>JAPMUY010006967.1:0-518895 GCA_026901105.3 Galaxias olidus | reverse complement strand
TCATTTGTAGAGAGAAAAAAATCAAACATGTGGTGACTAATGCTTTTGAACAAGATATAAACCTAAATACACACAAAAAAAAAGAAATTGCCATTCCATAATGATACAATGTTCCTTCAAGGCAACATTTGAATTTGTATTATTTAGTATTACTTAATTAACAAACAAAGTACATTAAACAGCTAAATATTTAACGTTACTCATTTAGTACTGTGAATAAAAATTTTCCAGATTGTAAAATGACAGAAAAATGTTTTCAGACCAATTTTGTGGAGAGAGATGAGGGAGCTGAACCAATGTGTTGAAGGCAGCAAAAGGGGATTCCAATTGGTCTACAGAGTCATGTGACAAATTAAAAACAGTTGTTGGTTTTCTTAGGGCCTTGCCTATTTTTAAGTATTTAAATATAATTGTGGATGTATTGTGTGAGTGTAAAAGATCAAAAATGTGTATGTTACCCAGAGGCAACGCCATAGAGGGAACCAAGAAACATACGTAGCAAAACACAAGAAATAATACTCTCTCTTCCAGAAAATGTCTATGATTTTAATGACCATAGCCCACATACTTAAATAGGACCCAGGCCATCATCCGCTTGCTATTGTTGCTGAATAACTCCCTTAGTCTAATTGCACCACTACTGCGTCCAGCAGATTTGTAGAACCTCATCATACTAACACCTGTCATTGTCATAATCCAAGTCAAGGCTTTCAGCTAAAGATTCCCTGAAGTAGATTTGAGGATGGAACAGTGACGCAAGTGTTGCCCTGGCACTGCTAGCTTTCATGTGGCGATCAGACATCCTTTCTGTTGGTTATTACATAATGCACCATTTTCATAAAAAAAAACAGTACAACTCCCATATTTTGTAATAACCACTGCAAAATGTGATAATTTATTACAAAATGTGGGGAAAATTATTACAGATTGCGTTCAAGCTGTGTATTACAAAATGCTGCAGATTTTTACAAAATGTGGGTGTTATTACATAATGAAGTCAAAATGTGTTACATTTTGTTGTTTACATAATACGGTGTTTTTACATAATGCGTTGTTACACGCGTCTATCCATGGCTAGGGGCTAATGCTAACTAGAAACTAGCTAACTCACTATGGAATAATTGGCGATAAGGTGCATTGCTGCAGATGTCCTGAACTGTTGGCGTGGTGATTTGTTGAGTTGAGTATTTATGACTTAGCGATCCCACTACTGACACCATGTTTACATATCAAATAACGAGACTGAGTCATCGAAGCAGTTAACTGGTGTTCGTTGTAATTGCCAAGACAGTCACTATACAAACGTAACATGCAATTACGTAACATCAACAGTATATGCTCGTGAAAACGCTCCCCCCAGTCATTTCAATGGGGCCAAAAATCGATTAAAAATAATAAAAAATATAACGCATGAACCGATCACTTGGTTAATGCCGTCCAGTGCACGTCTATATAGCTAAGACCTTTGGGCACTGGAATGGAATCGATAGGGTCAAAACTGCGGGCGTAGTTATGGCGCAAAAACTGACCTAATAATAATAAACAACAACAAGAAATGTATTTCCACAAGAAAATGTGAATGTGATTGCGTTTCCGCCATGAGCGACCAGGCAGTGCAACGGCCAGCCTCCTACAGTAGCAAATTATTATTACTACACTATTATTGTAAAACATTACATATTTTTAGAATACTATGCTCATTGAGACAAAAAGCTAGTTAGTGAAATGTAACATATTTTCAACATGTTGCAATGTATTGCATTATTTTAAATGTTGCAATATTGTGAACTATATGCCATTAAGTCATTTTTAAATCTTATGAGTAATGCAATGACAGATTTATTTTGGCTGGTCTATGTCAATCAGTCTTTGAGTACCAGCGAAATGCAAAGAAGTGTTGCAACCATCCCTTGTCTCCCCTACGCCCTTAATACTTTGTTTTATTGTTTTACCATTTAAATAGATTTTAAATAATCTTAATGAAAATAATCAGTTGGTCTGCATTTTGACACTGAAACGGTCACATCCAACAAAAAACAATTAAAGCAATCAATCACGGTAACAAATAAAGTAGTTACTTTTGCTGCTCAGCAAGATATAATTTATGCTGCCTGACCTTGGCTATCGTTTCATATAGTTAGCTACGCACACTTCAGCTAGCTAACGTCCACTTGGTCAGAATTGTTTTTAACTTATAACAAAAAAACTGAATTCACATTCAGTACGCAGTATATCTTACACGATGTAATTGTCCTGTTGTGGGGCGCTGAAAACAAGTGTAAACGCCAACAAAGACGCATTGCAAGCCGACCACAAACACTTATAAATATATTAACCACAATAAACTCTTACCACTGTTAGTTTACGGTTTCCTCCCACAATGTATCGAGAAGCTGGCCAGAAGCTTGCACGGCTCCAACATGGCAAAGCATGTAGCGTGAGGTGTCTTTAATAATAAGGTTGACGTAAATGACAATGAATTCTAGCTAGCACATTAAACTTAAACTTCAAAAGATGATAAAAGCATGCCGATAGTCTGTCAGACATTCAATCAACAGTAGCATACGGTCTTCAGTGTAAAGTCAAGGCTTGTTTAATAGGCTACTTGTATTACTATTTTAATACGTTCTTAATGAAACTCTGCTGCCTGTTTGCCCACAATACTAGCCTACGTGTCCAGCCAGTATCTTAATTTTGACATTGGTTTGAAAATGTTGCATTTGGCCGTTTCAATCATGCTACGTTCCTGCTATACATTAAACAAACAAAGAAGTTTGTTTGGCAGCAAGCTATGTAAGCTAAATGGTTCCTTTGAGACTGGCAATAGGGCGGACAATGGAACGCAGAATTTTTACCCCGAACGCAGAAAAGACAGTTGGTTCCGCGTGCTGTAGAACGCTAGCGCGAACCCATAGGGAATGAACTGAATAGAATGTTGGTTGAGCCTGTTCAGGGCTAGAGTAAAGCTTACTTTCGAAATCACAAAACGGCACCGACTGCTATCACCTGGTTCATTTTAATATAACTAGGCGATAAACTAATGTAATGTAAAACAAACCATGTATTCTTGTTGTGAATAGTTGTGCCTTCAACGGATACATTTTGTACAATGATTGGTAAACGGCAAGTTTTTGTAAATTAGCTTATGAGTTTTGTTAGCTTCACGTACATGCCTGAATATAAGGGCAACTCGATTTCAGGCATTTTAAAATACAATTTAGAGCCTCTTGTATACACCATAAAAATTTCATGAAAATCTGAAGATATACATTTTACGATATTTAAGGTTGAAAATGGCAAGAGCGTTTTCAAAAATGCCATTGGAACCTATGGGACTTTCTCAACGTTCTGTAAGCCAGAAATGAAGTCACTGTAGAAGGCCTACACTGTCAGAAAAAAGGGTACGGTTGAAGTCCATTTATGTTCTCTAAGGTACAACTGCTGATGATGTACCCTCAAAGGGTCATAGTTGATCCATAAGGTACAAATATGTACTTCTTCTGGGTTGATTGGGTACATTTAAGTTCCAAACTGAGAAAGGGTCCATGTCTATACCATTTTTCCTACTTATAGGGGTACATTAACAAAGATTTCAGTGGGTGATCAAAATTCTGTTGGGGGATGGGATGGTTAGTGTATCAGGGCTGGCAAGGAAATTGTGAAATTCGGTTTCTGCATTCTCGAAGCCTATGGTACAGAGATTGGGGAAAATTTGCAGTATTTCATATATGCTAGTGAACTACCTTGAACAATGCAGTGAGCAGAACATTGATGATCATCCAAAAATAAGCACACCTCTACTTTTGCAGTAGCAGATAGGTCCTTCATTACTGTGAAATTTAAAAGCTGGTCTCAACCTTGTAAATCCTTTTTTTTTTATCAGCGACAAGCCTTCGTGCCAAGACTCAGTACCCCCCCCCCCCCCACACACACACACACACACACACACACACACATACACACACGCGCACACACACTTCTCTCAAAGGCATGCAGTTGCCTGTAGCAACCGATTTGTTGATGCTATTGTAACAGGCCTAGATAACATGACTTTCATGTTATATTTAGTCCTAACTAAATAACAAAAAATGTATTCTGGATTTAAACATCCTGGAAACAACATTGATTTACTTGGATAAATTAATAGCTGAATTTCTATATTTTTTAAAAAGGGAGTTCACACATGCGCATTGGTTGTGGCAGCAGCACGCGCCGACAAGTAATTTCCATCTCCCACAGACTAGTTCCAATTGTTTCATTTCGCGCTTAATATCCACTTAAATTTATCAAATTTATTTCAAATCGTACATCAGCATTGCATATTAACTGACCCATAATATTAATCTGGCATGATGACCCGTTTTGGGCGTTATTAAGCAAACAGCCGTTACTATTCAACATTAGGCAATGATAGAACTTTAAAATTGGAAATTATCTAGGTCTACGTTTTTATTTCTTAGTACAGAATAAACTGGACGTTTTAGTCTACAGTTCTTTTCTCATCCAAATGAAAGAAAAATGTCTTCTGTTCATTGTCTTCTTCTTAACCACAGGTCCTGTTCCTAAGTTTGTTGCTCGGCATTATTCCAATTTGTTTCGGGAATAATGTGAACGCTTGCTCCTCTCGTTAGTCAAACACAAAGTAATTGTTGCCCACCGTTTTTGCCATTTCACATGGTTAAGACCGCCCAGATAAATTGAAAATATATAGCTTACTGATATCAGAGGTGCCATCACCATATTGTGACGCAGTGCAGCAATATGCACACGTTTGTGCGCAAAACCATTTCCCCATTTAGTCAGCAAACTAGTCTTTTCAAACCCTGGTAAAACCTGTATTATATTATTCCACAATTTTGCTTATAGTTGATTGGTACAAATTAAATATTTTCATAATATTTATGAATGGATGTTCTAACTGTGAGAAGCATTTGGAATTGACTATTTAGGCTATAATACATTTTTAAATGTATCGTCTAAATGTGCTTCATGGCAGCATTTGGACTCGATGACAGGCGGCATACATCTGCAGTTTCCACAGCGACACCACTAGCAGTTATCCAGTAGTTCCTGTCCGGTACCGCAACTTCATCGTTGTCCTACACGTTGTCGCGACTTTCGCCATGGTTAGTTACTGTTCCAGGTTTCCATCTTGGATCATATGAGTATGCAGTAGAATTTACAAGAATATGCTCTAATGTCCTGTCTAGTTCATGTTTCATGTTCTATACATTTGAAGACAAATGGCCAGTCTTTGCTCTGCCTGTGGGTTAAAATGCTATGTAAATACATTTCCAGTATGAACAGCAACCATGCGAATGACATAGGGCTCATGCGTCATTTAAAAAATGGCAGCGCCCTATCTTTCGGATTCATAGGAGCTATTTGTAAATTATATTAATATTGTTATCCTCTGACTTTTATTAAACATTTTAAGAGCACAAAATGTTATAATATATGTATACGAAACAGCATCTGTAACTTACTTGAGCATTTCATTTTCCTTTAAAATGTTTATTAGCTGGGCATACTGGGAAATACAGATGGGCATCTCTGTAAATAATAACCAAGTATTCAACCAAGTCATCGTATAAATAGTATTTTATATTTTAAGATGTATAAAAGGAAGTCTGGGGGAGCCAGTTTGAATAGGCCTGATGCAGCTGATAGATAACGATGCTATTTTTTATTGTATTATTTACAGGTGCTATGTTTAAGTTTGTTTGACGAGAAGAAGAGCTGATGGAACATCAGCCAAGCACATCACAGACTCAGTACTGGCTGAGGCTGGATGTGGATCAACTAACAGACCCAGTACAGTTGGCAACAGCGAATACTAACACGGACCCAGAAGTAGTACAGGCCGTCTCAGCCAGTACTAGCACAACCATACAGAAGTGTACAGCCAGTATACATCTACTTATTCTTAGACCGATACGTGGAGCAAACTGTTAGAAAACAGGGAGGATTGTACTGCGAGCACTGGAGTGTCAAGTGTGACTGCGGCAATAGCAAATTGGGCCCCAGGTGGGTCAAGACCAGAACTGAGTGCGTGCGCACGCACGCACGCACGCACGCACGCACGCACGCGCGCACAAACTACAGTAAACTTACTCGGAAATCTTCACAACGTCGCTACCATCAATCTTCAGTAATTTCATGGTGAATATGCTGTGACTGTAAGAGAAAATTTAATTTAGCATTTGGTTGCAAAGTCAAAACAGATTACCAAAAAACTAATAAATTTGCCTTCTGCTTGATGACTGGTTCATCTTTGTGGAGGCAGCACTTCGATATTTGCTTCCAATTCTGAGAATCTGGCATGCTTCCTCTGAATTTTGTATATTGATCCACGTAAGTTCTGAAATAATACAACAAAAGGATATTGGAGATACATGTTTGAAATATGCATATCATGTAATCATTACCAAAGCATAAATATAAACATGGCTATTTTACTTGCTACTCAGCTATTGTGAACATATTTTTTTTTCCCGCAAAATGGACACACACATACAAACCTCTGACATAGGAGTTTCCAGAACTGTCTTCACACAATCTGAGTGCATTGCGTCTCTTAGTTTGAAAAGAGGGTTGAGGCTGCAGCAGATCATAAATGCACTCATTGTAGATTTCAAAGAATGCCACCCATAAGGCATATTGACAGCCATCTTGCTCCATTGAGATTCTTTTAAACTCCACTAGAGGTTTACAGTTGGGTGTGTTGGGGTGGGGTAGGAAACAAATGAGGCATTGTTTTTAAATCACGTATGTAGGAGGAGCAAAAGTTGTTTTATCTATTGATCTGTCTTGTTTATAGTCTATTGAAATGAACAGGTAGTAGTTCGGATGGGATTCTATTTCTCTACAGAACCCACAAAAGAAAGATCATAATGTACTCATCCCATGATTTGTACGCTTGACTACAAAGCAAGGATGATGTGAACAAAATCCACACATGCATGTTCGAACTATTAATACCTTGCTCAAGGTGAGTTTTGTTGCTTGATTAGGCAATATGAACATGTATTACTGAAGTATTTAAATTGGAAAACAGTACAATTAAAATCAACAGGTCTTACTAAACTACAGAAGATGAAACAGTGTTTTCACCTTGAACTGAAAAAGCGGTGGATACAGAATTGAAATTGGCAGAATACTCAACTTATATACTGTACATGGATGGTTGACGTGACATGGCCTTTTTGTGGTCCCAAGCGTCAAACACAAATAAATAGCAATTACATTTGTCAAAAAACTTTTAAATTTAAATTGTTCAGAACATGCTAACAAACTGAACATTAATGCAATTCCTATGTCACTTTTGCAAAGTTTTCAACCAGACATTACAAAGCTCATATGGTGTGACTGTTAAACATGCTTGGGACAAAGATTAAACTTGAATAAAACTAAGAAAATGCAACTCTCCCCAATAACATACAGAATGATAAGACAGGTGTCTATTTGTGAGTCTGCTCAAGTCAAGGCATAATATTTTGAGTCAGCTCTGATCAAAAAGATCTTGTCCCAGAAATGGATATCATATGGTGTGACACCATATTGTGATGTCTAAACAGGACATTGTTAAGAGACCGCTGGGAAGGATGTGTCTTTATTTAATCAGGATGTACAGAAAACATCTCAGAAGCACATGGACGGGCTATAAGGTGAGTTGACTCTTGTATTTCTTTTAAATAAATCATTCCATATCACTCAGAACGAACAATGAATGGACCGACAGCCATCAAACACAACACTCAGTCTGTGTAATTAAATGGCGACCAATTAATGAAGTGAAGCGCTCTGAGTCTTGAGAAAAGCGCTACAAACTAAATAAAATGAATTATTATTATCTTTTTAGCACACTAACTTCAGTACCCTTTCCCAGTGTCTTTTAGTGTGACGCTTTTTGAATTAATATGCCAAACATAACTTACAATTTTTGTCATTATGACTTTTATATCTATGTTAGCATGTTGCAGGGATTATGCTATTAGGATGTTAGTGTATAACCACAAGGCCCAATATTGTGCTAAGTGCATGAAACCTCATATGGTGTGACACTATATCATATGGTGTGACAGGTTTTACTTGTCGCTTCATATGATCCATTTGTCACACCATATGATGTGAACTTTATTTTCCTACACACAGAATAAGTATTCATATGAGCTAACAATTTATTTTGTTATACATTTTCCTCCTTTTGTCCTTTTAACAACGACATGCTGGATTTCATAACTAATGGCTTTACAAATCTTAGCCAATGGGTAGGTGAGGATCCAACATGCCCCCTCTGCGTACTCCGATAATCGTATTTATAGTGGCTACAGATTGTAATGATGGAATTGTTTTGAGGAAACAATTAATACAAAGTCACATTAACAGAGCATAGCTCAGTGTTGTCAAGTGACATGGAATGACATACACGTTGTATTGGCCTTAACTTTTTGCGATGGTCACATTCCTGCACAAAACTGGTGATTTGATGATATTGATAATGAACGAGTTCAGAAACCCCAATTTACAACCTCCTGTATTCATTTAAAGCGCCGCTAAACCTGGAAAAGAAAACCACAATCAGCTTGAGAGCCATGTTATCTGCGTTTTCCAAAGAGAATTTACAAACTTATTTACAAATCAAAATAACCATGGTAAAATGGAGCAACTGGAAAATTATGAAGCGATAAAGATCAATCTTTTTGAGGAAGAAAATGGCGTGGAGTGTGATTGCGTAGGGTGTGTCGTGGAGAACACACCACCTCGTATACAAGGATATTTTCGTAGTGCGGCCCACAGCATTTTGAAAAAATCAGAAGGTGACTCAGAAACATGGCATTGTGTGTGAATGGGTTAGGGAGGGGGGCGAGGCATGAATACCCCCTGCCCACAACTATACGTGGAAATAGGAGGGATCAGATTAACTCACTTTACACAAGGGACACCGATCAGTAACCATGGCTCAGTATTTTGTACACGCAGTCGACGGTCTATCTCCGCCTTCCAGCAGGGACTTTTCATACTATTCTCCTGAAATATATTGGAGTCATAACGATGATATAGACGATTATGCCTTGACACACACTGCTCCTTTGGATACATGGATTGATGAGTACTGTAGCCAATTAGGCAAACAAAGCGCAACCTTTTTACAGAAGCAAGCTGAAGCTGCTGCTGAGGAACTAGGAGGTCACACTTTACCCGTGGAGATGGACATCGCTGACGAGACGGATGGTTGTTTTACAATGGCTGGACTATCTGTTTTGAAAGCAGTACTATGTGCTACTCTGGAGCAAATCATTACAAAACAGTTAAAGGGTGCGTGTGCTGGCTGTGAGGTAGATCATCCTAGCCAAATGCGTCATTCTTGTCTCTGAGCCATCTGTTTACTATTTCCAACAGTATTTTAAGGAAATAAAAGTAGCATTTACACACAAACTGAAATCCCTTCTGTCAGCAGTGCTGAAAGCCATTGGATTTAACAACACGTCTCCCCTAAAGATTCAGGGAGCTGCAGAGGTTTTGGTGTCTAAATTAAAAGACGAACCATACATCGAGAAGCTACGGAAAATTCATAATACCCCTCCGGACAAAGAAGGGGAGAAAATTGTTTGCGACGCTGTGAATTTCTGGAGTTGTGAAGATTCAAAAGATGGGGAATCTTTTCAGTTCTCAAAACAGTCAAATCATGTTATGACGCAATTTATTACACCAGCTGACTGCTCTCATGTACCAAGCCATAGCAGATGATGTTGATGTCCCGAATATTTTCTATACAGGACTACCAGTGAACAACATGCATATCTATAACTTTAAAACCCAAATGTGTAAGGTTAGGAGACTCTCAAGTGACTGGTGTTAGTGTGTGAACTCAGAAATTATCTTTTCAACAGTCGCATGTATAGGATGATCTTTCATGGCTAAAGCTTCAGACCTGTTTGAGATTAGTCATGTCTTGTGCTTATGTACCTATCTAGTAGACATGTGTAATGAAGCTACAAAGGTATTAGGAGATTGATGTATCAAGGGTTGTTGAAATAATGACTGAATACTTGAAGAAAGATGTTGATATATGTAAACGCTTTTTGATCGTTTTGGACTCTAACTTGTCTTATTTTGTTAATAAAAACATTGAACTCTATCCCATGGTATTCATTGTATTTTTTATCTCCAGGAGAATGGTCAAGCTTATGTAAAAAGCTTATTACACTCCGTCCAATACGGGGTCATTTGTCAATTATTACCAAGGTCAAGCCGAACATGGTCTCCCACGCTACACTGGGGCCCCGGCCATGTAAGGTGGGGCTTGGTGGAATATTTCGTGGTATTTTCAGAATGGCTGTACCTCTGTTTAAAAGTGGATTTAATTTAGCCAAACCACATGTCAAAAAAGCTGCAAGAGGTTTTGTGTCCGATGTGGTGTCAGAAGCTATGACAAGAATGAATAACCCATCGCAGGAGGGGTCTGGCATAATGGTAATGAAAAGGAGAGGGCTAAAACGTCCTCTGGGTAGAAGACGGGGTCAACCCGCTAAGAAAAAGAGACGTCACACAAAACAGTGGCCAGTCGTCAAGAGGCGGAGGAAGCGTAAACAGTCGCTTCGGGAAAATATCTATTAGTGGTATATTTTAGAACAGAAGATGGCGCTGTTACACAGTATGTCTGAAGAAGAAAAAAAACGAGTTGGATTTATTTTTGTGTGCCTTCCACACAGACATCGATTGAAAAAATAACCTATGTAGAAATTCCCCCGGCAGGCGGCTCTGACCGACACAGGGCCTATCGAGTTCTATATGGCATCATCACACTCTGCAGACTACATTGATATCAACAACTCACAACTTGATTTAAAAATAAAAATGAATAAACCTGACGGCACACTCATTGACGCGGACATGTCTGTGGGTTTTGTCAACTATCCGATTGCATCGTTATTTTCACAAGTGGACGTATCTCTGGAGGACAGACTGATATCTCAAAGTTCTATCACGTACGGTTATCGAGCCGTTATTGAAGGGCTTCTGAATGATGGAAAAGACACTCTTGAAACACAATTTTTGTCAGGTTTATTTAAGGATACTGCAGGGCATATTGATGTATATGACCTTGCGGGAGCCAATTTAGGCTTGAGAAAGAGGGCTAGGTTTACAACCGGTGAACCGGTTGAACTGTTTGGACCACTCCACGCGATCTATTCTTTCAGGAGAAGTTGATAATTAACGGAGTAGATATAAAAATACGTATGGTGCGTGCAAAAGACAAATTTTGTCTAATGTGTAGAGGCGACACAGCGTACAGAGTTCAAATTTTATGAGCGTCCTTATTTGTCAAAAAGGTAAGTGTCCCCTGCGGTCAGACTAAGGCATGTAAGCGCCCTATTATCAACAGAAAAATATCCTATCGGTCGCGTATGCGTCAAGACATTTTCAGTGGCCGCTGGGACTAGTGTGTGTAATCAAGAGAACTTATTTCTTGGGACAGGCACAGTTGCAGCAGTAGACAATGACGCGTTTACAGAAAATTATACCAAGAATCCGTTAAATTTTAAAAACGTTTCGGTTTTTTGATTTTATTGTCGGGGCAGCAGTCTGTGAATACTATCGGCTTTCTTTAGCAACAGGAAAATATTTTTAAGACCAGTCTCTAGCCATAACCAGACAAGAACTTGTAAACGGTAACACTATAAATTTAACTTGAGTCCTGATGAGGGGTGTGGACAACATCTTTCATTAATTAGCTCAGGAAGCATAAGAATGGAAATGCGTTTCCGGGAACCATTCCAAAACACAATTACATTAATTGTGTATGCAATTTATGACCATCATCAAAGTATCTAACAGTAGACAGGTTTTGGTAGACTATTGCAAATTGTGCCTGTAGAAGAAAAAAATGAATACTATAGAATTAACTGGCATTTTAAAGAAAATAGCAAAAAGAACCAGGCGTGTTGGCGTGCAATCTTCTACCACCTACGCTGATCACGTCATTATCTGCCATGATGGTAATTAACACAGACCCCTTGACTAAAGGAGGTGAACATTGGTTAGCTGTCTAACGCATGATAAAGTTGGCTTTTTTTTTGACAGCTTTGGGAATAAACCAGACTTTATGAAATTTCCTAAAGAGATATGCGCCTTTCTTCAAAGAACCTGTGATAATATACAATATTCCACCAAGCAAGTTCAAGATGCAATGGCTATTACCTGTGGACATCACTCGGTATATTATCTATATTATATGTGTAAAGGACTGAATTATGAAGACGTGATGAATAAATATTCAGATAATCTATTGAAAAATGATGCTATGGTAGGTATCCAAATTTGTAAACAAATTACAGCCTTGTCTATGTAACGATAATATGTTTGATTGTGTGCAGCATGTACAGGCATTTCAATATACACAGGATAGGATGTTATAATATCCATTATGCCATACTCCAAGATGAGCACTTCAAAAGACAATATTTTAGAATGGACTTGAGTTGAGAGCTGATATGTCATTGGGGTTTTCAAGTGGGCACCTTGCATCCTGGATGTTTCGTTAATTTGAGGAGATTTGGCAGGGGAAATGTATACGTTTTTTAAGTAAAGATCAAGTAAATAAATTCTCTTTGGATCAGATGATTTTCTTTATTTAGACTTGCAGAAAACACATAACAATAACCTTACAATAATTGCAATACAACAGCAAGCCTGTATGCATACAAAACAGTTAAAGAATAAATCATACAAATACAAAATTTAAATAAAATAAAAACAAAAAAAAGGAGCAATGCTGAGGGGTTAATGGTTGGCGATTTGAAATGGGGTGTTGTGTGTGTCTAAGTATTTGTCAGGAGGTGGTTGTTGAATGACTACTCTGGGGTGAAGGCGACTGTGCTGGAATTGTGCTAGAACTGCGTGTATCAGGGTTTGCATGGCTCTTATACAAACTGATTTTACGTCTATTTACATTTGCCAAGATCTCTAAAAACTCATGCAAGCCTACAGGTCTATGCTCATCAGAAACCCTGTAGGAGGCTGTGACATTTTTTATCAAGTCTAAAATATGAGATCCTTTCATCCTACGGCTTTTTACAACAACTTCACCCACTTCAGGCCGCCAAGAAACATATTTTGACTTTCTCATCTTATCTAAAATAATGAGCATTTTTCTTACTCTTGTCACCAATATATTTCAAAATATCACTTATGCCATCATCATCCATTTCCAGCTTAGAGACCTGTCATGTAGTCTCTGGTACGGATACGCAACTTTAAGCATTTGAGGGGAGAGCCAATGTCAACATGTTTGACTCGAGAGTCCCCTACTTTACCAACCATAAATCTCTCTGCAAAACAGCAGAATACTGTTTAGCCTTCGCATGTAGATCACCGACATTCTGACTCAGTATTTGTCATAGACTGATCCAAATCATTTTCTGCCGTCTCTAATATTATTCTGTGGAGACCCCTGTCTCAGTGGATTTAGCTGCGCTTGCGGTATAAGATAAATTTTCTGAACATATTCCATCTTATCACAGAGGTATTGACGCAAGCAGACTAGTGACGAACGGTACTACTACGCTTAAAAGTGGCAAAAGAAAGCCTCCAGACTGTATCAAAAGTCGTTTCTACTTCTTCACAGTAATCTTTTTATTTGCAAATAGACGTATGTTTGCGCTCTTATTTTTAAATTTTTTAAACTGCGCCTTCGTCAGAGGTATTTTTCTTTTTAAAAGGTTAAGAGATATCTCGCACAATGCTATGATAAAATCTGAAGAAGCAGCTTCTAAAATACCCTTCCTTTGCGAGGGGGTAGCTTGAAATAATGCTCTGAGCATTGGCAAGTTTATCCTTAAGAGAGTCGACATTATCAAACCTTGTTTGGTATATAAACACCCGGATTGCATGATAGTATGTTGCTTCAGAGCCGTAAATGGTCGGGCGTCTTTGTCTTGTAATTGATCATAAGGTACCCGAAGGGCTCATTAGTAGCATTTTAAAAACACTCCATGAAATATTTTGTTTTACCAGGATACATGACGTCTTAAAACACTTATGATAGTTATCTCTCGGATTTTTGAATAAAAATAAATAATTTGTGCTCAAAGTAATGTTCTTTTTGACTTTCCCTGACAAAATTAATTTTGTATAGGGTAAAAACAGTTTATTATGTGATGCATCGTAAATGCAGCACATACTGTTACCGGAAAGTCATGTTATTATTATTATGCCTATTTTAGCGCCCCTATCTATGCCCGCAGTTTTGACCCAATCGATTCCTGTCCAGTGCCCACATGTCTGGGGTATTGCAGTCTGTTGAAATAACATACAGCTAACTGATCGGTTAACGTTTTATATTTTTAATTATTATTTTTAATCGGTTTTTGGCCCCATTGAAATGAATGGGGAGAACGTTTTCATGGTCTTTTGCCGCCATCTAGCGTCGATGTTATGTAATTGCAAGTTGTTATGTTAAGCTATACTGACTGCCTTGGCTTGCAGCATTGGCTTGCAGCAATGACTGACTCCGTCTGGTTATTATGTGATTGCCTCGTAAGACGCAATACTGTTATCCTTAAGTTTCCTAATTATTATTATTATAATAATAATATTAGCCTCATTTTCCGGCACCTGAACACTTGCATTTCGCTTCCATTGCAACGCCAAAATGTCAGTTCGAATGCCACGGACTCAGTGTTAATTTTGACAAGCATTTTTCATTTTGTTTTCGTCTTCGTCCTTACTGAAAATTGTAGTTGCGTTTAAGTCAAATTTTGGTCATTTCATTTTGTTTCGTTACAGTTAAGATTGTCAGTGTTAGTAAGTTTTCGTTTTAGTCAAATCTTCGTTAATGTTTTAGTCCTGACTCCTAAGGGGAATTAACATAAATGGCTCTGGTTTATACGCACACTTCTACACATAATTAAGCAACCACTTGAACAGTAGGCTAAACACGGCGCCCGGCCTATGCAACAAGAAGGCAGTGGCTGATGTTAACCGTAACTAGCTTATGCAATGCAGTCTAGCTAAACTGAATGAGAAAGTTAGCAGCACCGCTCTGAGGTGAGTGTCACTGCTTCCAAAGCGAGAGCAGGCACTATGACACGTAACGTTAAGTTTTCCTAACGCTATCGAATCAATCATATAGCCTAATATATATTTACCGTTACCTTGGCAGATTTGGAGCTCTCACAAGGTTACGTGTTAGCTTGTTCAAATTATACTGTATTTGCTACAAATTGCGCGGACATACACAGACTCAGAGCAGGAAAAAATCAACATCAAATAAGAAAGATGCAAGAAGGCAAGGGGAATTTGTATTAAGTGAATCGTTAAAAAGTAAAACAATCAATGCCTTGAGACGGCAACTTCCATCCATCCATCCATTAGCTATACCGCTTATCCTTGACAGGGTCGCGGGGGGGCCGGAGCCTATCCCAGCCGACACAGGGCGAAAGGCGGGGTACACCCTGGACAGGTCGCCAGTCTATCACAGGGCCGACATATAGGGACAGACAACAACTGACACTCACATTCACACTCTCGGGAAATTTAGAGTTACCAATTAACCTGCATGTTTTTGGACTGTGGGAGGAAACCGGAGTTTGAGATGAGGAGATTGCAGGTGTGTTAGGACTAGGAGTTTGTTAGGAGAAAGTGATGATTAAGACTGATTTTCAGTGTGAGAATACATTTATTTGTTGCACATCAATGATTTCAGGATGTGAAAAATGTTGTGTACAAGTTAAAATAAAATGAAATGATTACGTGCATTTCATTTTATGTTGGTGTGTGTGTGTTATTTCTTTTAAAGGGAATAACACTGTAGGGGAATTTGAAAGGCTTCACCGACCTTACCAATCCCCAACTGAAGCGGCACATGGAGGCAGCCATCAACATCGCCGTGGATGATCTCAAAGCCAGGTTTGGTGGTTTGCTGAAGGATGAAGATGTCCAGACCCCACTGGATTCTTTCAGAGTGCTAAACCCTGACACATGGCCAAAAGATCAGGCCAGCCTTCTCACTTTCGACGATGACGATGTGACAAACCTGGTGAAGCATTTCAAGGAGCCTCTAGAGAGGTACGAAATTGACACTGCATTGCCATATGAGACAGTGCTTTATTTGCATTTTTGCAAACTCACTCACAATCTGTTCAATCTTACAGATCGGGCTGAAACCTCACTGCTATCCAGTATGAGTGGCAGGGGCTAAAAATTCTGGTCAGCCACAATTTCAAGGACAAGTCCTATAGTGACTTGTGGGAGACAATGTTGACAAAGGACCCTTACAAGCATGATTACAAGGTAGGCCAAATTTACTGAGTCATGTATTGTTTACTTTTGTGGTTGGTTTGATAAATGTATTGTAAGGGTTTAATTGAAATTAAATGATATAATCTTTTCCCTAGAACATACTGGAATTGGTGCAGCTTATGCTAGTGCTGCCTATTTCAGCCGCCCAGTGTGAACAAGGCTTCTCTGCGCAGAATCACATTAAGGATTCGTCAAGAAGCTGCCTTGGGGTCTCCACCACTGATGAGGATCAGCCTGGAGGGGCCTTCTGTGGAAACCTTTGATCCCACTCCTGCCGTGGACCGCTGACATGAAGTGATAACTGGGAACAATGGTCGAAGTTCCCGTGGGAGGCAAGTTAAACGTATGTTCCCCTTCTGTTACCTATTGTGAAAAAAAAGGTGTTTGTTGGGGGTTCCTGACGCGTTTGCGTTAAAGTGCTGTATCGAGAAAATGTATTTATTCAACTTTCAAATATATGTCAATATCATTAAATAATCAGTTTGCTGCATGTCAACTTCGTCAAATTGACTTTTCATATTGAGTTGCATGAACTTAAATTGAAGCACATCAAACTAAAATAACGAAGTTGCCAGGACCTATTCTTTGCTCATCTTACTCAAAATCTTAAGGCAGCCAGGTTACTCATAATAAGTTGAGCCAACTTTTTTTTTTTTACAGGGTAGGTGGGCTTCCCTGTAGCACATATCAAATACAACTGAAAAAAGAGCCTCCCCTCCAAAGGGCTACCTCAATTGAAAAGTATGAGGTAGCCCATTTTGACAGGGAGAAATTACTGCTGTGGTTTTCATGGACAGGATCTCACGGCGTAGCCGCGGGGGAGGGGGGCTGCGGGTTGGTGGGCAGAGGATTGCATCACTGCTTTTTGCAGATGATGTGGTCCTGATGGCATCATCAGTCTGCGACCTGCAGCACTCATGGATCGGTTCGCAGCAGAGTGTGAAGCGGCTGGGATGAGGATCAGCACCTCCAAATCTGAGGCCATGGTTCTCAGCAGGAAACCGATGGATTGTCTAGTCCAGGTAGGGAATGAGTCTTTACCCCAAGTGAAGGAGTTCAAGTATCTTGGGGTCTTGTTCTCGAGTGAGGGTAAAATGGAACGAGAGATGGGCCGGAGAATTGGAGCAGCGGGTGCGGTGTTGCAGTCGCTCTATCGCACCGTTGTGACGAAGAGAGAGCTGAGCCAGAAGGCAAAGCTCTCAATCTACCGGTCTATCTTCGTTCCTACTCTCACCTATGGTCATGAAGGGTGGGTCATGACCGAAAGAACGAGATCGCGGATACAAGCGGCGGAAATGAGTTTCCTCCGGAGGGTAGCTGGCATCTCCCTTAGGGATAGGGTGAGAAGTTCAGCCATTCGTGAGGGACTCGGAGTAGAGCCGCTGCTTCTTTGCGTAGAAAGGAGCCAGTTGAGGTGGTTCGGGCATCTAGTAAGGATGCCACCTGGCCGCCTCCCTAGGGAGGTGTTCCAGGCACGTCCAGCTGGGCGGAGGCCGCGGGGCAGACCTAGGACCAGGTGGAGGGATTATATCTCCACACTGGCCTGGGAACACCTTGGAATCCCCCAGTCAGAGCTGGTTAATGTGGCCCGGAAAAGGGAAGTTTGGGATGCCCTGCTTGAACTGCTACCTCCGCGACCCGACCCCGGACCAAGCGGATGACGATGATGATGATGAAGAAATTACTGCTCATGCGCTACCCTGTTCTGAACTAAATGCGTACTTTTTGAACACATTAAAGCATTGTCGGTGAAAGCCTGACCTTGTTGAAAATAAAATCAACGGTAGTACTTCATCGTCATGTGTCCACCATTATATTATGATGAAGAGGCCCTACCGATCTAGCGGCAATAAGCCCCCTTGTCAACAAACAGGGTTAGGACCGCAGTCCGCTTGTACTGCAGGGGTAGGTTCTGCGCGCTAAGGCGGTCAGTCGAATAACTGCGATGCATCACATCGCATTTGTGCAGGGAAATGCATTTCTAGTTTGCTTATGATGCGTATATTGTGTGAAAACTTTCTCAACTTCAGAACTTTTATAGGCCTGATCCATAACATTGTCTGTTATTAAAATATGGGATTGTTCTGGGGGAAATAGATTTTCATCACACAATGAAGATGGGTTGTCTTCTACAAATTTGACTAAATTTCAACAACTCGTCATATATCGGCTGCCAACACGAGTAAACGTAAACGATATTGTCAATGGTAGTTTAGATAGAAAATGTGTAGACACTAATTTCTAAATTACTATCAGTTCTTACAAAATATGTTTTTCCCCCGAGTTTGACGTCCCGCTAATTATCGCCGAGAAGGCGTGTTTAAGTCGAAAGTCGAAACCCTCAATAGAGCGAGCATGTCTGTTTTTGTATCCATAAGTGTTGTAAAATCACGCATTAGCCGTCTCTTGTTGTAGACAAACATTTCAGAAGTGTCTCGTTCTTCGGGGTGAAGCATATTTGATTCCTCACTATGGCATCTGTTTAAGACAAAATATGATTCTCTGGATTTTCATTGACCGCGTGATTGTCAATCAAGCCGACGAGAGTCGAGATTGATTAAGGCTGAATTTCTGGCGTTTAAGGTAATACCTTTACATAACTTTGGAAGGTAAGAGTTGTATGATGCTAACCATAATACTTGGGGCCAGAGGATGCAAAATGAATAATGTGACCAGAGCCCCCATCAGCCCCATTTATCTTATCTGTTAATTCACCCAAATAAGGGCCTGGCAGGCATCCAGTCTCCCTCTCTTGATACAAAGATGACAGAGTCAGTGTCAGAGTAAATATATCTCTCCCGCAGCTGGTCAATAAGGTCGTACAACTCTAGTTGGGCCCATGCCGTTGTGAAACAACCATCCGTCTCGTCAGCGATGTCCGTCTTCATGGGTAAAGTATGACCTCCTAGTTCCTCAGCAGCAGCTTCAGCTTGCTTCTGTAAAAAGGTTAAGTTTTGTTTGCATAATTGGCAACAGTACTTGTCAATCCAAGTATCCAAAGGAGCAGTGTGTCAAGGCATAATTGTTAATATCATCGTTCTGACTCCAATATATTTCAGGAGAATAGTATGAAAAGTCCCTGCTGAAAGGCGGAGATAGACTGTCGACTGCATCTTCAGGTACAAAATACTGAGCCATGGTTACTGATAGGTGTCCCTTGTGTAAAGTGAGTTAATCTGATCCCTACTATTTCCACGTATAGTTGTGGGCAGGGGGAATTCATGCCACGCCCCCCTAGCTAACCCATTCACACACCATGCCATGTTCCTAAGTTGCCTTCTGATTCTTTCAAAATGCTGCGGGCCGCACCACAAAAATATCCTTGTATACGAGGGGGTGTGTTCTCCACGACACACCCTACGCAATCACACTCCATGCCATTTTCTTCCTCAAAAAGATTGATCTTTATCGCTTCATAATTTCCCAGTTCTTTGCTCCATGTAAATATTTTGTCTATATGACTGAACACCCTTTCTGCAACCTGTCGATCTCCCCAAAGGTAGCGACGCTCCATTTTACCACGGTTCTTTTGATTTGTAAATAACAGTTTGTAAATTCTCTTTGGATTAACGCAGAATAGGTAGATTACATGGTTCTCAAACTGGTTGTGGTTTTCTTTTCCAGATTTAGCGTCGCTATAAATGAATACAAGAGATGAGGGCCGTATATTGGGGTTTCTGAACTCGTTCCACTCGTTTTTCTTAAAGTGCAGTACTTCGTTATTCCATCCATTAAACACGTATCCCGCAATTCGTCCATCAGCCATGGTCCAATGGTCTTTGTAAACCCCTCCATTCTGAAGAAATTTAAAGAGCCCATCATACTCCGGTGAATGCTTTTGTTTCTTCGGGGCTAAACCGTTGTCCGGAGGAACTGGTCGATTGTCAGGTGTTGATAACGGTCTTTTAGTAGTCATTCGGTTCTCCATTTTAGTAACTAAGTATATATTTCTCTCAGCGCAGTCGTTAATGTCTGATTAGGACACAGGGGTCGCTTTAAATACATGCCTTTCCATCTTAAAAAAAAATAAAAACACACACTTAGCCCGGAAAGAACATGCTAGCCATCTGTATCGCACTATTTATGTCCTCCTCTAATAAAAATTGGGGGGCTACAATGGGAACAATGTCTCTATTGCTGTCTCTCAAGCATCAAATCGTTTGATGTTTAGAAATCCACCACAAGTCTATGCGAACACCTCTATTGACGCATTTCAAAGAATAAGATAAAATTATACCCCCTATATTTAAATCACTTTTCGTTTGATGTATAGAACTCCGAAATCTCTCCACAACATCCGAAACAATCGTGTAAATGTCTATCACTTGAATTCCGCCACAAAATTCTAACTTCCTAAGTATAGAGAACCTCTGTTTGAAAACTTGACCTTCCCCCTTATATATGCGCTGGGAGCAACACACCAATTGATGTATTTCAAATAATAAACTAAAATTACCTTTTTTTAAATGGAGCCCCAATACATCCGGTAATAAGCCTCCAGATCCCATATAATTGCCTTTTTACTTCTTATACTAAACTCTCATGGCATTTAAAAAAATAAACTCTCCCTCTTCCAGACCACATAAGGCTTTTACTTCATACTACTTTCATACAAAATAAACTTCTGTTTATTACCAACGTATTTTATTAAACAATTCAAACTGAGCACACAAACATCAGCAAGACGCACACACACGTCTCTCCACAGCGCGCACAAACTCCTTACAGCTTTCTGTAAACTCTCATAGCAGCGCATTTTCAAGGAAACGCGCACACACACACTCACACAAGCTAGACGCACACACATTTCTCTCCACAGCCTCTGTAGAAAATAACAAGACCCGCCTTTTTCGCCCTCTTGGGGAAAATCAATGCGCTCCGACGCACACACGTCACACGCTTGTAAATAGCCGACTCCACCCTATAGGCAAATGTGAATGCACGTACCCTAACACGAGCGCGCGTGCGCCCTCTCACGCACGTCACGCGCAAGTGTATGCAAAAACCGCCCCCTTTTCTTTCTAAGGTCACTATGATGGCATCTGCAGGCAGAGCTGCAAGCAACATAGTTGCTACCCACTATTCCGGTTAATCTCACCCTTGTTGTCATCTCATCTCCGTTTTACATTTTCTATTGTAGGTAGCCATACAAAGCTTTTATAAAATGTATTATGTACAACCCTGTAAAATGATCAGTGTAAGCCAGGCACTAATGTTGAACATTGCCTCCTTTAATACAGCTAGTACTGACATATTAAAATCACTTCTCTATTGCTCCCTTAACTAGCACCAGCAGCTGAGTTGGTTGTCTCCTGAGTGGTGCTGTGTCAAGTCCTATGAAAAATAAAATCAAGATAATATTTAAATATATAAAGCGCGCACACACACACACACACGTCTTTTAAATAAGCACTTACTACATCCAAATATTTTTCAGTGGAGAGGGTCTCACCACAATTTGAGGGTTCTGTCTCAATGTCCAGAGGTCCAAGGGTGAAAGAATGACACTCTGCTGTGTATGGAGGACTTGGTTGCGGCATCACCTATCTTGCAAGTCGTCCTGACCTTTGCCTTTTCCTTGTTGGCTACATCAAGGCAGTTTTGAGAATGAAAAATGGGCATGGGCTAGGGCTGAATGATTAATTGATTTCAAACCGAAGTCGAGATTTGATACAATGCAATTAGCAAATCGCAAAGGCTACGAATTAAGTTAGAGCTTAGAGATTGTTTACAGAAAGGTCCTATTTTCTAGATTTGTTTTATTACTTTTACTTACTTAAGTGACATCTTTTGAGATAATTGTTCTGTATGATTATACGTTTGTTCTATGCATATTTATAAAACGTATTCATTGTTGAAATCAATTCATATCTTCAGTTCTCATCCTTGCACTAAAATATAGTGGAGGTATATTTTGTTGCTATCCCAGGTAATGCTCCATCACGTTTTAAATATATTACACAGTGAATATTGAACTGAAGCTTTACATTGGCGATATATGTATATCTATATCTATATCTATCTATATATATATATATATATATATATTATTATTATTTCTTTTTTTTTTTATCAAACCGCAATCGCAACATCTGTCAGAAAAATCGCAATTACATATTTTCCCCAAATCGTTCAGCCATTAGCTAACGGTAACGGTAAACAGCAAAAAAACAAACAACTTAAGATAAATTTACAAGTATCATTTTTTATTTCCTAACTAACGTTTACTAGATTCAATTTTGGTGTGCCAAACGTTAGAGGATGTGTACATGTATGGACGTGGAGTTGATTCAAGCTATTTGAATCCCACACGTTAATAACTAATGTTTTGTCTTTATGAAATTGTCAAATATAGTTGTTTTTTGTTTCTATATAACTAGCTCCTTGAGGTTTCCTCATCATCAATGTTGGTTAAATGTTTCGTGCATTTGTAGGTCTGGTTTATATAAATTATTCTTGCTAATATAGGAGGAAAAAGGGACCTTGTTGACTGATTGATAGTGTAGGTTAATAGTGTTGTTTTTACATGCTTTCATCCCTTCTTTGTCCAAATCACAGTATTAGGAAGAGTTTGACGGCCTATTAACCAATTATAAATGTTGATGAAGGCAGAGCATAATCAAGTACTCTTGTTCAATAAGGTGAGTAGAATAAATTGATTTTCTTTTAGCAATACAGACCCTAATGAATTACTATTTTTGTCATTTGTCTGCTGTTACTTCCCTTTCAGTTCTTGAATCTCTCTGACAGGCTTAATACTATTTGAATGCATGGACAAGACGGCTTTTTGACAATCCTTTTCCACGGACCCCCAGCAAAACAGTCTGAACCAGTGGTGGAGGCCCATGATAATGCATGTCATCTCACAAAGGTCTACAAGTAAGGTTCTTCAGGGGGCCTAGAATTGGCTGAAACTGCTTAGAAGACATGTTCAAAACCTCCATTGTGGAAGTGGCTGCTAGGAGTTGTGGTCAGAAGGTCGTCGGTGCCTGTCGTGGCGGCAACCGAAGAACCCGCTGGTGGACACCAGCGGTGAAGGAAGCCGTCAGACTGAAGGAGGAGGCCTTTCGGGCTTGGTTGGCCCAGGGGTCTCCTGAAGCAGCAGACGGGTACCGGGCGGCCCGAAGGGCTGCAGCTTCGGTAGTCAAAGAAGCAAAAACCCGGGTGTGGGAGGAGTTTGGGGAGGCTAGGAAGAAGGACTTTCGGTTGGCCTCAAGGAAGTTCTGGCAAACCGTTAGACGGCTCAAAAAGGGAAAGCAGGGATTGGCCCAGGATCTGTTGAGCAGGGGAGGAGAACTGCTGACCCAGATTGGAGAACCCCGCCAACACATCCTCTGTGGAGGAGGTCTCGGCCATATCCCTGGCAGAGGTCACTGAGGTAGTTGGGAAGTTCCTCAGCGGCAAGGCGCCGGGTGTGGATGAGATTCACCCTGAGATGCTGAAGGCTCTGGACATTGTTGGGCTGTCTTGGTTGACACGCCTCTTCGGTGTTGGGGGGACAGTACCATTGGAATGGCAGACCGGGGTTGTGGTTCCCATTTTTAAAAAGGGGGACCGGAGGGTGTGCTCCAATTATCGGGGTATCACACTTCTCAGCCTACCTGGGAAAGCCTATGCCAGGGTGTTGGAAAGAAGACTCCGACCGATTGTCGAACCTTGGATCCAGGAGGAGCAATGCGGATTCCGTCCTGGTTGTGGAACAGTGGACCAACTCTTTACCCTTGCGGGGCTGTTTGGGGGGGCATGGGAGTTTGCCCATCCAGTCTACATGTGTTTTGTGGACTTGGAGAAGGCCTACAAGCGTGAGAGTGGTGCAGCATCAGCAGTAATGCGGGCGTTGTACCGGACCGTCGTGGTTAAGGAGGAGCTGAGCCGAAAGGCGAAACTCGCGATTTACCAGTCGGTCTACGTTCCAACCCTCACCTATAGTCATGAGCTTTGGGTAGTGGCCGAAAGAACAAGGTCGCGAGTACAAGCGGCTGAAATGCGTTTCCTCCGTAGGCTGGCTGGGCTCACCCTTAGGGATAGGGTAAAGAGCTCGGTCATCCGGAGGGAGCTCGGAGTAGAGCTGCTGCTCCTTCGCGTCGAAAGGAGCCAGATGAGGTGGTACGGGCATCTGATTAGGATGCCTCCTGGGCGCCTCCCGTTGGAGGTTATCCGGGCACGCCCTACTGGTAGGAGACCCCGGGGTAGACCCAGAACACGCTGGCCTGGGAATGCCTCGGGATCCTCCAGGAGGAGCTGGAAAGCGTTGCTGGGGATAGGGATGTCTGGACTACCCTGCTGAGCCTGCTGCCACCCGGCCCCGGATAGGCAGTGGAAAATGGATGGATGAATGGATGGATGCTCAGAAGACCTCCTAAAAATTGTCAAGCCATCGGCACTAACTAAATATAATTTTTTAATAAGGGTTCATTGTTTTCCAGAGTGCTACTCGTGGCATTGAGTACATTAAAATTATATTGTTGTTCACGTTCAAACCTTCGGATTGTGTTCTCACAGGCAAGTCAGAAGCTTCCTCCAAGCTCTCCTCATCATTGGAACTTTCTGAAGTAAGCTTCAATCTAATCAAGTCCTTAAAGTATGGTGAAAGAAAACTAAGCCATGTTTTAAAAATATTTTACCACCTCACATTCATAATCAACTACAGTACATATGTCATGGTGCCCTGTTTCATATAGCATAAATAATAGCATTGTTTGTTGGTTGATCTATTAAGTAATTTCTTTTTTTTTGTTTGGTAGTAGTTCAGAATCATTCTGAAACCATAACAAGGTAGGGCTTCTTAAATGCTGTGCTCTTAATCAATCTGCTCAGGCTAAACACTTTAAATGTAATGAAACATACTAATAAACTCAATGTCGCCAATTTTTCAGCCATAATCATCCCAGATGTTAGATACTTGAGACAAGGCACATCAGTCTCTTCAATTGTCCATTACTGCCTTGGTGTGTGTTCCAAAATCCAGTTTTTTTTTTATTCTTACATGTACACGGTTAACTGTTTACCATTAGCCACCAGATGCACCACAGTATTTGCACACAAAATATTAATCAGTTTAATTAACGTAAATGTATGTGAAGTTGTTACAGGTAATGTTATTGACATCTGTCCAATAAGTATATTCACAAAATAATCTATTGTTATTGTTTGCTCTTCTGCTTGGCTGCTTGGCTATGTACTGCCCTGGATGTATTTCCAATGCCCATGTCCAGTAAGTAATTAACTTGTTTAGTGTAATATGTTTGTACTATTATAGATGTGCAAAAAAGGTTGGAGGCAATAACAGCAGGGACTGCTCTACAAAGATCTTGGACAGGTATGCCCCTATATTTCTCCATCCTCCCGCTCCCTATATCTACATCCCTTTCTTTATATCACTCCCTTCCCTCCCTCTATCTACCAGCCAATTTCTATCTTCCTGCCCCTCCCTCTACCCCCGACCGAACCCTCGGATTAACCTAGCTAGTTAACTTAATCTAATTTCTAACTTTGCACTTGGACAATCCCTGTTTTGTTTTTTTACATTTCAATTGTTGTTTTCTTTCTCACTTAGATGCTGTGAAAAAGAGCAGCTGGGCCGCAGCATCCGAGGTGGATTAAATCAATCAATTAAAACGTGGCTCCAAAATAAAGAGACCGGGATGGGGAAAGGAGCAGAAGGACCAGGCAATAAATGATCCGCTGGTGCCCCTGAGGAAATTTATCGTATATATTGTGTTCTAATGTTGTCAGTGTTCTGTTTTTATTTGAAAACAAATATTTTTTTTGCATTATATTCATTAGATTTTTTTTTTTGCCTTAACCCTGGCTGTGAATAAATTTAAATATTCCCAAAAAATATGACTAAGTTTAATTACAGCTATTTTCAAAAAGTTCAATTATTCTGCATATGTATTAATAGTTATGTTGTATTCCCAGTATTCCCTCCATGAGCCCACAGTATACCCTAAGTGGGCATGCTGTGGGTCCACAGTGAGATCCCCAGTATACAGTGCATCCGGAAAGTATTCATACCCCTTCACTTTTTCCACATTTTATTATGTTACAGCCTAATTCCAAAATGGATTAAATAAAAAAAAATTCAACATTCTACACACAATACCGCATAATGACTAAGAGAAAAAGGTTGTTTTGAATTTTTTGCAAATGTATTAAAAATAAAAAAATAAAATATCACATGTACATAAGTATTCACACCCTTTACTCAATACTTTGTTGAAGCACCTTTAGCAGCAATTACGGCCTTAAGTCTTGTTGAGTATGATGCTCCAAGCTTGCCACACCTATTTCAGGGCAGTTTCTCCCATTCTTCTTTGCAGATCATCTCAAGCTCTATCAGGTTGGATGGGGAGCGTCGGTGCACAGCCATTTTCAGATCTCTCCAAAGATGTTCAATCGGGTTCAAGTCTGGGCTCTGGCTGGGCCACTCAAGGACATTCACAAACCTGTCCCGAAGCCACTCCTTTGTTATCTTGGCTGTGTGCTTAGGGTCGTTGTCCTGTTGGAAGGTGAACCTTCGCCCCAGTCTGAGGTCTAAAGCGCTCTGGAGCAGGTTTTCATCAAGGATCTCTGTACATTGCTGCATTCATCTTTCCCTTGATCCTGACTAGTCTCCCAGTTCCTGCAGCTGAAAAACACCCCCACAGCATGATGCTGCCACCACCATGCTTCACTGTAGGGATGGTATTGGCCAGGTGATGAGCAGTGCCTGGTTTCCTCCAAACATGAAGCTTGGCATTCAGGCCAAAGAGTTCAATCTTGGTTTCATCAGACCTGAGAATTTTGTTTCTCATGGTCTGAGAGTCCTTTAGGTGCCTTTTGGCAAACTCCATGCGGGTTGTCATGTGCCTTTTACTGAGGAGTGGATTCCGTCTGGCCACTCTACCATAAAGGCCTGATTGGTGGAGTACTACAGAGATGGTTGTCCTTCTGGAAGGTTCTCCCATCTCCACAGAGGAACACTGGAGCCCAGTCAGAGTGACCATCGGGTTCTTGGTCACCTCCCTGACCAAGGCCCTTCTCCCCTGATTGCTCAGTTTGGCCGGGCGGCCAGCCCTAGGAAAAGTCCTGGTGGTTCCAAACTTCTTCCATTTGTGAATGATGGAGACCACTGTGCTCGTTGGGACCTTCAATGCTGCAGAAATGTTTTTGTACCCTTCCCCAGATCTGTGCCTCGATACAATCCTGTCTCGGAGGTCTACAGACAATTCCTTGGACTTCATTACTTGGTTTGTGCTGACATGCACAGTCAACTGTGGGAGCTTATATAAACAGGTGTGTGCCTTTCCAAATCATGTCCAATCAATTGACTTTACCACAGGTGGACTCCAATCAAGTTGTAGAAACATCAAGGATGATCAATGGAAACGGGATGAACCTGAGCTCAATTTTGAGTGTCACAGCAAAGGGTGTGAATACTTAAGTACATTTGTACACTTAATTTTTAATACATTTGCAAAAAATTCAAAAAAACTTTTCACTTGGTCATTATGCGGTATTGTATGTAGAATGTTGAGAAAATGTTTTTATTTAATCCATTTTGGAAGTAGGCTGTAACATCATAAAATGTGGAAAAAGTGAAGGGGTATGAATACTTTCCGGATGCACTGTACAACGATGGTGGAACTGCAGGCTAAATAAAGGTCAAGAAGCGTAGTCTAGTAGTCATCATTACTGCTGTCCTGATGGCACTGAGGTTTATATTTGCATAATATCCCAGCAAGCCCTCTTAGGTAACTTTTTTGGGGCATCTGTGACTTTGAACACTGTACTCATTAATGAGCACCCCTCCAATTGCTGCAGCCTTTATTATATGGTAGAGCCTGCTCCATCTACAGTGCATGAGCTTGAGCAATTGCAGGTATAATGTGGAACGCAATGTCGGCAAAAACCTAACCTTGTTAAAAGTAAAACCAAACGGCAGTGCTAAATTATCTTTAATTCCTGTCCTATAGATATGATCAGGTGAGAGTTCCAATCTACTAACTGCATGCGGGAGAAGTTAGTGTCAAAAACATGAAAACATTTCCATTTATTGTCAATTCTGATCAGAACTATGGACACCCATGTCGCGATTAAATTTTTGAATTGCTTGATAGCCCTAATGAATGACTTAAGCTATTTTAGGCCTATATTACATTTAGATATAACTAGCAATATCACAGTGCTTAAGCCATTTTAAACTTGAAGATGAGGTTAAAAATATATAGGCACCTACCTGTCTGATCATACGAGACAGAGAAGCTGAGGCTCATTGCAGAGAGCATCGAAGAGTCTGAGGCATCTCCAATGTCTCTGACGGATTCCCTCTCCTTAAAGTTAGGAGTGTTTCACACTACATGGGTAAGTGTTTTCTGACATCTATTACACTCAAATCATTATCACTACATGGTTATTGAAAAAGTTCAAAAATAGGTCTGCTAACATTTACAGTTTAATAATAAAAATCCAATTAACACTTACTTGATTTAAGATAGTTACTTTTTTGCTTCTCTCATGTCTGACTTGGTCATGGTCTAAATTCTGTGCATGGTGGCTAAGGTAGGGTTTTCGGTCCATGGCCTCATACTGCCTGCCTTTGATATGCTGAAAGATCATATTGAGTGCACGGGGAAGTATGCCAGGCTCTCTCTCAGATCCTGGTTCGCACAGATAAATAACTGAATCATAGATAATTGTACATTTGTTATAAAAACTACAGTGCTGAATGTTACACATACCTTGTATAGTATAGCTTTTTCCAGCATTAGTCACCCCATAGGTAAAGATGAGCACATTCATCCCCTGTAAATACTCTGTAACTTGACTTTGAACGGTACCTTCAAACAGATTCTCCTGCTTGGTCTCTGGTCCAAAGACCTGTTCACAAAAATGTTATACCAGGCAGTATTTAGATGTTCCAACGAATAATTCCAAACACTGTAATTTGATCGATTCAAAATCAATTCTTAGAAAACTGACATCAGTCTTCTAAATCAATGCCTTTTTTCAGTGAATGTGACCCTGACCCTGCATTCAAACATTTGCAGCATCGCTGCTTGTAGAAAGCACAAATTGCAGTTAGAGATCGTTGAAAGAAATGCTGAAATGCTGCTTTGCCTGGCGCAAGCGCACCGACGGAACTTGCGGAATCCGAGGATCAAAAGTGGCAAGCCAGTCAGAGCAAAGCGGCGATTCAATAGGAACATTTGAGGGCGGTACCCCAGCCCCTAGCTTATAGTGAAAGACATTTTAAAGGGACCCTAATGTAAGATTTGGAATATTTTTGTCTAGCATTGTTTAATCACTCAGAGGGATTGTACCAACAACATGAAAAGGTTAAATCTGTGCCTTGCGCATTTTCTCTAGTTCACCTCTGACAACACATCTACACTATTTTATACTTTTTAAACGTGCCTCAGACACCAAGGAAGCACACAAAAATGCATGAATGTCAACATTATGGGCCCTTTAACAAAGGAGGACAAATTAATTGCTGCGGCGTTTGACCACTCTGAACTAAGTGTTTCTCTCAAGTCTACACAATGGACTGAGAAAGCCTTTGGCTTGGACGTTGGTTTTGCAGCTGTTCGCAGACCATCTGCGCAACAAAGAACATTGTAGTACTAGCACTTTTGCAAAGTAATTCATCTAGTAAAGTATGGCTGATTATGCTAGTAGCTCCTTTGTTTTTTAATGTGACTTAGACGTTTCCATTTTGAACAGGACTATACAGTACGATTATAGCCAAAATGAGAAACATGGTTTATTATTTGATGTGTCAATAGACGCACACATCTTGTTATTGCAAAGTCATATTATTATTATTTAGGGTCCTAGCCCGAAGACCCTTATAGTTATTGTATTGGTTTATTATGTGATTGTGTTATGCAATCACATAGTGTTACGAGAAAGTCATTATTAGGCCTATTTTTGGCGCCTTATCTGCGTCCGCCTTATCTACGTTTGACCCAATCGATTCCATTCCAGTGCCCACATGTCTTGGGTATTGCAGTCTATTGCGCTTACATACAGCTAAGTGAACGGTTCACGTGTTGTATTTTTAATTATTATTTTTTTATTATCGGTTTTTGGCCCCGTTGAAATGACTGGGGAGAGGGATTTGACTGGGAGAGAGTTCACGGCCATATACCGCCATCTAGCGTTGATGTTATGTATTTGCATGTTGTTACGTTTGTACCGACAGTCTTGGTTATTATACAGAACAGTGACTTGGTGCCTGTCCTATATCTGCAATCTGCTTTAATCGCTGCATGAGATCCTCCAGCAGGGCCCTTTTAATAGTTCCAAAATCCAAATTATGCAGCAGGGGTGCCCGGGCTTTTGCTGTTCGAGCCCCTAAGCTTTAGAACTCCCTGCCTAATGATCTCAGGCAAGCCACCTGTTTCCTCTTTTAAATCACTTCTTAAAACTCGCTTTTATCTGAAAGCCTTCTCTTAACCGCCCCCTTTTAAATAATAATACTTTATTTTTTAAAGGCAAGTCTTTGTATATACACACACAACATTTGTGTTATGATTATTATTCGTATTTTCTCGTGAATTAACAGTATTAAAACAAAAAATAAGTATGAGAAATACTTGCATGTTAACAAAAAAATGTTTTCCCTAAACAAATCTGACTTTCCTCGGCAACTCTGCTGCCAGTGTTTTCTTCGATTTTTTACGACGTTTTTTTACAGTGTGCACCATTATGATAAGATTGGTTCATGGAGCAACAGCAGCAGTTTTGACCTCAGTTTGGCAATTGATAGCAGTACACAGCTGAGACTACAGACATCAGGAGAGGCTGGCTGCAAGAACACAGCACAATTTCAACAGAAATTGTAGCCCTATCTAGTTCATTATTATTATTATTATTATGGGTCCTAGCATGAAAGGCGTAAACCCTTCTGATTATTGTATTGGTTTATTATTCTTCATTAAGGTTCCTAGCCTGAAAGGCGTAGAACCTTATAGTTATTGTACCGGTTTATTGTACTTCTCTATTATTAAGGGTCCTAGCCCGAAGGGCGCAGACCCTTAGTTATAGTACCGGTTTATTCTTCCCTATTATTATTATTAATTATTATTATTATTATTATTATTATTTATTATCATCCGAAGGGAGTAGACCAGGGATGGGCAACTGGCGGCCCGCGGGCCGCATCCGGCCCGCACCAACCCTCTATCTGGCCCGCAAAACAATTTAAAAATGATTAACAATTATTACACCAAATGTGTGTACATTTTTCATGTAGTAACATTGACCGCTAGGGGGATCTTCTACTCTTCGACAATATTTATAAAAAACTTATACTAACTTTGCCCAATAGGGGGAGTGCTAGAATTATAGTATAGCTCGCCCTTGCTCAACGAAGTGTACTGTGCTCTCAGATCGGAGAAGATAGCGTCCATAAAAATGAGCAAACGAAAGGTTGACAACGAAAATAGTGTTTTCCAAGCAAAATGGGAAAGCAATTACCTTTTTACGGAATACAGAGGTAAACCGCAATGTTTGGTATGTTTGAAAAATGTATCTGTAATGAAAGAATTCAACTTGAGTCGGCACTACAGCCAACACAAAGAGAAATATCAGAAGTACACTGGTGAGGCTAGAGCTGCTATCATTTCAAACTTAAAAAGCAAGCTCATCAAACAACAAAGCTTTTTCACAAGAGCCACTACAGGACAGGAATCCGGTTTAAAGGCATCTTATCTTGTCTCACTCGAACTTGCAAAAGCAAAGAAACCACTGTCGGACGGAGAGGTGGTAAAACGATGTGCGGTTCAGATGGCTAAATCCTTTGGAGACGAAAACATGGCCACAAATTTTGAAGCTGTTTCTCTTTCACGTCGCACAGTGACCAGGAGGATTTTTGATATTCAGAGTCATGTTGACGGGAAACTAAATCAAGTTATGAAAGACTGCTCATATTTTTCCATAGCATTAGATGAGAGCACAGGTGTGACCGACGTTAGTCAGTTACTCATCTACACGAGCCAATGACAGCACATTCCATGTGCACGAGGAATTGTTAAAATGTGTGGGGTTACATGGCACAACGAAGGGATCTGATATTTTTGCTGCGGTCAAGGATGTTCTCACGGAATACGGTGGCTTTGATAAACTTTCAGCGGTCGTTACTGATGGGGCTCATCCATGCAAGGCCGACTCACTGGATTTGCGGGATTGCTACAACACAGTGGCATGATCTGTCCCGTACTTCACTGTATCATACATCAGGTATGTTCCATCCTCAATATTTTTGTATAATTTGAATTGGTATACGTAGCAAATAATTTTTCTGTCCAAGTAGTTAGCAAGTGAATACATCTTATTTTTCTGGTTTGATTTGTATGTATGTATTATTCTTTTTTATCTTAGGAGGCCCTCTGTGGAAAGTAGCTGCACTTCAGTCACGTAATGGACATTGTAACAAAGGTTACCAATTTGATACGAGGAGAAAACAGGTCGCTCAATCACAGAAAGTTTGTGGCATTTCTGGAAGAGGTGGATGCAGGTGGATGCAGTGATTTGCAGTTGCACACGAAGATCAGGTCGACGAGCCGGAGAAAGTGGAGCGGTTTTTCGCATTATGTTAGGAAATACCCCTTTTTCTGGAGGGAAGTATGTGTGGACACAAGTCACTATTGCGAGAAATTGCGTGATACAAGGTTTTTGTCTGACTTGGCTTTTCTCACGGATATCACACAACACCTCAATTGGTTGAATTTGCAATTACAAGGCAGATATCACACGGTTTCAGATCTTCATGGTCATGCTAACGGATTCCAAAAAAAGCTCTCTTTTCAAAGATCAGTTGTCCACCGATCCCCAAGAGTTAACTCACTTTCCCGCCTGGGCAGATCTGCGCACCAAAGTGCCCGAGTGTGATTTATTCAGCAGGTACGCTACCAACAGAAACATTGCAGGCTCAATTCAGTGCTCGATTTTGCAAAATATGCAGTCTCCCATACAACTTTTAGCTGACCCCCTCTCTGCTGTTGTGAAGGAACAGCCTGCCGAGTTAAAAATAGAGCTATGTGAGTTACAGGCCGATCCCTTTTTTCAGGCCAAGAGGAGTGAGCAGGGAATTCCATTTTGGAAACTTCTTCCCGAGTCCCGTTTCCCAAACCTCAGAAAGTTTGCTCTTTCCCATGCTAGTATGTTTGGAAGCACTTGTATATGCGAAAGCAATTTCTCAACAATGAAACACTTAACATCTAAAGAAAGAAACAGGCTAACAGACGAAACACTGTTCCACCTGATGCAAATTGGATGTACCAGCATTGACATTGATGTGCCTTCCATTGTGCGTCAGCAGACTAGGCCACAAATGTCCCATTAGACAGGGCAGTGTCTCTAATTTTAACAAATTTTAAGCCTTAACACAGTCAACTGGACCCTAATTCAAAATAAAAATAAAAAACAGCACTCACCCTACTCATCACTTTTGTGGGAACATTTTGGTTAATGTTTTTAAATGCATATTTTGTTTCATCTGAATTTGTAGTAGTCTGAAGAAGGAAAGGAAATGTCTCTACCTTGCATTTGAATATGTCTTTCACTTAAATGTGGGGAATGTACACTTGAACAGGCCTATGGATGTTTTCCTGAATTTGCGCTAAAGGTTGAACTGACTGTTAAAGAAAATAATTAAATGGTTCACACTACAGTACTTGCCACTTGAATGTGGGAACTTTTATTTGGTTATAAAAAAAACATGATTCACAGAAATTCTAATGCGGTCAGGTTTGCAATACTGTTTTAAAGAAACTAAAATAGTTAAAAAAATAACTTTCGTAACATTAAATTAAATTAAATTAAATTAAATTAAATAAAAATTCATTATATGGTGACATTATTTTAAGGTCCAAAGAGGTTATGCGTAATGCTACCTGTATAATTTATTATGAAATGAGCAGTGAAGTGGTGTGCTGTTAGTGAATGTGTGTGAGAGAGAAGGATAAGGGGGATTTGGGTAGGAACCAAATATTTCGGCCCCATCATAGTGCAGGAAAAATTATCTGGCCCCAACCAGCACCAAAATTGCCCATCCCTGGCGTAGACCCTTATCGTTATTGTACCGGTTTACTCTTCTTAATTATTATTATTATTATTAAGGGTCCTAGCCCGAAGAACATAGACCCTTATAGTTACAGTGCCGGTTTATTATTAAGGGTCCCAAGAGAGAGATATAGGGCGGTAGATTGCATGCGCTTGCGCGTGACGTGTGTGAGAGGGCACACGCGCTCTCGTGTTAGGGTACGCGCATTCATTTCTCTCTACAGGGCAGAAAGGGTGGAGTCGGCTTTTTACAAGCGTTTGACGTATGTACGATGGATCGCATTTCGTTTTCCCCAGAGTGGGCAAAGAAAGCTATCCTTTTGGGGGGTTTTCTAAGGCAGTGCGCGGGAAATGTTTGTGCATGTTGTGGAAAGAAATGTGTGTGTCTATAATTGCTGTTTGTGTGGCGAGAGGGTAAAAAAGGCGGATCTTGTTGTGGCGAGAAATGTGTGTGTGTGTGTGTGTGTGTGTGTGTGTGAAGAGAGGGCATCGTGTTTGTGTGTGTAAGGTTTTTTAAAAAGCTGTAAGGATTTCAGTTTGAATTGTTTAGTAAAATACGTTTGTGTGTCTAAAAGTATCCTATAAGAGTAAAAGACTTATATTTTGTTTGGAGCAAGAGAATTGTTTTGAAAATGCGATGAGAGTTTAGTGGGAAAGGGACAATTATATGGGATCTAGATGTTTATTACCGGATCATTCAAATATAGGGTTATAATTTTAGTTTATTCTTTGAAATAGGTCTTACAGAACAACAAAGAAATAATGGCAGACGGAGATTTGCCGATAAGAACGGGGCGCGGCTAGCACTGGGGGGATATTTTAACACCGGACGGCTGGCCAAGATGGTGGCTTGAATACACGCGTTTTACCAAGCTCAGCACGACATTTATAAATGATTGGGAAAACTTTCATAAGGGTTGACAAATATTGATAATTACATATATAATTGAGTGAGTTGCAATTTACTTAAAATCTCCTTAGGATTCGAAAACTCAAGATGTCTGTTGTGCGAAAAAGAGTGCAGCTCAAAGGAAAACACTAGCATTTCTAAGGGTAATGGTGGCGCAAAAAGCCTTCTGTCTGAGAGTGGACATGATTATGTTGTGGAGGGAGACTCTCAAACATTTACAATGACTGACGAGGATTTTTCTTTATTGCCAGTTTAGCCCCCAGCGGCTAAGAAAGCAGCTTTTTTTTTTTTATCTAGCGATACCTGTTCCCCTACTTCCAAATCTGGTCCTACTGATGCTCGTATCATAGCTTCCCTGTCCCTTATCATTAACACGAGATCTGATGCCATTGAAAAAAATGGTCGGTGAAAATAGGCAAGGCATTACAGATTTTAACAAGATACAATGTGCTTGAACTGATATTCAAAATGTCGCAGCTATAAGTCAACAGCTTAAAGCCTGTGGAAACAGTGGAGAAGCCTTTGAAAAAGCTACAAATAGGTATGGATGATTTCGAAAACTACTCCAGAAGATGGAATTTGAAATTATAATGGGCCGATCCTGAGACGACCAGAGAAAATGTTAGTCAAGAAATTATCAAAGATTGTCCGGCTATCCTACCGGAAAATATCGAAAAACTCATTGATGTTGTTGACATTGTTCATCGCTTCGAGAAGAAGCGTCTCGAGTCCAGACCTAGAGGCATCATACTTCAATTCACTTCACGGTTCTACAGGAATGCATTATGGAAAGCGGAAAAAAATTCTTCTTGCGCGAACATGGCCTAATGTTTAAAGAATACTTTTCAAGGAGGGTTAAGTTGCATTTAATGCCAGCTCGCGTACATTCATTGAAGGAGAGGGAGAGATCATCCTACCTGACGAAGAAGCCTTCATTTGAGAATTATGGTTTGTCACCGTCGGTATCTGACAAAGACAGATGTCCAAGAAAAGAGTATTTGTTTTCCAACTTTAAAAAATTGCTAATATGTTCTCACTTAATGATAGGCTGTTATGGCACTGCTTGGTTCTCATATTCTTATATCAAACTAACCTTTGAATATTTTTCACTTTCTCACATTTACACATTTTTATGTCATTATCTTTCATTTCTCTAAATGTCAGGGGATTAAGACACAGTGTAAAGCCTAAAGCAATTTTTCTATTTGCTTAGCAGCTTAAATCAGATTTTGTGCTTTTTTCAGAATCCCACTCTACTGTTAATGATGAATCTTTTTGGAGATCACAATGGGGCAATGACATTTGGTTTTCCCATGGTTCTAACACTCAACAAGGGTTGTCATTTTAAGAAATAAGTTTAATGGAGAGATTTTACATTCTGATTATGATCATGATGGTGGCTACATTTGCCTCATCCTCACTAAACATTATTTTTATTATTGCTAATATTTATGGTCACAACTCCAAACTTGAAAATGATCAATTGTTGGAATTCTTGGAAAATAGATGTCATCATTGGTTAACTAAATAGCCAAATGCTTTTCTGATTTTAGGAGATTTCAATATAGTATTAGATAATATAATGGATAGATGGCCCCCAGGCCAATTTTACCTTGTAGATGTCTGGAGAGTCAAGTTCCCTGTTGACAGATCTTTCACATGGAGTAATAAGATTGGGTCTAGACGATCTCGTATGGATTTTTGGCTCACTTCTAAAAGTCTAAATATTGAGAATATTTCTGTTCGTATTCTTGCAACTCCTCTCACAAATCATAAGACTAAACATTTAAATATAAAACTCTTAAATTCTACTACTAACCATGGACGGCCCTCATACTGGAAATTGAACAGCTTTATATTGAGTCATGAGAGGTTAAATTACAACTTGAAAAACAAACTTGTTTTGGGAGAAGGCATTAAAAGAAGACAGTTGTTATAATTGGGATCTCCTTAAATTAGAAAAGGGCAACTTTTTAAGACGATATACAGTTAGGCCCAAAAATATTTGGACAGTGACACAATCTTCATGATTTGGGCTCTGCATGCCACCACATTGGATTTGAAATGAAACAACTACAACGGAATTGAAGTGCAGACTTTAAGGTTTAATTCAAGGGGTTGAACAAAAATATATGATTAAACATGTAGGAATTGTAGCTATTTTTATACAAACGCTCCTGATTTCAGGGGCTCAAAAGTAATTGGACAAATAAACATAACCCCAAGTAAAATGTTACTTTTCAATATTTTGTTGAGAATCCTTTGCAGGCAATGACTGCCTGAAGTCTGGAACCCATGGACATCACCAAACGCTGGGTTTCCTCCTTTGTGATGCAGGCAGCGGTCTTCAGTTGTTGCTTGTTTGTGGGTCTTTCTGCCTTAAGTTTTGTCTTGAGCAAGTGAAATGCATGCTCGATTGGGTTGAGATCTAGTGATTGACTCGGCCATTGCTTTCCACTTCTTTGCTTTAAAAAACTCCTGGGTTGCTTTTGCAGTATGTTTTGGGTCATTGTCCATCTGTACTGTGAAGCGCCGTCCAATCAACTTTGCTGCATTTGGCTGAATCTGAGCAGAAAGAATATCCCTATACACTTCAGAATTCATCCGGCTGCTTCTGTCTTTTGTCACATCATCAATAAACACAAGTGACCCAGTGCCATTGGAAGCCATGCATGCCCATGCCATCACACTGCCTCCACCATGTTTTACAGAAGATGTGGTGTGCTTTGGATCATGAGCTGTTCCAATTCTTCTCCAAACTTTCTTCTTCCCATCATTCTGGTACAGGTTGATCTTAGTCTCATCTGTCCAAAGAATGCTGTTCCAGAACTGGGTTGGCTTCTTCAGGTGTTTTTTGGCAAAGTCAATTCTGGCCTTTCTATTTTTGAGGCTGATTAATGGTTTGCACCTTGTGGTGAATCCTTTGTATTTACTCTCATGAAGTCTTCTCTTTATGGTAGACTTAGATACTGATACACCTACTTCCTGGAGAGTGTTCTTCACTTGAGTGGATGTTGTGAAGGGGTTTTCTTCACCATGGAAAGGATTCTGCGATCATCCACCACTGTTGTCTTCCGTGGACGTCCAGGCCTTTTGAGTTCCCAAGCTCACCAGTGCACTTTTTTTCTCAGAATGTACCAAACTGTTGATTTGGCCACTCCTAACATTTCTGCTATCTCTCTGATGGATTTCTTCTTTTTTTTCAGCCTCAGGATGGTCTGTTTCACCTCCATTGAGAGCTCCTTTGACCGCATGTTGTGTGTTCACAGCAACAGCTTCCAAATGCAAACGCCACACCTGGAATCAACTCCAGACCTTTTAACTGCTTAATTGATGACAGGTTAATGAGGGAAGAGCCCATGCAGCGTTGTTATTTTTTTTTGCAGCCTTCTGAGTCAATTGTCCAATTACTTTTGGTCCCTTGAAAAAGAGGCGGCTACGTATTAAAGAGCTGTAATTCCTAAACCCTTGCTCCAATTTGGATGTGAATACTCTCAAATTACAGCTGAGAGTCTGCACTTTAAGCCCATATTGATTATATAATTGTATCCTGAATATGTTTTGGTAAACAGCTAAAATAACAAAACTTGTGTCACAGTCCAAATATTTTTGGGCCTAACAGTAGCAGTAATTTTGCTAAATTAAGAAGAGTTGAGGAAACTGTCACTTAAGTAGCATCTCTTTCTCAAAATCATCCTGACTCGCTCTCTGATGAGGATAGGTCTGAGTTTAGTGAACTGCAAATTAAATTGGATAAAATTAATACAAAGCTGAGGGTGCCTATATAAGATCAAGATCAAGGGGGTTTGAGGAAGGAGAAGAAAACTAATATCTTTCCAGTCTGAAAAATAAGCAGAGTAAATTGAATAGATTACAACAATTAAACATAAGTGAACATATTACTGACGATCCCAGAACGATATCTACGTTTTGGCATAATATTTATGCGGATTTATACAAATACAGTTATTGTGAAGACTACACTGTTGAGTTTTTCGATTCTCAGAGAGATTGGGTCAATTAGAGAGGAAGAACGGATATTATGCGATAACGCGATTATTGTTATTGAAACTCTAAACAGCCTTAAAAATAATAAGACACCTGGTTCTGATGGTGTCACCTCAGAGTTTTATAAACCTTTTCCTGGGTTGCTTTCTCCATTTCTTGTACGGGTATTTAAAGAGAGTATTGATAGGAATTATTTACCTCCTAGTATGACTCAGGGTTTGATTTCTCTTATCCCTAAACCCAAAAAAGATCTGCTTCTTATTGATAATTGGCGTCCGATTGGTCTTCAACAATGACTATAAAATTCTTGCTTTAGTTTTTTTGTTAAAAGAATAAGAAATGTTTTAGACTCAGACACTAACACAATATGGTTTTATGAAAAACAGACATATTTAAAAAAAAATTGCTTAGTACTAGATATACGAGATTACTCTGATCTTACTTCTGATAGTTTTATTCTCTTCGAAGACTTTTATAAAGCATTCGATACGGTAGAACACCCCCTTTATTTTTCGTTGTCTGGAGAGCTCTGGGTTTAGTGATTTTTTGCTAATTTTTGCTAATCTTTACGCTACTGGAGATTTAGCATACATTTCTGCTGCTTGTCTTCTCACCTCTACAAAATCTTCTTAGCACATAACCCCTTACTCTTTAACCTTCTCGTCACCTACAAAGCTTTACACAATTTAGCCCCTCCCTACCTCACTGAACTGCTTTAAGCTTACCACCCTACCCGGACATTACGTTCCTCTGCAGATAGGCAACTGGTCATTCCACAAGCAAAACTGAAGCATTTTGGGGAGCGTGCATTTTCTAGGACAGCACCTAAACTATGGAACTCTCTCCCTCCTCTAATTCGTAATTCCAATTCGCTATTAAGCTTTCAAACCCACCTTAAAACCTATCTTTTCACCCTAGCATACCCTAGTTAACTCTGTTTAGAATCCGGTCCCTTTTCTTTTACTGATACTATCCTTTTGCTTACTTATAGTTAGAACTGTAGTTGCTGTTTTACTATTCCTGTCTAATTGTTTATTTTTGTCATGTTATCTATGTTGATGCTGTGAAGCGACTTTGGGTTGTAGAAAAGCGCTATATAAATAAAAAATTTATTATTATTATTATTATTATTATTATTATTATTATTATTATTATTATTATTATTATTATTATTATTATTATTATTACTACTCCTCTTAACTAGGAATGTCACGATACCAGAAATTTTGTAATCTATACCAATACCAGAGAAATTCCACGATTCTCGATACGCACTTCGATACCATGGTCAAAAAAAGAAACAAAAATTAAACCCCATATACTATAACATACACTCCTTGTTTTTAAAAACATTACAAGCAAGAAAAAACAGAGGCATGTAGCCTTCAAGCAAAAATAAATAAATAAATACAATACAATAAAATAAAAATAAATAAATAAACAAACAGCAATTAAAAACATTACAACAAAGAACAGAGGCAATTAAATTATTTAAAACAAGCAATATTGTTTTTAATTACTAACAATAATCATTTAATGATGGCACATCCTTTCAATTGCAGTACCCGGTCAAGACATGAAAAACATATGGAAATAATAAATAGGCCTTTAGAGATATGGGGACAAAAAGATGAAGCTTTTTAGATGGGGCATTGCGGGAGCGTGGCATAAAACAACTATTAAACTATAAAAATTAAATAAACAACTATTAACATTACAAAAAAGAGGCCTTTTAATATAATTATAAAATAAACATACGCGCACATTTTATAACACGTCTAAGCGAGATCACAAGGAGAGTCAAATGTTCCCCTGCTGTATTGGGGTGTAAACTACTACATCTAACTCAGCTTTCATATTTCTCGAACATTCAAGTGTATTAAAGTAATGTTTGAGTTTCTTAAGAAAGACCAAGTGCAAAGGTTTTACCCGTAACTTTACATTTATGAATTTTAAATTTAGCTAAAAGTAAAAACAAGTTGATAAACAATTGCTTCTCATTACCACTGTCAACATTAAGGCATCCAAACAGTATATTTTCCCACAAAAGAGAAAATACGGAAAACGTGTTTTTTTGTTGTTTTTTTCTATAATAAATTTACAAAGATCTTCCCAAAACATTTTGGTAAATGGACAATGCCAAAATAAATGTACCACAGTTTCTGGATGAAAATCAACAAAAAAGCAACATACTTAAAAGATTTAAAAAAGATTTAGGTTACAGAAATTCTTCATAAATGCGTAGCATACCTCATGCATTAAACAACTGACTTACAAATAAAATATTGTTTTCAAACCAAGTCTTGAAGAATAAAGATTTGTTTTTGGAAAGAATATCCCTGTTGTCTCCACATAGATACTTTATATGGAACAAGTTGCTTACTTTTTTATCAATTTATCGATTTTATCAATATTATAGTTACAAATAAAGAGGAAGTTAAGGCCACCACAGCGAGAAAATATATAGTGGGGGATAAAGTTCCATTTTGAACAGGTTTTTCCACAAGTGTTTGGACCAGTTTCTTAAATGTATACACTGTTCTCCTTTTCTGTAAATACTACAGTAAGTAACTGTATAATTGCCAGTAAGATATTGTATTAATAGTTTACAGTATATAACTGTAGTGTACATTGCATGTTGGGTAATATTTTTGAAAACCCTTGAGAAATCCAGTAAATTACTGTATACTTTGAAGCTGTACCAATTACAGTAGTAGAGGTATTCTCACAGTAACCTACTGTAAATTCAAGGTGCCAAATTGAGAAACAATAAAACTGCACGTGCCAAACTATTTGTGCTGTCTGAGTGAAGACGACAAGAAAACATTAATTTCGTCCCCTTGAACATTCTATTGACAAGGTAAGTTGAGATATATTTTAATGTATGCTATGTATGTAATGCATAGAACTTGACTTAAAGTTTCAAATAATAAGTGAATAAAACACAGGCCTCATATTACATCCCGATAATTTGTTAAAGTATCCACATCGAAGGTATAGGGTACTAGGCGTGTATGTAAAATCAGTTAGCATCTAAAAATGTAATCTTCTCCCTGAGGCTAGTGTTGTTTGTTATGCCTATACGGTTTTTCAGTAAAACTAATATGAAAATATTCCGAGATGTAAGCGGTTGTTGACAAGACAACCTCAGGAATTGTTATGGACATTCAGAGTGAAATAGAATCTTACCATTCAAGTGGGAGATTACAAGCGAATTTAAATTGTTTCAGCGCGATAATAATGTGACAAGGAATCGCCTACTATGTTAATACTAAAGATATAAGAACACATTTTCCGGTATATTTTGCATGTTTAGTAGAAAGAGAAGAGTAGCTAAATGTATGTGCGGAAAGGTTAAAATGTGCTGTAGCAATGTTGTTGGTAGGTTTAAGTTTAGTATGGGCGAAATGGTTTCGTTAACGTTAGGCTAAACTGAAATGTAGCCATTTTTACTTTGAGGGCATTTTCCCACGGGGATAACAAAGTCGTGGCTGTTATGCAGCGGCATCCTTTTTAATGTTGGCAGACAGTTTCTTTTTTTTCTGATTGGGTGGTTGGACAATGCAAAATATTAGAGACTACAGTATGAACATTTTAATTTAAAGTACTGAACTCGGTTTTCTTTCTGCCTACCTACCTACTACATTGTAAATTTAATGTACATGTGTAAAACGTGCAGTTTCTGCTGTGCAAAGATTAAAAACCAAATACCAGTTTGTGTTTTGTTATAGGTCGGTTATAGGTCAAGGCAACCAAGATGGACATTGAGGCACATATTTGCCAGTAATTCCAAGGCTTGTCATGCTTGGTAAGGGAAGTATTAGTTTATTTTCTGTTGTAGCACTTAAAAATTACTTTACCTTTATTCTACTAACATCTATGTTGGTGTATTTCAGGAAATACTAACTCGCTGGAACTTGAGTGTAGACGGGAAGGTGGCCTACGTCCTCACTAGTCAAGAGGACTGCAGCCGCCCTGGCTATAAAAGTTTTTTTTGTCTGTTTATGTTCTAAACATGGAGTGCCAGGAGTTTGCCTCTGCAACCCTGGAGCTGATTCAAAAGTGAGCAACAACTTGCATACACGATTCCTTTTTATTAGTCAGAATATAATTTTACTTTTAATTAACAATAGGCTATTTTCATTGTTCACCGTAAAGGTTCTTCATCAGAATTAACCCAGAGGATGGGATGAAGGGTACGGCCAAGGTGGGATTAAGTCACAAGACGGGTTCTTGTGCAGAGAAACGGGTCAACGGTCCACTCATGTCACAACCTTCCTCTGAGAGCTGACATAGTTTGAGTGGAAGACCTCTAATTAGGTAAATACACAAGCAATCAAAATTAAGTCACTTATTATTTGAACTACACAATTTAAGGTCCAGTTTGTCAAAACAATCTTGGTGATAATATGCTACTGTTTTAGTTCATGGACTGGTAGGGGAACATTGCAATCATTCTTAAATTAATAGAAGGAATAATGAATGCAAACATTTGCAGTCCATGATATTAAAAAGTAATTTCAAAATTCAAACCTGACTTTATTGACAGCAAATACATTTCATCAAAACAAACATTGGTGTAACCATTAGAGCATGGTATTGCCTTCACCTGTCTTTCTGCCTATACCAACCATTTGTGTTCTCTCTCTCTCCATCTACCTCTCATTCTTCTTTAGACCATCTAGTCCAAGCCTACAGTACCTTAACCCCACCGACTGTCCAAAAGTGCTGTACCCTGAGTCTACCTTGCCCCAGCAACTTTAGATATTAAAGATCGTTTTAAAGTTTTCTTGTTTTATTTTACAGGTTTTGATTTCAAGTGAAAACATTTTCAAAGCTTACGTTGCTAATTGAATACAAATATGAATTTGCTTTGACAGTGGATTCAAAATACAATTAAGTACCATCCTCTTACAAGAGTTTTTTTTCAACGCTCTTAAGGTATGTTATGTCAGTGGTATATGTTTATGTTTAAATTGGAGCTCAAGTATTAAAAATTATGTACTCAATAAGTATGACGTTTTGTTTGTTATTTTATGTAATATGAGTTAACATTAAACCAAAAAGAAAGAAAATTTTATTTTTTGTGCAATAATTTTAGCTATAACAGGAAATCTAGTGATACTAGAGCTTTAAAAAACCGGTAGACTACAGTAGTGTATCACTACTACTGTATTTTTACAGTAACATACCACCCCATGGGTAAAACCAGTATCTGTTTCCTAACTGTGAAATGTCATTACAGCAAGGTTACTGTAAAACCAAAATACAGATGTCGGTTCTCGTGACATCCCTACTCTTAACTACACTGTTAGACCTTTTACTGTGAACTATAGTAACTTGCTGGCAACACTAAGTTACTGTAAAAATACAGTAAAAGGTCTAACAGTGTAGTTAAGAGTAGGGATGTCACGAGAACCGATACTTCGGTACCAAGTCGACGCCAAAATTCTAAAAACATAACATTTTCTTCAAGTTGTGAAGTGTTTGGCTCAATTCAAAATGGTTTTGCCTCCCCTGCTGTAAGCTACAACTCAAATAAAAAATAAGAAACTAATAAGTAGACCTATAGGCCAAAAATAAACAAAGCAAACAGTAGAGGACACAGCTTACTTAGAGGAAACGAACTTCTCCTGTCTAGCGGACTTTTTTCGTCGATAATTTAGCCTAAAAAAACATTTCTTATTTCTCGAATTAAGGTTTCTTAGTCAGGTAGGATGATCTCTCCCTCTCCTTCAATAAATGTACACGAGCCAGCATGAAATGCAACTTTACCCTCCTTGAAAAGTCTTCTTTAAACATTAGGCCATGTTCGCACAAGTACTTTATTTTTTTTGCCGCTTTCTATAATGCATTCCTGTGGAACCGTGAAGTGAATTTAAGTATGATGCCTCGAGGTCTGGACTCGAGACGCTTCTTCCCGACGCGATGAACAATCTCAACATCAATGAGTTGGGTTTTTTTTCCGCCATTTTCCGGTAGGATAGCCTGACAAACATTGATGATTTCTTGACGAATATTTTCTCTGGGCGTCTCAGGAGGCCCCTATAAGTTCCAATTCCATCTTCTGGAGTAGCTTTCCGAATCATCCATACCTCTGTAACTTTTTCAAAGACTTCTCCACTGTTTCCACACGCTTTTCGAGGCTATTGACTTAGCTGCGACATTTTTAATAACCGTACATGCACGTTCTATCTTGTTGTTAAAATGTTATTCCTTGCCTATTTTCACAGTCCAATTTTTTCAATGGCATCAGATCTCGTGTTAATAAGGGACAGGGAAGGTATGATATGAGCATCAGTAGGACCAGATTTGTAAGTAGGGTAACAAGTATGCTAGATTCAAATAGGCCTAAAGCTGCTTTCTTAGCCCCTGGAGGTTTACTTGGAGTATAGGCTTAACTGACAATAAAGGAAAATTCTCGTCAGTCATTGTAAATGTTTCAGAGTCTCCCTCCACAACATAATCATATCCACTCTGACAGAATATTGTTTGCACCACCATTGCCTTTAGAAATGCTAGTTTATTTCTATAGAGCTGCACTCTTTTTCGCACAACAGACATCTTCTGAGTTTTTCGAAACCTAAGGAGATTTTAAGTAAATTGCAACTCGCTGAATTATATATGTACTTATCAATATTTGTCAACCCCTATGAAAGTTTTCACAATAATTTATAAATGTCGTACTGAGCTTGGTAAAACGCGTGTATTCAAGCCACCATCTTGGCCAGCCGTCCGGTGTTAACATATCACCACAGCGCTCCCGTTCTTATCGGCAAATCTCCGTCTGCTAATATTTATTTGTTGTTCTGTAAGACCGATTGCAAAGAATAAGCTAAAATTATAACCCTATATTTAAATGACCTTTTTTTTTAAACGGCGCCCAAATCCGGTAAAGCATCCAGATCCCATATAATTGTCTTTTTCCTACTAAACTCATCGCATTTTCAAAAAATAAATTCCCCCTCCAAACCAAATATAAATCTTTTACTCTTTTACTTACTTTTACTTTATAGGATACTTTTAGTATACAAAATAAACGTATTTTATTAAACAATACAATCTGAGCACGGCAGTCTTACAACTCTTTAAAAAAACACATTTCTCGCCACAACAAGATCCGTCTCTTTTACCCCCTCTTCAAACACACACACACACACACACACACACATTTCTCTCACGCACGCACGAACTTCTCCCGCGCACTGCCTTTGAAAAAAAGCAAAAGGACCGCCTTCTTTGCCCTCTCTGTGGAAAACGAATTGCGATCCGTCGTACATACGTCACACGCTTGTAAAAAGCCGACTCCACCCTTTCTGCCTGTAGAATGAAAATGAGCGCGTGCTCTTACGCACGTCACGCGCAAGCGCATGGAAAATACCACCCCTGCATAGAGAGCCTAAGTCAACCCCTGCCGGTTTACCGCTATGGGACCTTATGTCGGAAAAAATATGTATGGAAGTCAACGGCGAGAGAGAACTTATATTTCGATCTCGAATGAATTGTGCCATTTAGTACACATATGATGTTTGTCAATTTAAAAGATAGTTTTGCATTTCAAGTAAGTTGCCGTTTGTCGTAGAACATGAAAGTAATGTTGAGTTTTGTGTTAGCCTCCTCAATGAACTACATCTCTCCTCTCTCACAGTGTACGTCCCCAGTCACTTTGGCACATTTGAGCTCTTTCTTCTAGAACGAGGGGAAAAGTATTAAAAGACGTGAAAATTCTTATGAGTTGCCCATGATAAGAACGGCAGCTATGCGAAAGGGGAGTTAGTGGGTTGAGAAAGAGCTAGCATACGGGACCTGCTCTACACGGTTTCGGTGAGTGTAAAATGAGTCAAGTTAGCTAGCTAACGTTAGCTTAACGGAACTATTGGGTTTGTAGTCTTTCTTATTAGGTATTTTGACACTTATAGTTCAAAGGTTTTACAACAAACTGTGACTTTCTTGACGTGCAAAACTATCTTTTAAATTGACAAACATCATATGTGTACTTCATGGCACAATTCATTTGAGATCGAAATATAAAAGTTGCCTCTCGCCGTTGTCGTTGACTTCCATACATATTTTTCCCGACATGAGGTCCCATAGCGGTAAACCGGAAAGGGCTGACTTAAACTCTCTATTCTCTCTCACCATGTATGCAGCTATCACGTCTCGGACCAGAAGACCCAGTCCGAGAATGTGCTGCTCTTCTCTTTCCTATACTGACCCCATACGGCTGTAATGTGAAAACTGAACTAATGACTGAGACCCGAAGACCCAGTCCAGGGGTTAACTACTCATTTCGGTTTCCTGTCCTTCGAGTCTTTTGTTCACTTTTCACGTGACTGCAAGTGTGATTTTACTTATTTTTATCCAACATATTTTATTAAGTGTATTGTGTAAAGGTGTGCTATCAAGATGTGCACTTTAGACAGATTTTCTTTACCTGGTAGTCTCATTAAATTTCCGATGTTAAAACTCTGAATACACTTACATATACGTAACATATTCACCTGTTTCTTCAGAAGCCTGTGGTTGCTGACATACCAGATGACTACTTCCGCTTGCCAGTTTTCTGTTTGCGGCAGTCTTGACCCAGTAGTACTAGTAGCACTACTGTTACTAGAAAACATTGCCTCGACTAGAGTAGGCTATGCTATGCCTACCGTTCTGACAATGGTGAGACAAAAAAAGGGAATAGCTTGCAGCACTGAAACTTAAAAATCCATCAAACCTGTTTGGTTTTTCTTAATAAAGAAGAGACCAAGACTGAGCTAAATCCCAACCTGGCGTTAAGCTATATATTCAATTTTTTTTCTTCACAAGTCCCAAGTCATTTAATTTATTTCTTGAATTTATATTTTATACTGACTGACAGTTAGGGGTAAAATCTTACTTTATTACGCTAAAATCAAGTATTGGTTTTCATAAAATTTTTGCATGTGTTTTATTGTCAGATTCGACTTAAATATTTATTTAATAAACTTAAGTGCGGCTGCTTGCTAGCGTGTGCAGTAGCTAGCTTGCTTCCTACTTCACTGCAGTGCATTGCTGGGAGTGGGAGGTGATGCATAATTATTATTATTATTATTAATAATAATAATAATAATAATAATAATAATAATTATTATTATTATTATATTATCTGTTATTGTATTCATCATCCTTGCCTCAACTGCATAGCGTTATTGTAGGGTATTGAATTGTACAGCAAAAGGATATAGTTAACACAATTTTAAATGTTTGATCGCACAAAGCCACCTATCACTCGTCTTTGTTCGTCTTCTGCCCTGCCCCTGGTTCGGGAAAAAGTTTTAACTGTCACCCATTTAGCGTGATCTAGCTTGCTGCTTGGTCCACATCTGCTTTTAGATCGTACATACTCAATTTACTAAAAAGTCCAGAATGTGTTATAAATACAGACCGCTCCAACACAACTGCATTTTATTGGGGCTCACTATATTAGGCTAACACATGCAAAAATAAAATTTCACATCATCATACTCTCATGACCGTTTATTTAAGGCTTGCTCATCTTTTTCAATTCTAATGTAACGACCGTTACACGTCTGCTTTCACTCTGACAAGATTTTGCTAATTTACGATAAAATTTTGTTGTAAGTTTAAGTTAATTAGTTTCCAAGCTCCTCGCTATTGCAACATTCGAACAGTCAGAACAGAAGAAAGGCGCCTAGTAACATTAGCTGACTTGTTCTGGACACTGTATACATCTTTATACCCACTCCGTTAGTTCATACAGATGCATAACTGTCATAAGGTAGCCATTACATGTTAAACAATCCGGACCGTTTAACCACATACATGACTAACCTGTTTTAGAAAGTTTTGTCAACTTTTCCGCCGATTACCGGTCAGTAAAATACAGTACAATGTGAACAAAGCGGACTTGTTAACTGGCAACATGGGAAAGGTCAAGGTTCAGGAATATCGTGAATACAAGGTCAAGGTGTTAGATAGCTAGCTAGCAAACCAACGGTGCTCGAATGGATGAATAAATTAGTTAGCCAACTAACGTTTGCTGTAAGTACAAGCTGTAAGAATGTTAGACGTAGAAATAGTTTACGTTATGTAACCTATAGTTAAAATTACAGCAGCGAGCGCAGGAGTAGCTGTGCATCGTAACATTAGCAGCATTGGCGTCGCTTTCAAAGTAGACAGGACAAACGTGTTCAGTTTTTTAAATTTTTTTAATCAAGTGATTAAACAGTGAATCCTCCAAATTTCTGTTACTTGCCAAACGATAATTAATAAAAAGAAATTGATAAATTTTCAGTTGATATAAAAAAGTGACAGTTTTGGTGTCGAAAATAGGTTTTAAATTTTACCGAGTTGATACTTCGGTGTAGCCTAGCGGTGTCTTCAGAAAGCTCCAACCTCCTATGGCCAACTTTGACATTAGTTTACTTCTTTGTCTGGGAAAAATAATGTATATGTTGCAACAGATACTTTGAAAAACTCACTGCCTTTACAGTTACATGGTCGTTTACCTAAATTAAGGCTAAAATATTAAAAACGTGTATGCTGAAAACCGCTAACGTGTCAAACAACTTAGCTTTTTTATGACGCGGTCCTAGCCTAGGCAACAAAAATTCCACAGCTCCGAACCAGATGGCCAAGGTACTGCTTGCAATTGCGTATGTTCACGCTTAATCAGTGCCAGATAATCACCGGATCGAAAACACATTTCATAACATCTCAGTAAAATGTAGGTCCCATTGCAAGATCATTGATCGTTACATATCTGCTTATTTGGCCTATAAAGCGGTAATAAACCGGCATATTCTCTTGTTTAAATAGGCTAATATCCTTTTCCCTGCCCCCCCCCCCCCCCCCCCCAGTTCTCGCCCAATCGATCTTGCAAAAGCCAAAGCTCTCTGCCCAACAAACTCCTATATTATTGCCTATATTTCATTCATAATGACGATGATCTTGTATTGTATTGATCTTGTATTTTTAGCTGTCTACGAGTAGCCGATCTGCTCATTTCTGCAGTCTGCTCTGCAAACCTTAAGGCAATAAACCATTTGACTAATAAATAGGTTTTCTTGTTTTCTTAATGCACTGATTTTTCAGGCACTCATCCGTGGTCACAAAGACTGGAGATGCCACTCAACGCAATCTTAAAGAAAACCAATGCTTCGGTGGTCATTGAGGAAAACAAAAGATGAAAGGAACGGTCCAGCTTTTCTAACGGCAATTTACAGGCTATCCAAAACTCGTATGGTGCATGTTAAGTTCTAAATTATATATTAAAAGTATTTTAATTGAAAGTGGCTGAAATCCGCAATATTAATAGCCTTGCCCTGATAATTAAAACGAGACTGCTGCAACATTTTTACTAGATCCCGGCTGTTAACGTTAGATTGGTATTGATAACGCTACCAATGTGTATCACTTAGATTCACAATCAACATGGCCAAAGTTTCCATTTAATGCGTTAGGTAATAGTAGCCAAACTGACTGACATAACTATACATCTAGAACAATTAGAATGTTTCGCTTTATGGATTTCAACCAACGCGACTGAACTCTAAACCAAAACAATCTTGCTAAGAAGCTAGTGGAGAATGGCTTACCGCTGTCCTCGGTGTCCTGAACAAGTGAAGGCACGGTAAATTTTGAGGGGGCAGATCTTTTTTTACCTTCGATCGATTTTTTTTTTTTTTGGGCGAATATTTCCCCGAGGCCTTGGTCTAGTCAGTGTTGAAAGGCCATGGTGGAACTTTTTGATTAAAGCTAGTAGCGATTCAAGTAAAGTCTATAACACTTATTTTAAATAAATATTTGTTTACTGATTGCTTAGTCCCCGTAAGGTCATATCTGGACAGCGGTTTACTTAAAAATGAATCTAAGTTTGACTTCAAAAATGATGGGAACACCGAGGTGATTTACCTTGAAGACAAGGAGCGCTGGACTATTTTGTGCCCGAAAACAGAGCATTGCGACGAAGTTTTGCATCGGCTACCACCAGAGGCGAGTTTTGAAATTACACAACATGTAATTAACAGTAGAACAGTAGAAAGCTGGAATTAGTGATTTATGAATATATTCTTAATTAAACCAGTAAATCGTTTGATATTAAAAAAAAGTTTTTATTTAACTGCTCAAAATTGAGGATTTTGTCGTGAAACAAAATATACGCTCTTTGGAAGCTAACTGCGAATTGGCAAGAGATCAATAGATATAAACACTTCTATTTTGAGAAGCTATGTATTACTCTGGAATGACTTAAGACTCAGATAAACAAAAACGTTATATTTGTGTTGATTTAAACAGTTTCAAAACGGTACACAGCGCGGTTTTCTTCACCGCTGCGTGAATGCAGCTGCCGTTGACTACACTGCAGCTGTTGGGTTTGCCCTGCCTATTCACAGGAACATGATTGTTGACATTGTTGACATTAATAAATAGGCCTGCGTCAATGATTAAGTTGATAATCATGTAGCTTTTTATGATGAACTGTCCTTGCAGTTGCCTAGCTCATAGTTTCTTACCAATGCCTTAAGCGGGCATGGTATTAATGTTTGTTTTGATTTTTTTCCTCTAGATAATGAGCCATTAACCACTGGAGTAGCAAAGCCTAAATGTCATGCTATACTTTGGTCTGAAAAAGGCCGCTTCACTTCAGTTTATCCCCAAGAAGCTATATAGCCAACGAAATATCCTTTTAATGGATATGATGGATTGCGGTTGAGTAAAACTCGTACATGATGCTACTCATGGCGAGAAAGGAGTGCACAGATTTTGGCTTCTGACAACACTTCTGGAAAGCCTTCTAGTTTATTAGCCCTTTTACCTTAGAAGTTGATACCGTTGCCCAGTGGCTAGACATCATGTTCAATGGATATGCAAGGTTTCGCCACTCTGACATAAGTTATTGATCTATTACATTTTAAAGAAGGAACAATGTATTAGTGTATATTTTGTGTTAATATAATAGAACACATAATTGCCTCGACACAAAAACTAGCACACCTTAAATTAGCTTTCAAATAATACTACACACTTGCATATTATGACAATTAAAGTGGTTCAATTTAGGTATGTTTTATTGTATTTTTAACATTAAAAACTAGAACCCTATTGCTTGGAAGTGAATTAATCAATTATATTGGTTGGAATGCAGTTTTTCACTTTGCACATAATTTAGTTCAAAAATGGTCCTAAATTCTATTACAAGTGGCATTAAAAATGTTAAAAAGTTATATTTGATTTCCTTAAACCTGCAGACACCCTGTATAAGTAAATAAGCTACGTCTTAGTTATATCAAGTGATCTTTTTGCTAAACACATCACGTTTCAGTAAACTGTATAGTAGTGTATTGCAACTGTTTTTAGCTGAGTTAATTATCAGTTAATTAGTGTGGAGTTTGTGTGTTCTCCCTGTGTTTGCGCGGGTTTCCTCCGGGTACTCCGGTTTCCTCCCACAGTCCAAAAAACATGCTGGTTAATTGGTGACTCTAATTGGTGTTGGTGTGTATGTGAGTATGAGTCGTCTGTCCCTATGTGTCGGCCCTGTGATAGACTGGCGACCTGTCCAGGGTGTACCCCGCCTCTCGCTCTGTCGGCTGGGATAGGTTCCCCCCCCCCCCCCCCCCCCCAGCAACCCTGCAAGGATAAGCGGGATAGCTAATGGATGGATGGATAATTATCAGTGAGTGAATTATAACTAACTACGGGGGAATCGTAACTGCATGATTATGGCGAACTAAACATTTGTCTTTTCTATGCCGAGCCTATGCAGCTATCATGTGACCAGTGAACAAACGACTCAGATCAGAAGCCCCAGACTGTGTCTCAATACCCATACTACCATACTATATAGTGAGCCAGAAAAGGTTCTAGTAAGTAAAAATACATGCAACAGTACATAAATGCAGCTGAAGTACCTACTACAAGAAAATAGTAGTAGTATACGATTTGAGATGCAGCGCCAGTCCAGGGGTAAACTACTATATTCTTTCCTATACTGAGCGTATGCGGTTGTCACGTGAAAACTGAACAAACGACTCAGACCCGAAGACCCACTATGTAAACAAAATTAACAAATGAGTCGAACGCACTGCTGCGCATGCGTGACCAAAATGAACGAATCATGAGACTACTCATTACTCGAGTCATTTTAAATTCATGAACGACATCACTAGTATGGTCAGTGTTTGTTTCATGTTAAAAAAGCTATTGAACTAGTATTATTGAGAATGTAGTCGTCTCCTGTTAAATGAAGGTTTATGTGACTGGAGGGCAGGGAAGGAATACCATGTGTTAACAATAAGTTTGATTTTATGGTCCAAAGCACCGTGGTGTATCAATATTTATACTGCTTAAATTTAAAGTCATGCTTTGAGCCCAGCTATCAGTGTTTCTCATTCATACTTTGTAATTCACCACGTTAAATGTACCCCTGTGTAGTTAAAAACCACCTCCGGTGAATATCAAGTTTTCAACGTTGTTAACATGTCCTTGTGGTGTTTTTCATGTGCTACAAGACATCAGGAGCAAAATAAGTAGCTAACGCAATGGCTGATAGTGATGTCGTTCATGAACAATTCGTTTATTTTGAACGAATCTTTAAATGACTCGGAACGAACGAGTATTCCCAGAGAGTGATTCGTTCATTTTGATTGCGCATGCGCAACAACAGTTGTGTTCGAGTGATTTGTTAATTTCGTTCAGCATAGGCTTAGTATAGGTAACAGAAATGAATAGTTCACCCCTCGACTGGGTCTTCGGGTCTGATTCGTTCGTTCAATTTTCACGTGACAGCCCAATAGGCTCAGTATAGGAAAGAGAAAAGAGTAGTTCACCCCTCAAATGCGTCTTCGGGTCTGATTCGTTCGTTCAATTTTCACATGATGGATAGGCTCGGCATAGACAAGAGAAATGTTTAGTTTTCCATGGTTATGTAGTCATGATTGCATCATAGTTATGACTGACTCACTATGATAATTAAGTCCCCTTAAAGCAGTTGCAATACACTACTTTACTGAAACGTGATGTATTGTATTTAGCCAAAAAATCTTGATATTGATGTAACCATTGATGCAATATTAATATAACTAAGATTATTAAGCCTATTTATTTATTATGAGGTTGCCCTTGTTAACTTTTTGGACTTAGCAATAACGTGCTGTATACACACCCTTACACACTGCTAAATAAAATATGTTAAATACAAATAAATAAGTAAAATCACACAATACAGCCAAATAACAACCACAGCCTAGCAGAGTAGCAGTCACGTGAAAGTGAAATGAGTAGAAAAACAGAAATGAGCAGTTCACCCCTCGACTGGGCCTGAGTCGTTCATTCAATTTTCACGTGACAGGCGCATAGGCTCAGTATAGGAAAGAGAAAAGAGTAGTTCATCCTTGAACTGGGTCTTCTGGCCTGAGTCGTTCGTTCACTGGTCACGTGATAGCTCCATAGGCACGAGAGATCAGGAAACATAAATTAGTAGTTCACCCTTAGCGTCTGAGTATTTCGTTCACTTGTAACGTGACCCATTTATGCTTAAATTATGACTACGTTCATAAGTGATCGTTATTGATTTTTGGATTATTACACGTCAGTTAAATGCATAACCCCCCCCCCCCCGGTCCTATGAATGAAAAGACTAGAAAAAAAGAGTAGTTCATTTTACTGAACGAGACTTAATGAAACAAGTCACTAAAATGAACCGATCTTCCCATCACTATTTGAAACTGCAGTGCACCAAGGACAGTCTCAAATGGGCGAGTTCAGACAAGCCTGATTTGTGACGTCAAATTCAAGTATCCATTTTTAACCAACCATCGTTCATGGGCGGGGTGACTTGTGAGCAAGTATGCGCAGCAGCAGAGGAGGGTGGCGGGGGCTAGGTGGGTATTTGAATAGAGGGGGGCGGGGAGACTCAGATTCAGGCATAATGAGAAGATACACATTTTGGGATTTTAACAAGGTAATTGAACGTATTTTGCATAATTCATACATTTAAGCAGAATGTTTTAAATGTTTTCTAAAATGACTGGAGGGGGATTTTAAAATCTATTTCTTTGAATATTTCAAAAGAAATCTTGGTATTGTAATGATCACTATTCCCATTAGTTGATATACAATTGAATTAGGTGATCAGTGCCAATACCCAGCCCTACTTTACTCAAAAGTGCACAAGCTGGAGTAAATCAAATATGCTAAGCAATTTAGTCAGCTTGAGCATTTACTGAAGATAACAAAAAAAAAGTGTCACCTGTGAGAAAGAAAATTTGTGAAGTGCCTGGCCAATGCCTCGCTCACTGCTTTTCATGGCGACAGAGCCTTTAGGGGCTTTTAGTAATACAGTCTGGTCATTTTCAAGCACCACACAGCCCTGGAGAGAGAATAATCAACAACTTGTAAGCAGGGTGCGATTCAGACATCACAATGACAAACATTAATACAGCTGTACAGTGTAGCACTGCAAACAGTTAAGATAAATCCTCCTGAGACCCAGCTATTCATTTGTCCTCTATAGGAATCTTCTGTTTTCGTCAGTATTTCTGTTAAAAATACAAAGAATACGATGTTATAGTGTACATTGTGCCATATTCCAAGATGAGCACGTAAAAAAACAAATGTTAGAATGGACTTGGGTTGAGAGCAGATATGTCATTGGGGTTTCCAAGTTGGGCACCCTACCGGGATGGATGTTTCGTTAATTTGAGCCCATGACACCTCCAGGAGACTTAACAGTGAGCAATGACGTCTCAAAGCCACCCCCCTCTATTATCCGCTCTCAGCACGGCCAGATATTGAAAAGTACCACCACCATACACACACGCTTGAAACATAGAACGCTCAGACAGTTGGTATATTACTCTTACAATGTAACCCTAAAGTTCATATGAAAACTTATGCCCCATAATGCGGACTCCAAGTGTTGAAACATTTTAAAGTGTAAACCAAACTTCATGACTTATATAATCCTCTATGAGGGGGCAGTCATAAACACCTTTAAACTTACCTTAGTCCTGAGATGTAATCACTTTCTTTGGCTTTGCCATGACGTTGTTCTTTACTTTTGCACCCATATTGGACCCTTCCTTTTTAGCCACAGCCACTGACTACTACTTTCTGCTATATCAGACATAGCTTTTATGGTTTGGCGCAATTCTTTGCTGAAGATCCCTATTACCTTCAGTAGTTTGGTTGTTGCTATTGCCAGAAATCCATCCACGGCATCCAACTTCCACAGGACACACCTTTGTTCTCCAGCCTTGCTGTTCTTGCCTCAGCCACTAATTCGCTATAGTGGAGTTTCTTTCTTTCGTATGCCTCGTCTATCGCTTCTTCCCACGGGACTGTTTGCTCTTCAAAGTACACAGTTTACAACAACCAATTTAAGAACAGACTTATTACTCGAATCCAACACACTGCAATCTCTAATGGGACTCTTAAGTTGTTGGCCGACATCTGCTAGCATTCTCCAATCTCGTGCTCGTCTCAGCTGCCCTGAGCTTTGTTTTTACCAGTTTAACTTCCTTCCCGGAGTTCCCTCCCTGACAAAGCGAATGAGGTGCGTGTCACCCTCTGGTCCAATAGGCAGGGCATTTAGGTAATTTTACTCTGCACTACACTTCATCCCAGGTCATCCATGGTCCTTGTTTGGCGTGAGACTGTTTTAGCGCTCCTTACTTCTTCCTCTTGCTTACGTATCTGTTCTATCACTAATGTGTGTGGTTCCTAATACCATACATGTCATTGTATTAAGGCCTACTGTATCTTACAGAGGACATCCTGGGCTTTTTAATGATTACATATTTTGGGCAGGGGCCTTGACAAGAGTTTTTCTAGTTTTCCAAAATCGCAGCAATCATAACGAGCACCTTTTATGGAAACAAGACAGGTAAATGTGTAATTGTGTTATAAGTTATGCAAGTTTAATATTTAACTGTATCGTAGTGACTGAAAATCTGAGGAGTAGTTTAATGAGTTTGCAGGGCAGTTGAAAATTTATTTGATCTCAGAAAATAAATTATTTATATATGTCCTCTGCAGAGGACACCAGGATTAATTCATTTATTTCACCCGTTTTACACATTAGAAAAACGACTGACTGAAGCAGATGACTCTGAACAGAATTGTTGAGGGAGACTCAGACATGGACTTGTCAGATGAAGGTCCACAGGCAGTAATTGAGGAAGAGGAGGAGGTTGAGAGCTCAATAGAGGGGGTACTAATTGAGTTAGAGCAGGATACGGTTCATGAAATCCCACTATGGGTCAAAACCAGGGGAGGAACAGGTGGCTTCTGGGGTTGAAGCCCTGAGTGTTCTCAAAATCCCAGATTCTTGAAATACCTTATTTTTTATTTTTTTTAAATGTAGGTAATTTTTCCCCCTCAGTCTCTATGGCTGGAGCAGCAAATCAACAGAGATTCTATTAGGCTACTGGGGAAATATCACCATCTGGTCTCGACCAATATAGTAATTGGTTATGGTGCTGCTCAAAATCTCCGAACAGCTTGTTAAAAAGCTGGCATCCTTTTCTGACTGAATAGAGTGGCAGTTTCTGTTAAACTACACAATTAAGGGTTAGCTAAGAAGAATATATTTTCTTTTAGACACATATCAATAGCTTTTGGTTGAACTTTGTCCCTTAAGTTCTAACGTTAGAAGTTATCATAGTCTGCTTCATGGACTGCCTGAAGTGAGTGAGGGAGTGAAAATACTGCTGACAAAAATAGACAGGCTCAGCTATTGACATTAGTTCTGCCTGTTTAACGTCATAGCTTGATGATTTCCCCACTTCTTGTGATAATGCTTTTTAAAATAATTTAAGAAAATTGTCTAAGCTTGGGAAACCTTCTTAACCCTTTGTAACACAAGCTAGGCAAACCCCTTCTAATGCAAAATATGGGGTCAAAAATTACCCAGATTAATTTCCTATGTTATTTCATGCAAGGTTTCTTTGCTAAATCTATTGAAATATATTTATTTAATCATTTATTTCATCATATTCCAAGTATTTATTAAATATCTCATTGTAGGTTACTATTAATCATTATTTACATTTTTCCTTTCTTCCTTAGTGACCAAAAATAATTGTATTACAACATCAAGTTTACGCACATGGGTCAAAAATTAGCCAGGGACGCAAGTGTGATTTAAAACAATGACATACTATAGTAATAATTGTGTTAAAATAATAATTTTAGCAATGATTTAGGTCAAACAAAAATACATTTAATATTTGAAATATGTTTAAAATATGTTCACTGATAACCGCTACCAATGAAATTTAACTGTAGTGAATGTGATCGAATAAAATAAAACTGTAAGGAAACCAAGCACAGAATCTCCTCCCCCCCCCCCCCCTTTGGTTAAGACAAGAGGAACAGGCCAAAATGGCCCTGGTGAACACTCCAGGGGGGCCAGCCTGTTTCTCTCACACAACATACCTTAGATTTAGACAAAACAGCTGCCACTCTAAGGATTAAGAAATTGGGATGAAGAAATTGGTGTCTAAAGAACGTTCAATGAAATTATTGGACATTGACAACGAGAACAAGTTGTAATATCAATTGTATTTCTAATAATTAAACATTGTGTATTTGTTTTTCTAAGTGAACCATCCTAGCTAGCAGTGGTCAAGTTTGGTATTGAAATGTTAACCATGACATTTTATAAGCTTTGCAGATGTTATATAGAACATATTCCTTGTATATAAGCTTAAATAGAAACCAAACGACATTGTAAGGTAAACGGATATTTCACTGATAAGACTAATTCACACCTCTGCTCATTGGCATGCAGCCAATCGGATGACCCAGCCACCTTCCCTACACCCCTTTCTAAACCACAAATAGGTTTCTCAACCAGGAAGCTTTTGCTTTAAAACATCCAAAACCCAACCTGGAGGCCACCGAGTTGTTGTTACTTGGGTTGATATAATTGCACCCCCTCTTTCCTTGACCATGCAGTCTGCCAGCAACTCAGAACAAAGGAGTTAAGCATTTGAACTCACTACAGGCCGGAAAACCCTTGCCACACTTTCGAACTTACCTTCACCACTTCAGAGCAAAGAAACATTTATTCAGACCACGTTCGGGACTTCACAACTTCCAACGTTATACAGAAGGATTCAGAGCTTTTAACCAAATGTACTGAGTCGGAGGACCCGCTGGATCACCAAGCCGGAACCAGCGCACCTTTGTTCTTAGGTCAACGACCACGTCAAAGAAAACCCACGTTTCAAACCTAAACCAACGTTTCTTATCCACGTTTATTCAAACAAGGAACTAAGTTTAAGAACTCTCAAACTTCACACAACAAACTGAGGTTCAGAACTTTACCACTAAAACCAACTTCTCCATTTGGTCCAGCGACAGTCCTAGGACCAAACGTTCTCATTGCCACAGCTCCGCCTTTCTTCCCACAGTAATGTAAACTCATGCTTTTCATAACGTTGAGCATTTTGATGCTATGAGCCTAGACAACTTTCATAACTGCTGTGTTGTGTTGACCATAATTTGTCAATACTTTAACGCTATGGTTAGAATCTAAACATACACAATTTAACAGTTAAAGGCCTACTAACCACTTTAGTTCATCAATGTTATCATTTAGTCATTTTTTGTTGTAACGTAATTACCATGCTTTCTTTAGACTAGTAAACAAATAGAATTGCTTTGCATGTAAACCCAGCTGTGTCGCTTCGTTTCACACAATCATTTATTCTCGTAACATAGAACTTCACTACTTCAGAATTGAGATCGAAAACGTTAACTATACTTTTACATTATTAAATTAATGATAAATATTCGGTGTCCCTCAGAGCCGTGCTTAAGCTAAATTCTGTGTGGTGGTGCTCCGTATAGGTAATTACACTTAATCACCTTGATCGATTATCAATTAATTCATGAATTAATATTATAATCTGCAAAAATGTGTAGAGTAATTTACACAAGAAGTAGTAAAGCCAATCCCTCTACAAAACTGATTTCTCCACTGATATTCTGCTGTGGCTGGGTGGTGGCTGTACAATTTTTTAAATCCCACATCTTCCTACATCTTCCTATTGCCTCTGTAACATACTTGAGGTAGGGCGTGCACTACATTCGCCTTTTAAAATGTGGGATGAAATCCTCGTTGCCCAACTCCTTAAAGTAGTTAGATAGTAATATTAGCCTATGTACGGAAGCCCTAAGCTGCCATAAATTCATATATTTTATTTACTCAGTTTTCCCTTGATAACGAGAAAACAGACATAAATAACTCGAGATCGACAAAACAAAATTAAATTAACTCGTTATCATGGGAAAACGGACATAAATAACCTGAGATCGAGAAAACAAATTAAATTCTCGTTATTACAGGAAAACAGTAAATCAAATATATGAATGTATGGCAGCTTAGGGCTTCCATACCTATGTCATTTTTCCTACTTAACTTTTGCCTGTGACAGTAGTGAGTGTCTGACAACCTCAATCTCAACATTTGTTGTGTTATGGTTTTAGAATGATGAAGACAGTTTTGGAACAATTAGATACAAAATAGATGTAGGCTCTACAGCTGCGTTTCTCAACCTTTTTTGGGCTAACGCCCCCTTCCATTATCCAGGTCCATAGTGCCCCCCATCAAATGAAATTATTATGTGATTGCGTCAGCATGACACAATCATATACTGTTATCGTCCAGAATTAGTAAGCCCTATTTTTCTGACTAACTACAGTCGCAGTTTTGAGTTTTTCGCTTCCATTGCGAAGCCAAAATGTCCATTACAATGCCATGGACTTGCACACAGCAAATTAATCCGTCCACTAGTTATTTTTTAATTGCATTTTTTACACGCTTATTTTGCCCATAGACAATGAAATGGGGAAACAGATAAAGCCCTCTGGTGGATTTTGAATGAAGGAGCAATGTGTGTCCGAGTGAGCATAGCATGGACTCACGATAGCTCTACAAATCAAACCAAGTTTATCATAATTTACATGATTCCACCGGAACTTGTCAATGTTGTCCGTTTGTGGGTTATTCCAAGACACTGCGTACTGAATGTGAGTTAAGTTGTAAAAGTTTCAAAATAATTCTGGTGCCTTGAATTGGAAAGTGCTAGCCGAAACTGTGAGTTGCTAATGACCGTCTCAAAGGCACCATTTAGCTTATGTCTAGCTTGCTGCAAAACAAACTTATATAATTGGCGTAGCTGGATAGAAATGTCCAAAATCCAACGTTACGAAACATCATTGTCAAAATGAAGATACCGCATAGTTGATAACACATCAAACTGGCAAAAAATTTAAATTATATATATTATAATATAAATATAATAAAAAAGTGGGTGTGGTGACTTGAATTGACCAGTGGCTGAAAACCCCTATCAAGTGTTTCCATAAGGCATTCAACAGTGGTGCTGTTATCTTTTTTTAAAATTTTATTTAGAGAACGCTAACCTTCACAATTTGGATGTTAACGTTATTTCCATGGAGTCAAACGTCAGCTAGTCTTAAGTTAATGCACCATAAATGATAGCTTACTGATAATACTGCAAATTAGCATTAGGCTAGGACACCTCACGCTACTTGCTTAGCCAGACGTGGTGGGAAAAGCCTACCATTAATGAGTTTGTAATGCCATGGTTATACTGCTGTTCAGTGCATGTGAATTCTATTTGTTTAGTGGAGGTTAGCTAGCAGAAGTGTGCGTAGCTAACTATTATACCCTTAAAGGCACCATAAATAATTGCTTGCTGCAAAACTATCTCCTTTATTTGTTACCCTAGCGCGATTGAGACAGCCAAATCCAACAAAACAAAGAAGTGTCAGAATGAAAAAACTGGCTGATGCATTAAACAGGCGGCAGCAGTTTCCTTAAAATTATTTAAAATGTATTGCAATGGTAAAATAATCAGTATTGAACAAGCATTAACACTTAAAATCAGCAGCAGTCTATTGTCTTAAGTCTGCAGCGCTGTCCACTTGTGATACGATCGCCAGATGCCTTAAAATGAAGGTTGAGCTAACACAAGGACGTAGGGGACACCGGGTACGGTTGCAACATTCGCATTTCTCTGTTACACAGACTATTTGACAGACCAGCCAAACTTGTATATATTAAACTTATCTGTCTTGTAATTACCAATACAATTTAAAGATGACTACATATGACAGTTCACAATATTTATATGAATGGAAAAAATCTGATGGTTGCAACTGGCCCCAAGTGGGCGTTTACACGTGTTCAGTTCAGCGCTGTCCACCAACACGCCAGAACGTAGTAGTGCTGCGGCGGTTAATTAAGGGGACTGGCCACCCACACTGCCTGTTCGCTGATGGTGGAAACGCAAGCACATCCGCATTTTCTTGTGGAAATGCATTTCTAGTTTTTATTGGGGGTCAATGCAGTGAAACTGCATAGCAACACACACACATTTTACCATGTGTCTGCACAAACGGTTCCACATTGTGTTTTTTGTTTTAAGGCCACACGTGAATAGGTTAAATATTTTAACTAATAGATAATCCCATATAACCTCCCCTATTGATTACTTACATTAAGACAATACTTCGTTGTATTACACGGTTTCAGAAATGTGATGTTTCAATATGCAAATTAGGCATTCTCTGATGAAATATGCGCTAATTTGTGTACATTTCCAGAAAAAAATCTGAACATTGGATAAAGCCAGGTTCATAATTATGGTTTCATTTTGTTGACATATTAGAGGCAAAGGCTTTTACAGAGGGGTTTTTCTATGTCTTTTCATCATTCCATAAATCAGAAAATACTGCCAACTGCCATAAAAAAAACTTTTTTTGCCATGTTTTTAGGGATAAAATGTTATATAAATCAGGCTATAAATGATATACGTACAAACCCTTCTGTAAAAGCCTTCAGAATATAGATAGGAATACAACTGGATTTTTTTTATGTATGGAAGTGCTACTGAAGTGGATATTTTGTACTCTGAGTAAGTCAGAGTAAGAGAAAAAACTATTTTGAGAAAACGGCTATCAGAAATCGATGCCGGCCAATAAGATTGCGTGTTTAGATGCAAATCCCCCTTTGTACTTTCACGATTGGTTGCTGAAACAAAGGAAATGACCATATTTAGATTCGAAAACGTTGTGCTGTAGGAAATGAGCTTTACAGGGATATGCTACACTTATGGGTTTGATAAAGTATGCAGAACTAAAAGACAGCTCAAGCACGCTAGCGCTTGATAAAGTTACGATACGTTTGCAGAGGCGGAGTCCACAAAATACTGTATAATACATATTTTAGTGTAGTTTGATATTTTTCAAAAATAGTTTTCAAAGGTATGTCTACAGATGCTGCTTACCAATTTGCATCAAGATTGGTTGAACCATCTAGGAGGAGTTTGATTTTAAGTGTTAGTTGGTAAGTGGGAATACCAGTAGCAGCCACGGGGGGAATGTCCAAAACTTTAGCAATGTGTGTGTCAATTGCTAGGACACATACATAGACAGATGCAACTTTGCATGAGCGTAGACACCCATAAGCCACACCCTGCCATACAAGTACCATAACAAAATATCCAAAGGGGGGCGCTATTCCAGCCCACCAAAACACGCCAACTTTAAATGATCACGCCCCGCGTCCTGTGCGGTGTAAAGATGTGGAAATTGCTGGACAGATCCCTGCCCTCAGGAACACATTTGCCTCAAGAACCCATAAGTACGCCGTGATGGATTTTCTGATATTTGGGATTTTGGGGAAACAGTCAAACTACATTTCCTCGCAGACCATTATATATGTACTCACAAAAGTTTTCACACAGTATTCATTTGAATAGAGCTTTACAACATCGAAAGGAACAGGCTGCACCTTAAAAAACATGGCCACCACAGACCAACGAAATTTTAAACGACTGTTTTCAAACTAAAAAGCTAATAAAATTGTCATGGATGTAGTTTTGAAGCTAAACATGAATATTTTCCTTCACAATCTGTCACTATTGCCATAATACTTGCAATGACCTGTTTCACAAATACATCCTGTCAGCAACACACACATTTTACTATGTGTCTGCACAAATGCTTACACATTGTTTTTTGTTTTTCTGCCATAAATTCTGTTATCAGGTTAAACAGTTGGGCAAAAATAATTGGTGTGCATGGCATTGAGAGTTACACTGTGCAGTATTGTGTAATTGTTTTGTAATCTTTTTCTTGTCTGTGCTTGTTTATATATTCAGCCCCCCCACCCCCCGTGTGCCCCAGTACAGTGCGTGCCTTGCGGGCTCCTCGCATACCCACTGCTCATAGCACTTTCTTTTGTCACATTACAACACACTCTGGTGAGGACTGCCTGGAACAGGCACGTCTCAAATGACGTATGCATTCATAGACTGATTGGAACAGGCTCAGGAACATTCTAGAAGGTTAATCGAGATGATCTTTACCAAGGTAAAGAGTACTGGTTGCCGTGCTTGTCAATAAATAACCTAGTTTGTTAATGAAGGAAATTTTTGCCAACGTTTGTTTTCGCTTTGAAAACATTTGCATAAAATCCGTCAGGTTTTGTGTAACATTGGTGTTACATTAGGCTCTGCGTTAGTAAAAGTGGGGACAAAACAATCAATTTGAGAGACGTTATGGACTGACGGGTTAAATTAATTATTTCCAATTATAGTCGGTTAAACGTATTGTTAAGATTTAACCATTTAGCTACATGTATTACATGCTGTGTATTAGACCACTTAATTACATATATTATGTGCTGTGCATTAAAAGGACAATCCTACACGTTTATTAACTGTTCAAGGTCTGTCAATGGTCATTGTTACGATCTCTGTAGACCCTCCCCCTCTCTTACAGCGCACACATGTACTTGATATGACTACAACAATGGCAGAGACGTGCCTAGAGGCTTAGGACTGAGCCTGCGCACCAACAAGGGAGGGTCTATCGTCTAAACCAATGATTCCTCTCCATCCAGTTGACATATGACCTTGTATTCTACCACTGTATAAAAGGATAACAGACCCCTCCCATAGGGCGGCATTCGGTAGACTGGGTTTGTGTGTGTAGAACAGCAGACTGGTGTAGCGTGGTGTTTGCCCTTTGTTATCGTTTGATTTCATCGTATTCTTTATTATTTTTGTATTGATTACTTTGATTAAAGCTTGCTTTTGCCTATACCTTTAGTCCTGTCGTCTCTCAGAACTGCGGGACGCGACAGTATTATTATTCATGTCCACATTGAAATTTGGCTGCGTGTTGTCAAAATTTGCACTGAAACGTTGTGTTCGTTAAACCAGCAATTTGACGTCTGCTACTATGGCGTCTCCTAGAACCAGTGTAGTTAAATGTAGATATTTCAGAAGATGGAAACGATTTTTTTTTCTGAGGGTCACCGTCTTTATTCATCGTATGTCACATAATTTAACTGGTTGTTTATTTTCCCTATGTGGCACGGCTTGGATCTGCTCCTGTTACGTGAAATAATTCGTACAGGTATGTAAAAAAAAACAACTTTGCGCTATGACTGTAAATACAATGTAGTTCTATAGCCATTGGTAACAAGGAAATGTTTGCTAACGTTTGTTTTGCGCTTTGAAACATTTGAATGTAATGAGTCACGTAAATGTATTATTCATGTACACATTGAAATTAGGCTGCATATTGTTAACATTTGCACTGATATGTCGTGTGCTCTTAGTCTAATGTTGTTATATAAAAAACGACCATCAGGCATTAATGTTGGCAATACCGAATTTAAAAACAAGGTATAAAAAAAAGAAAAAAACGTTCTCCTGTTTGCGAAATTTGCGAATATGGCTGACAATATCCAGAGCAGTTTGGCAGTGTTTTGATTATTCAGAAAATGGAAACTATGTAAATGTGTTATTACTTAGGAGCTACATCTGTGGAGTAATTGCTGGAAATCAACATCTTTTTTTATTTTATGTATGTGCCACAACTTGGATCTGCCCCTGTTGAATTATTTGTGCAGGTATGTAAACTGTTGCATTTATAGTCCTAAACCAAATGTACACTTGCACTTTTTATGAAATTACTAATAATTCCTAGTTGTCCCCGTTAATTGTAAATATACTAATTACAATTTTTTATTTGTTTTCCACGTCTCACATGTTGAATCTGCTGCTGTTATGCTGGATTAATTGTGTCCAGGTATGTAAACAGTTGTAAGTGAATGTCAAATTGTTATGCTCACATTGCAAAGTGTACATACACGTTACTCCATGTCTCTGTTTGGGTCTTCTATTGTTAGTTTGAATACTGTGGCAAAATCAGCAGTTAGCAGAGCTATGCTTGGACATCAACAGACTGAGTCTGCATGTTACACTGCACAAATTATCACTGAAATATCTGAACGTGCACTCAATACAAACTATTAAAATACAGTCTTAAGCTGAGAGTTCAACTTTTTGGGGAATAAGACATTTTCCTACTTACCCATAGATGAGTTGATTGTTATCTATATTATACTGGTATATTTTATAATGACTTATTTACATTGTAGGCGTAAACATATTCTAGCCTACATTAACAATGACCGTAAGATAGTGGCAATTCCTAGTATGGCTCCTTCAACATACACCTTATAAAAACAACAAAGCTTTTATGGCCTATATTGGCACATCATTCAGTGTTTCCCACAGGTTGAGAATTTACTTGGGTTGGTGGCCAGCACAACGTTTTAAGGAGCACCAATTTTTGTTATTATGGAATGAAGCTCCAATTGCATCTCACACCTGTCTTAATCTGCTTTACCCGCAGTCCTCTCCTTAATTCTCACATTCTGAAATGCAACCAGATAATGAACGTTCAATTCACATACTGTACATGAAGTTAAGAAAATGTGCGAACGTTGCCACCCATCTTGCATTTACTCACACACTTGTTATTATGATATTGCTATAAGAAGATGTTGCTGGTAAGAGTGAATGTAGGTTTTGCATTTATAAACTGATTGCATGACTACAAAATAATTCACAAGGTCATTTCAATTCAGCTTACGTCATTTTCAGTGTGCTTGGTCATTTGCCCCCTTCTCAAGTGAGATTAACTTGCTAGCGAAACAAGTGTTCTGTTTAACTACATCATCATAGGCACAATTGTAATGTAACACAGGTGGAATTTAGAATAACAAGTACGCTGGCTAAAGTTAGACTCCATTGAAATAATCTTTACGCCATATCCGAATTGTAATGACTGGTGTTCACTTATTCAAAACAAGTGCTTGCATTACATATTGATTGGATATGTGTATATTTTTCCAGATGCCACGAAAAAAAGGACATCAGAAGGCGGAGGCAATGAGAAGGAGATGGAGAGAGATCTCATCACCATCACCTGATACTACTCCACCCTCACCATTACCTCCCTCTACACTACCTCACCCTACAACACATAACACTGAGGTTATGTTTCCTCATTCAAAAAAAGCAGACCACACTTATGTTACCTTTCCTCCTACCAAAAAAGAAAACTCAGAAAAAGAACTAACTCCAGAGGAACATGTTACATTGTGTACCAATGACAAACCACTTAAACTCTCACCTGTACAAGCATATTTCCATCAAGGTCACAGGTGTTATAATGCGAACGCTGGTAAGCAGTGTGTACCAAACAGCATAACAGCAGTGATGATGAGTCATATAAGAGATGTGTTCTCATGGAAACCTAAAGACATTCATGACATCCTTCGTGAAGGCAATAAGTTGTACGCAACATTAAGAAACAATGGCAAGGTTCAGGACAAAAATAAAGGTTATGTTTTGCTGACAGAATTGCCACATACAAGACACTATGTAACGCTGTATTTTCAGTAAACTTTGGAACATCTATCTCAGGAATTACTGATATTTTTGACTATAGTGCAGACATTTGACATTGTTATGCACCTTTACGAAGCTTTACAAACAGCCCTGCTTGACTACAGTAAATGTCTTGTTACCATTGATGAAGACACGTGCTATAATTAAACAAGGCAATACTTTTACAGTGGTAGATCCCCATGCACGGAACATATCAGGTGCCAAAGATTCTCAAGGCAAAGCCGTAGTGATATATCATGCTACATTTAAAGAACTTTACCAACACATGTGCAGACTTATGACATCATTAAACAGTTCTGGCAAACAGTTTGAAGTAACAGGTGTAAATGTACAGAGAATAGACTGCCTTTCCACTAATGCTGATAATCATAACCTCGTAAACTGTTAAAGAACTATGACACAGTGCCATAGTAAAAGGTCAATCAAGCATGGTGGAGCATGCAATACCAGTCACAGAACAGTCCAATGTGCCAATGCCAACAACTTCACTCAATTAGGAACAGAAGACAGTCACATTTGATCAAAGCACCCCCGCCACACAATTTGCCCTTTCAAATCTTCATGTAAATAAGGACACAGATGTTATTATATGTGATGTAGCAACTGCTGACTTTAAATTTCAACCATTGTCATAACTCCAGGGTAAATGTGTTCTATTTTAAATTTGAGAAAGAACTCAGCAGCCAGATCAACTCCTGTAGAACCTGTGCCAATGGGAAAACTTTGCTACAGTGAAGCTATCCAATCAGATGGAAACTGTTTCTTCAGAGCTCTAGCATTTGCCATAACTGGAAGTCAAAATGGTCACATGAAAATACGCCGTGCTGTGGTTGGTCACATTTTGAAACATCCCTCAGCTTTTCAAACTCTTGTGGACGATGAGCCTTTATCCATTGTTGGTCATTTGGATAACTTACGAATGAGATGCTCAGGAAGTTGGGCAACCCATGTTGAAATATATGCTGCTGCTGCCCTCTTCCAAGTTGACATACATACATAGAATGAAAACAGGTGGAATAGATACCCTTCTAACTATATCCAAAACTCTTTGTCAAACAGCACTACACATGGTGATGCTATTTACTTAAATCACGTAAACGGTAACCATTATGAAGTTGTTATGTGTGTGACACACAGAGACATCCCTACCATTTGTTCAAATAAGCATTCACACTCTTCCATTGCTAACAATAAGATAAACACAGAACCTAGCAAAGATGAACAATACATACATAAACTAAGGACTCAAAGACAGAGATATGCAAATGACAAAGAACGCCAAAGGTTATCGATGGAAAAAAGCAAACAAAGGTATGCAAATGACATGAAACACCAACAGTTGGTGAAACAAAAAAGCATGCTGAACTATGCAAATGACATGAAACACCAACATTCGGTGAAAGAAAAAAGCAAACTCAACTATGAAAGCAATGTCACTTTCCAGACTAATGTCAAAGAGTACAGTAAAGCTAAATATGCCACAGATGAAGCATTCCAAAAATGTGTTCGTGACAGTAGTCATACTAAATACATCAATAATCCTGAGATTAAGCAGAGCCTTTGTAAAAGATTCTCTAAAAAATATCATACAGGTGAAACATTCCGTATGTCTTTTCTAAAACGGAAACATGATAATGACACTAAACGTAAAAGTTACAGAACAGACATTGATTTTGCCATTGAAGACTTTCGGAAAAATTTAAAAACAGGCCCAGAGTTTTTGTTTGTTCTATTTGCCACCGTTTATCGTTTCGGAAATCTGTCATCCAATGCAACAGAGTCTTATATAAAGAAGGGCCCCGATTGTGCTACCTTAGCAAACAAGTGCATCACTTATACATATTTTCATACATGTGATTCTGGCTGTATTTCGAATTGCAAATTTGCCAACCATCCAGCATCAAAGTTATGGATTTGTTACACATGCCACAAAAAGATTCTTGGTGGGAAAATGCCAGCAAAAAGTGTGGTAAAAAACTTGCATTTAAACCCCATTCCACATGTGTTGGAACAACTTAATTCCCTAGAGCAACACCTTATTGGGAAAAATGTGGCATTCATGAAAATGTATCCCGTGCCAAGAGGAGGACAGAATGATGTACGTGGACCTGTTGTATGTGTCCCATCTAACTTAACCCATGTTACAACTGCTTTACCACACAATGACAATGAAGATCTGACAGTGCTGATGAAATTGAAACGAAAAGCTGCTTTCAAAGGCCACTATGAGTTACCATGTTAGAACAGATAATGTCATCATTGTCAATCGATTTAATCTGTCAACAAGCTGATTGGATTGTTAGATTCAGCAGGAGCAGTCGATATGATGGAGTTGAAATACTGGTCAAGCACCTCTCGACCAAGGTTGACAGGCTGTAAACATGTATCCAGAAATAAGCCATGTTGTGACTCGGTTAATGCAAGGTTATCATCCTCTATTTCTGTCTCGTTAGATTCATGTGTGTCTGTGTCACCAGTCAGACTCATAACATGATGTACGTGGACCTGTGATTAAATAATAATCAACTTCATCAGTCTCTTCTATTTTACTCAAAAGGTTCACCTATTTTTCATTAATTTGTACATCTCCATAATATTTGTTATTTGTGATTAAATCTCAAATGCCTTGAGATATTTAATCACAAATAACAAATATTATGGAGATGTACAAATAGAATTCTACGGTGGCAACTAGAACAAACAAACTCTGAGCCTGTTTTAAAATGTTTTCGAAAGTCTTCAATGGCAAAATCAATCTCTGTTCTGTAACTTTTGCGTTTAGTGTCACTATTATGTTTCCGTTTTAGAAAAGACATACGGAATGTTTCACCTGTATGATATTTTTTAGAGAATCTTTTACAAAGGCTCTGCTTAATCTCAGGATTATTGATGTATTTAGTATGACTACTGTCACGAACACATTTTTAGAATGCTTCATCTGTGGCATATTTAGCTTTACTGTACTCTTTGACATTAGTCTGGAAAGTGACATTGCTTTTATGGTTGAGTTTGCTTTTTTCTTTCACCGAATGTTGGTGTTTCATGTCATTTGCGTAGTTCACACAATCGTGTTCAAACCCGTATTCTATTTGTACATCTCCATAATATTTGTTTTGTGATTAAATATCTCAAGGCATTTGATATTTAATCACAAATAACAAATATTATGGAGATGTACAAATTAATGAAAAATAGGTGAACCTTTTGAGTAAAATAGAAGAGACTGATGAAGTTGATTTTATACATTCTGGTAACAGCGAAGACACAGAGTCTGACTAGTGACACAGACACACATGAATCTAACGAGACAGAAAAAGAGGATGATAACCTTGCAATAACCGAGTCACAACATGGCCTATTTCTGGATACATGTTTACAGCCTGTCAACCTTGGTCAAGAGGTGCTTGACCAGTATTTCAACTCCATCATATCGACTGCTCCTGCTGAATCTAACAATCCAATCAGCTTGTTGACAGATAAAACAAATGAAGCTAACCGTTTCCCAGTATTATTCCCCACTGGGGGGCCAACTTTTCATGATTCTATGCAAGAGAAAATCACACTTTCTACTTATCTTAAAACCCGTATTCTAAATGCAGATGGACGATTTGCTCGCAATACAGACTACCTGTTTGATGCTCAATATTTATCAGAACTTCAGCAAGTTGTGTCCAATGTATCCATTGCCATGAGAAAGGGATGGAATAAACCACTGTCTACAAAAGAAACAGCTAACATGTTAAAAGATCCAGTGTCTTTAATAAAAATGTTACATTGTGATGAAGGCTATAAATTCTTGCGACCTATCCGTGGCACACCACCTTTTTGGCAATCAGCACAAAGAGACTTATTTGCAATGATTAGACAACTTTGCAAACCTACTTTTTTTGCATCATTCTCCTCAGCTGATATGCGGTGGCCAGAAATGCTCAATACACTCATGAAACAAGAAGTAAAAGCGGTAAACATAGATGAGCTGACATGGTTAGACAAATGCGCTCTGCTAAAACGCAACCCTGTTACAGCAGCAAGAATGTTTGATCACCGATGGCACTGCTTTCTAAAAGATATCATAATGTCTCAAGCTGCACCTATAGGACATGTTGTGAACTTTTGGTCACGTACAGAATTTCAAAATCGTGGATCCCCGCATATAGATGTTTTATTTTGGGTTAAAGATGCACCTCAAATTGATAAAAACTGACACAGAAGTTCTTACCTTTGTTGACAAATATATCACATGTGACATCCCTTCTACACACGATGAAGAATTGCATGAGATTGTTACTACTGTGCAAACACACAGTAGAAGGCACTCAAAATCCTGTAGAAAGAATAAAACTCCTTGCAGATTTGGCTTCCCTCGCCCAGCATCTAAGCGTACATTTATTACTAGACCTACGATGGACAGTGATGCCACTGACAGTGTAAACGTGGAAACACCCGACATTACAACTACCACTGATAATCATGCAGCTATTCATGACAACAAGCGCGTTGGACAGCTCCAACCTAAGCCACTTATACAACACATGAAAATACTTTTGTCTGACCCAGAAAATGCTTATGCCTCAACCGATGCCTTTTTCATCGCTGTGAACACTTCTCAATCCGATTTTGAAGCCGCCAATGCAGAGCTCACGAATAAGACAAATGTGATTTTGCGAAGACAACCAAACCATGCTTGGGTAAATCAGTATAACACTCATCTGCTACGTGCATGGAATGCTAACATGGACATTCAATATATTGTAGATGAATCTGCCTGTGTTGTGTACATAATTTCATACATATCAAAATCCGAACATGAAATTGGTCAATTACTTGATGTGGCACAAAAAGAAGCATACAACGGCAATCTTGACACAAAGGAAGCCTTAAAGCAAATTGGAAGCATCTACCTACACAGTAGAGAAGTCAGTGCACAAGAATCTGTATATAGACCCACAGGTATGCATTTGACCGATTCCAGCCACAATGTCATATTTATACCCGTTGGAGAGTATCCTATGAAAATGTCTAAACCGTTAAGCTTACTAAAAAACTTGCCTCCAGGTGATGATTCCACAGATATTTGGATGAGAAGTATTGTTGATAGACACAAAAACTGCCCAGACACAGACGAGATGAAATGCATTTCCCTTGCAGAGTTTTGCTCTGCTTACCGTATGTTAGCTGCATCACAAGTTATAAATCAACCAAGCTTAATACAACTCAAAAACAACTTTGGCTTTGTACTGAAAAGAACTCGTTCAGAACCAGCAGTGATAAGATATCCCAGATTCTCAGTAACAAAGGACCCATCTAAATACTACCATCCCATCCTGCAGCTGTTTTTGCCCCATAATGACAACTGTCAATTAAAACCACCACCATTTGAAACCTACGAGGCATTCTATGAAAATGGGGCAGTCACAATAGCTAACAACACATTGCAAACTGTGAAATGTATAGTTGATACAAATCGCTCAAACTATGAAAAGGACGCTGACAAATTGGACAGAGCACAAGAGATTTTACAAAACGGTGCTGAACTTCAGGACGCCTGGTCCCAAATATGCCCAGAAACAGAACTAGCACAACTGGAAGATAAAGATGCAATAATACACGACTCTGACAACGAGCAAGAATATGCAGACACAAACATCCCTGAGTTAATGACAAATGCCACTTCTATCATTACTCTTGAGAAAAATAATACTGTAATGTGTAGAGCTGAAGCCTTAAAATTGTTACGGTCTTTAAATGAAGAACAATCAGCAATCTTCTATAAAGTCAGAGCATGGTGTTTACAAAAATCCTATGGAAACAATCCTGAACCTCTGAAGGTATTCATAACAGGTGGTGCAGGCACTGGGAAAAGTCATTTAATCAAAGCAATACAATATGAATCAACTAGGATCTTGTCACTCACTGCAGCAAACCCTGATGATATCACTGTATTGCTGACAGCACCCACTGGGGTGGCAGCATTCAACATAAATGCTGTTACAATACATAGCGCCTTGTCTATTGGAATAAACGTGTCACTGCCATATCAACCTCTTGGGGAGCAGAAAATTAATTCCCTCAGAACAAAACTAGGAGATTTATAAGTATTAATCATTGATGAAATATCCATGGTTGATCATAGCCTTCCATGAATGTAAATTAAAAGTTTAAGACAAATCAAGCAAACAGGAGACTACACACCCTTTGGGAAAGTTAGCATCATTGCTGTCGGCGATTTCTTTCAACTACCGCCTGTCAAAGGCATGCCACTGTATTCTGTATCAAAAACAGTCAATTTATGGGATGATCATTTCAAAATTGCTCAACTCACACAGATTGTACGACAAAACGAGTTAGATTTTGCACAGATGCTAAATCGTCTAAGAACACATGAAAAAAATTCCCCTCCACACCCCAATGACATTAAAATGTTGCAGTCATGTGAAACTGGAGAACAAGTCAATGCACTTCATATCTATGCCACCAATAAGGAAGTTAATGCATTTAACTCACATATGCTCCTTACCACATGTGCAGAATCCACTATCAGAAAAGCACTAGACTTATCCCAAAACATGGCAGCCGCATAAAAGTCTATAACTCATGTTTGGAATCCAGTATTACTTTAGCAGTCGGCGCTCGTATTATGCTGACGCGAAACATTTGTGGCAGATGGTCTAGTAAATGGTAGAGGGTCTGCGGCAGTAAGTCGGACTCGTTTCCGGTGAGGGTTGGCCTCCTCCAAGGCTGCGCTTTGTCACCTATCCTGTTTGTGGTATTCATGGACAGGATCTCACGGCGTAGCCGCGGGGGAGGGGGCTGCGGGTTGGTGGGCAGAGGATTGCATCACTGCTTTTTGCAGATGATGTGGTCCTGATGGCATCATCAGTCTGCGACCTGCAGCACTCATTGGATCGGTTCGCAGCCGAGTGTGAAGCGGCTGGGATGAGGATCAGCACCTCCAAATCTGAGGCCATGGTTCTCAGCAGGAAACCGATGGATTGTCTACTCCAGGTAGGGAATGAGTCTTTACCCCAAGTGAAGGAGTTCAAGTATCTTGGGGTCTTGTTCTTGAGTGAGGGTAAAATGGAACGAGAGATGGGCCGGAGAATTGGAGCAGCGGGTGCGGTGTTGCAGTCGCTCTATCGCACCGTTGTGACGAAGAGAGAGCTGAGCCAGAAGGCAAAACTCTCAATCTACCGGTCTATCTTCGTTCCTACTCTCACCTATGGTCATGAAGGGTGGGTCATGACCGAAAGAACGAGATCGCGGATACAAGCGGCGGAAATGAGTTTCCTCCGGAGGGTGGCTGGCATCTCCCTTAGGGATAGGGTGAGAAGTTCAGCCATTCGTGAGGGACTCGGAGTAGAGCCGCTGCTCCTTTGCGTAGAAAGGAGCCAGTTGAGGTGGTTCGGGCATCTAGTAAGGATGCCACCTGGCCGCCTCCCTAGGGAGGTGTTCCAGGCACGTCCAGCTGGGCGGAGGCCGCGGGCAGACCTAGGACCAGGTGGAGGGATTATATCTCCACACTGGCCTGGGAACACCTTGGAATCCCCCAGTCAGAGCTGGTTAATGTGGCCCAGGAAAGGGAAGTTTGGGATGCCCTGCTTGAACTGCTACCTCCGCGACCCGACCCCGGACAAAGCGGATGACGATGATGATGATGGTCTAGTAAATGGTGCATTTGGAACCGTTATGCAAATTATTACTGCAAATGACGACTCACAGGCCAATTCTTTCCCTAATGAAATACATGTAGTGTTTGACCATCCAAAGGTGGGCCAAATGCAAAGACTAAAAACGCCCCTATCATCTACATCTAAACAGAACATTAGTCATTCATCCAGAAGAGAGAATTTCCGCCAGCAATGGCCTTAGACGTCAATTTCCTCTGAAATTAGCATGGGCATGCACTATCCATAAAGTACAAGGTTTAACAGTAGATCAGGCTGTGGTTTCCTTGAAGAAAATATTTGCTGCTGGACAAGTGTATGTTGCTCTGAGTAGAGTCAGAAATCTAAGTGGACTTCTAATTGAAGATTTCAATGAATCCAATATATATAGCAATGCCACAGCTGCAGACGCAATCGCATCTATGCCAAAATGGATTTCATTTTCCGACCACAATGTCAAATCCGCGCAATCATGCTCTATTGTTTTACACAACACCCAAGGTCTAATGGCTCATATCAATGACATTAAAAGCAATACAACTGTCATGAATGCCGACTACATATGCTTAACAGAAACATGGCTAACAGTCCACGACAGCCAACAGCAACCACATTTGCCAGACTTTCAATTTCAGCACAACCCCCGATACAATTGTTATGACACTAGCAATGAAGTTACAACTTCCCTTAAACATCAGGCACATGGAGGAGTAGGAGTTTATTTCAAGACCAACAGAAAAGTTCACACTTTAACACCTCAATGTACTAATTTAGAAACCTTACTATTCCATGTGGAAGACATTCCTTTGACTTGCGCAGTCGTTTACCGCCCATCAACATATCCACTTGAAATATTTTGCAGCCATTTCAAACAACTTATTGACAAAGTAGATGAATATCCAGGTACAAAACTCATCATGGGTGATTTTAATGACAATGCTCTCACATCATCCTCTCTTGTCCACCTGATGGCCAAACACAACTATGTGCAATCTGTCTGCTACCCAACAACTGAAAAGGGAACACTGATAGATCATGTATACATTAAAGATGCAAAACCTACCCATGTACAAATATTGCCACTCTACTACAGCTTTCATGAAGAAATACTTGTATCTATAGAATTATAATTGTTGAAATCTTTGCTTCATCAGCAGCAAGCCACACATGTAATTTGACTGAATCTGAAACAATAGTGGTCATATTGGAGTCTCGCATCTCATTCAAAAACAATAGTCACCTACAAATCTCTACATGGACAAGCCCCCTCCTACCTCTCTGACCTTCAATCCTACATGCCTTCTCGTACCACCCTCTTCTCTGACGCTGGTCTTCTGAACACCCTCCAAACCAGACTCCGTTCCATGGGGGACTAAGCATTCAGCACTGCTGCCCCGGTTCTCTGTAACTCCCTTTCGCCAGCTATCTGGAACTCTGACCACATGAATATCTTTAGATCCCGTCGCAAAACCCACTTGTTTTCCTTAGCTTACCTCCAAGTTGTTCCCGTTGTACAGTGTCCTTGAGTTACGAGAAATTTTCTGTATTATTGTTATTATAATTAGTATTTAAATTACTATTACAATTAGTATTATTATATTTGTCACCCTTATTGGGAAAAATAATTGGATAATGACATACCATTTAACACTTCAGAGTTTATAAAACATAAATTGATAAATGACTACTTAAACACATTGAAGAAAATGTACGCATTTGGCCTTCTGCTTTTAAAGCAATAAGTGCTATACAATATTTGAGTTATTCTTAACTGTGGAAATGGCTGAAATCTTGTTTTTACACTACCTAACAAACCAGTCACAGCCAAAGGTGACTTGCATGACCTCAAGGGGTCTTGCATTTGCCCATTCCATAACGCTACAGCTTTCTACAAGTAGACAGAAGACTCCCACAACATGGTAAGTTTCTCTACAACTCCATAAATTATGTCTAAGGATTAGCGAATGCAACTCATATTTCCTTTCTTACTTTCCCTATTGAAAAGAACACTGTCATCTCCACTTACCCTTTTGAACAAAGCATTTGCAACAATTTCACCAAATAACTCATTAACTTGTACCCCTTTTTGTCGTGAATGTGTAAGGGAATAGGTCTTCCTCTGGACGGTACTACACCATCAGCTGACTATCATGACAGCTTTAAAACATCAACCTGCACAAAGAACACATGCACCACCTGGAACTCCGCTGCTGGCTCACGTAGCCAATATTAGTTTTCACATGTAGATGTACCTGGTGAGTACCCCTGTATCATACAACTGACATAATAAACTAACACGCTCACCTCACACAGCATGTTCCTGTTGAACACATTGACACCTTCGCTCTAAAGCATTTATTAGCATTCACATTAGGAATGGGCATAATTAGTTGACTAGTCGCAACAAGGAGGTGCTACTGGAGAGAAAATATACTTGTGAACTATACATAGGCAACCAAATATCGGTTTAATGTAATCATGGGTAGGCCTACTACCACTAAGCGAGACAACATTAACATATCAATGATTAATGAAAAGTAGGCAAAGATTAGGCTACATACCAGCATACATTGGGGTTTTAAAACTGTATTGACAACCTAAATGAAATATGAGGCCATGACCTAAACAGTGCAAACACATCTGGTGGGAATGTGAGAGAAGTCCTTTACTGCTGACTGAGTTAGCCATGTTAATTTAATCTACTGTCTTTACATAAAAGTTTAGTATGGAGGAATTTTTATTTAGATCAGTGTTACGGCAAAGCAGCTCCGCAAGGTTGCTTTTACAAACCAAAGGGAAACTAAGACAGAAACTTAAATAGGAACCAAGGCATACAGGGGGACCAAACAGAACAAATAATCAAATGCACAATGAACACTTAAAACATGAGGGAGTGACAACAGGAGTAGGAGCTGGGCCCCGGAGCTGTCCATGGTGCTGAACCCTAGGAGGCTGAATACAGTGTCATGCCCTGATATCTACAGTATCTCCAAGCAACTTATTTTTCTATTTGCTAAAACAAAAATCTATATCCTCATTTAGCATATAGATTCTTAAAAACAACCATAGATTTGGCCAATAGACAAAACGCAAATCCCACTGAGCTTTGCCATGCACTGGCTGTCTGATTAAAAAAACACAAAACTAAACCCTCTTTAATCTGTTGGCTACCATGGGCCATCCTGACCCAAACAATAATGTGCTGATTTTAGTATTTAGTCTATATAGTTCAATCTCTGACCATGAGATTGATAAGATAAGTAGAAAAATGCCCATCCCTATTTCACATACTGATTAGATGCCCTGTTGTAGACTGACTACATTTCAGTCAAGACCCCATGTACACCATTGACTATACTGCATTTGAAACACCACAAAACATTCAAATGTATTTTCTACAAATGTCACACACACACATTTCAGAGATATAGATATATATATACACACACATATAATATATATTATACTTTTGCACTGATCTTATTTTAGGTAACATATTCAACAACCAAACAATGTCACCCAGGAAATGACATCAATGCCCTGCTGCAGGTCTCACCAAACTGGTAAGTACAAAAGTATAATCTTAAATAAGGGCATACACTATATCTCTTCAGACCAGTTGTACTGTTGCAGGAGCACCACAATAGTGTACACTTTACCCGGCACATTTTATTGTCTTTACAAAGGCGAAGACAGAATAACTTATGGCTACATAAAGCAACACTAAGATGAGCTGGAGAAAGACATACACTACCTCTGAAGATCCATGAAATCCAATGGTCTGATACTTGCTGTTCTCTGTGCTTCACATCAGACAATGGGGGTCACAATCAGGGGTGCAGAACCTAGGCTTAAGAATGGCCTTCTTTCTGTCCACATTCTAAAAACTGGAGGTGACGTTCCACTTTGGGCACACACTGTTCTGACACTGGCACTTGGACTGTGACCAACACCAGCTACAGTATTTCCATTGACTTTAGATATACTACCTCAGCCTGAACAGGGGCATCAAACAGATTGTCTGTTCCTCCATAGCTAAAACCAGGATACACAAATTTACCTACATACATACAGTGCATTCGGAAAGTATTCGTACCCCTTCACTTTTCCCACATTTTGTTATGTTACAGCCTAATTCCAAAATGGGTTAAATAAAAAAAAATCTTTACATTTTACATGCAATACCGCATAATGACAAAGTGAAAAAAGGTTTAGAATTTTTGGCAAATGTATTAAAAATAAATAACACATGTACATAAGTATTCACACCCTTTGCTGTGACACTCAAAATTGAGCTCAGGCGCATCCCGTTTCCACTGATCATCCTTGAGATGTTTCTACAACTTGATTGGAGTCCACCTGTGGTAAATTCAATTGATTGGACATGATTTGTAAAGGCACACACCTGTTTATATAAGGTCCCACAGTTGTCAGTGCATGTCAGAGCACAAACCAAGTTATGAAGTCCAAGGAATTGTCTGTAGACCTCCGAGACAGGATTGTATCGAGACACAGATCTGGGGATAGGTACAAAGAAATCTCCATCATTCACAAACGTAAGAAGTTTGGAACCACCAGGACTCTTCCTAGAGCTGGCCGCCTGGCCAAACTGAGCAATTGGGGGAGGAGGGCCTTGGTCAGGGAGGTGACCAAGAACCCGATGGTCACACTGACAGAGCTCCAGGGTTCCACTGTGGAGATGGGAGAACCTTCCAGAAGGACAATCTCTGCAGCACTCCACCAATCATGCTTTTATGGTAGAGTGGCCAGATGAAAGCCACTCCTCAGTAAAAGGCACGACAGCCCGCATGGAGTTTGCCAAAAGACACCTAAAACAAAATTCTCTGGTCTGATGAAACCAAGATTGAACTCTTTGGCCTGAATGCCAAGCGTCATGTCTGGAGGAAACCAGGCACTGCTCATCACCTGGCCAATACCATCCCTACAATGAAGCATGGTGGTGGCAGCATCATGCTGTGGGGGTCTTTTTCAGCAGCAGGAAGTGAGAGACTAGTCAGGATCAAGGGAAAGATGAATGCAGCAATGTACAGAGAGATCCTTGATGAAAACCTGCTCCAGAGTGCTCTGGACCTCAGACTGGGGCAAAGGTCCACCTTCCAACAGGACAACGACCCTAAGCACACAGCCAAGATGACAAAGTCTGTGAATGTCCTTGAGTGGCCCAGCCAGAGCCCAGACTTGAACCCGTTTGAACATCTTTGGAGAGATCTGAAAATGGCTGTGCACCGACGCTCCCCATCCAACCTGATGGAGCTTGAGACGATCTGCAAAGAAGAATGGTAGAAACTGCCCCAAAATAGGTGTGCCAAGCTTATAGCATCATACTCAAGAAGACTTGAGGCTGTAATTGCTGCCAAAGGTGCTTCAACAAAGTATTGAGTAAAGGGTGTGAATACTTATGTACATGTGATATTTTATTTTTAATACATTTGCAAAAAATTCTAAAAAACCTTTTTCACTTTGTCATTATGCGGTGTTGTGTATCGAATGTTGAGAACATTTTTTTATTTCATCCATTTTGGAATTAGGCTGTAACATAATAAAATGTGGAAAAAGTGAAGGGGTATGAATACTTCAGGAAGCACTGTATATTTATTATTATTACTACTACAGCAAAAAAATTGCCACACTAGTCCTCCCACAGTTTTTGCACTACATACAGTGCTGTGAAAAAGTATTTGCCCCCTTACAGATACTTATTGTTTTTGCACATTTGTCACACTTAAATGTTTCAGATTGTCTGATATTAAAATTTGTTTGATAAAGATAACCAGAGTAAATACAAAAAGCTGTGTTTAAATGATTTAAATTTAAGGGAAAAAAACTATCCAAACCAACCTGGCCCTACGTGAAAAAGTAATTGCCCCCCCTTGTTAAATCATGAATTAACTGATAAACAATTTTTTGGAAAGCTGAGATCAATTTCACTAGCCACACCGAGGCCTGATTACTGCCAGAACTGTAAATTCAAGAAATCACTTAAATAGAACCTGTCTGACAACATGAAGTTGGCTAAAAGATCTAAAAAAGCAACACATCATGCCCCGATCTGAAGAAATTCAAGAACAGATGAGAAACAAAGTCATTGACATCTATCAGTCTGGAAAGGGTTACAAAGCCATTTCTAAGGCTTTGGGACTCCAGCGAACCACAGTGAGAGCCATTATCCACAAATGGAGAAAACACGGAACAGTGTTCCCAGGAGTGGCCGGCCTACCAAAATTACTCCAAGAGCGCATCGACGACTCACCCAGGAGGTCACAAAAGAACCCAGAACAACATCTAAAGCACCGCAGGCCTCACTTGCCTCAGTTAAGGTCAGTGTTCATGGATTCAACAATAAGAAAGAGACTGGGCAAACATGGTATCCGTGGGAGAGTTCCAAGGCGAAAACCACTGCTGACCAAAAATAACTCAAAAGGCCCGTCTCACATTTGCCAAAACACATCTTGATGATCCCCAAGACTTGGGAAAATATTCTGTGGACTGACGAGACAAAAGTGGACCTTTTTGGAAGGTGTGCGTCCCATTACATCTGGCGTAAAACTAACACAGCATTTCAGAAAAAGAACATCATACCGACAGTCAAACATGGTGGTGGTAGTGTGATGGTCTGGGGCTGCTTTGCTGCTTCAGAATCTGGGCGACTTGCCGTAATTGATGGAACCATGAATTCTGCTCTCTACCAGAAAATCCTGAAGGAGAATGTTCGGCCATCAGTTCGGGACCTTAAGCTCAAGCGCACTTGGGTTACGCAGCAGGACAATGATTCGAAGCACACCAGCAAGTCCACCTCTGAATGGCTCAAAAAAAACAAAATGAAGGTTTTGGAGTGGCCTAGTCAAAGTCCGGACTTAAATCCGATTGAGATGCTGTGGGATGACCTTAAACAGGCCGTTCATGCTCGAAAACCCTCCAATGTGGCTTAATTAAAACAATTCTGCAAAGACGAGTGGGCCAAAATTCCACCACAGCGATGTGAAAGACTCATTGCCAGTATCACAAACGCTTGACTGCAGTTGTTGCCGCCAAGGGAGGCACAACCAGTTATTAGGTTTAGGGGGCATTCACTTTTTCACATAGGGCCAAGTTGGTTTGGATAGCTTTTTTTCCCTTAATAAATGAAATAATTTAAAAACTGCATTTTGTATTCCCTCAGGTTGTCTTTGTCTGATATAAATATTTGTTTGATGATCTGAAAAATGTAAGTGACAAAAAAGCAAAAACAGAAGAAATCTGTAAGGGGGCCAATACTTTTTCACAGCACTGTACATGAATGGTACCAGAATGTGTCTCGGTCATAATTAAGTTGCTATTACTTTTGGGAAGGTTCTGTAGCACAGTTTTTTAAAATATTTAAGATTTAGTGCCAACATATTTCCCATAGGAATGAATGGGTGGAAGGTTCAGAACTAGAGTGTGGCAGTTGGTGATTTGAAAATATTGACCTATTTTTATAAACTGCCACCACTCTTACGTTTTTTTAGTCAACATACACATATTTTACACCCCAGGGTCTAACTAGTCCTACTGTGTCATTATCTAAAGATGTGGGATTTATTGTTTTGACTTTGTCAGATTGTTTGAAGACCGCGCTCTCCATTGGCATCCACTGTAAACACTCAGATCTCCACTCTAACTAAACGTTGCTGATTTCAAATTCATTGCCGTTATCTACCCTGTGATCGTGCTTCCAGTTTCATAGACATAGTTAGGGCCAAAAATATTTGGACAGTGACAAGTTTTGTTATTTTAGCTGTTTACAAAAACATATTCAGGATACAATTATATAATCAATATGGGCTTAAAGTGCAGACTCTCAGCTGTAATTTGAGAGTATTCACATCCAAATTGGAGCAAGGGTTTAGGAATTACAGCTCTTTAATACGTAGCCGCCTCTTTTTCAAGGGACCAAAAGTAATTGGACAATTGACTCAGAAGGCTGCAAAAAAAAATAACAACGCTGCATGGGCTCTTCCCTCATTAACCTGTCATCAATTAAGCAGTTAAAAGGTCTGGAGTCGATTCCAGGTGTGGCGTTTGCATTTAGAAGCTGTTGCTGTGAACACCCAACATGCGGTCAAAGGAGCTCTCAATGGAGGTGAAACAGACCATCCTGAGGCTGAAAAAAAAGAAGAAATCCATCAGAGAGATAGCAGAAATGTTAGGAGTGGCCAAATCAACAGTTTGGTACATTCTGAGAAAAAAAGAGTGCACTGGTGAGCTTGGGAACTCAAAAAGGCCTGGACGTCCACGGAAGACAGTGGTGGATGATCGCAGAATCCTTTCCATGGTGAAGAAAAACCCCTTCACAACATCCACTCAAGTGAAGAACACTCTCCAGGAAGTAGGTGTGTCAGTATCTAAGTCTACCATAAAGAGAAGACTTCATGAGAGTAAATACAAAGGATTCACCACAAGGTGCAAACCATTGATCAGCCTCAAAAATAGAAAGGCCAGAATTGACTTTGCCAAAAAACACCTGAAGAAGCCAACCCAGTTCTGGAACAGCATTCTTTGGACAGATGAGACTAAGATCAACTTGTACCAGAATGATGGGAAGAAGAAAGTTTGGAGAAGAATTGGAACAGCTCATGATCCAAAGCACACCACATCTTCTGTAAAACATGGTGGAGGCAGTGTGATGGCATGGGCATGCATGGCTTCCAATGGCACTGGGTCACTTGTGTTTATTGATGATGTGACAAAAGACAGAAGCAGCCGGATGAATTCTGAAGTGTATAGGGATATTCTTTCTGCTCAGATTCAGCCAAATGCAGCAAAGTTGATTGGACGGCGCTTCACAGTACAGATGGACAATGACCCAAAACATACTGCAAAAGCAACCCAGGAGTTTTTTAAAGCAAAGAAGTGGAATATTCTGCAATGGCCGAGTCAATCACTAGATCTCAACCCAATCGAGCATGCATTTCACTTGCTCAAGACAAAACTTAAGGCAGAAAGAGACCCACAAACAAGCAACAACTGAAGACCGCTGCAGTAAAGGCCACAAAAGCATCACAAAGGAGGAAACCCAGCGTTTGGTGATGTCCATGGGTTCCAGACTTCAGGCAGTCATTGCCTGCAAAGGATTCTCAACAAAATATTGAAAAGTAACATTTTACTTGGGGTTATGTTTATTTGTCCAATTACTTTTGAGCCCCTGAAATGAGGAGCGTTTGTATAAAAATAACTACAATTCCTACATGCTTAATCATATATTTTTGTTCAACCCCTTGAATTAAACCTTAAAGCCTGCACTTCAATTCCGTTGTAGTTGTTTCATTTCAAATCCAATGTGGTGGCATGCAGAGCCCAAATCATGAAGATTGTGTCACTGTCCAAATATTTTTGGGCCTAACTGTATTACCTGGTTCTTACGGTGTCATTATCTAAGCTGTGAGATGTATAGACCAGAGCAATCAAAGGAATTTTTCCCTTGCGTCATGCCCCCGCCCCCTTTTGGGGAAAACATCCCGTACATTTTGACTGGCGGTCAATTTAAAATCTGAGGTCTTTGACGATATAATAGCAAAAAGGAAGAACACAGTGTTGCTTTTTAGCTATTAAGAGCCCAAATCCCATGGCCAGTCAGGCAAACAATTATATTATGTTGTTGCCGATAAATGATCCATGTTCTTGTAAAAAATTTAAGGAAGGGATGGGCGTCCTTAGTTTAGTCTTCCTCCATCAAAGTGGACAAACGACCACACCAAATGGCCATATATGCCAGATCCTGACATATACAACTACCTTACTGAATCTGCCTGATCTGTCACTTTTTCTGTCGTTAAGAGTTAAGTCTGTCCAATGTGACGTTAATGTGAACTAAAAAAAATCGCTAATGTTGTCAACCTGCAACATTACGTGTTAGCATGCTAGCAGCCTCGCCAAGCTAGAGCCCCCACACACACCAAGTAAACAAAATTATATGAATATGGGTTAATGATTAAAAGTAACCGTTAGCCAGCTGATTGTTTAGTTATGGGTATGTTTATGAATTAAATTTGGAATGGTCAGACAGCTTTAAGGCATAGTGACACTAGTTTGTCCGATTGCCACCGGCAGTTTTTCAGCAATTCTGCCAATTGTTTTCCCCCAAAAGGGGGCGTGGTCGTTCTGACAACAGGGGAGTGACGCGTGGTTACTCTGGTCTACAGGAGAGATCAGGCGGACTCAAAAAAACAAATACACATTTCCGGGTGGCGGAAGTATCGTCTCCAACGTAGGGAGACGGCTATAAACAAGTTATTCTTTGTGAAAGCGATGAGCATACAAATAAAATATTTAGTTTTTAAATGGTTTGAAATGTTGTATCTTGTCCAAAGACCATGCTGTTATAATTATACAGCACTTGGTTTTTACGTGCTTTTTTTTACGGTTAGGTAAAGTAGACTAGTATATTATGATAAGTTAACGGTTAACTTGCTAGCTAGCTATGCTAGTACAGGCTAACAACATTTTTATGGGCTAGTTTGTTACAGATATGTAGGTAAAAATAGGCAAATAGAAAATGCATAGAACCGGCATTTGTTTCTGATAGTGCTGGACTATTATGTATCTATTCTTTATTTAACCCCAACTGACCCAAGTCTGACCTCACAACCGTGACCGCGTTCGGTGCGGCGACACCGGCAGGAGATTCAGACAATGAATTACTACCAACTGTCGCTAGTTGTGTAGTGTTGCTTAATCTAATAAATCTGTTATTTGGGGGATACAGTTTAGATTACGTTTTTTATTTATATGAATATTTGTTATTTTATAAATGTATTATACTGAATGACAGAGAAACATAGGAAGAAGTAGCCTAAATTAAAGAATAAAAGATATACCAATTTAAAAAAGAGGAATAAGATGCGGGCTAGTTCTCATAACATAATGTATAGTCCAGGTTCAGGAATATCGTGGATAAGCCAGGAAAGCAACGTTTAGCTTCCATGAAACGTTAATATTGGCCACTTTGTAATGCTTAATATGTTACCACGTTAAAAACGTAATGTGAACAAGTGCTTTCAACATAGCTGTCTTTGGGGTTTTTTGCTTCATTTCAGAGAGGGAATCTGTACAAATCTAACCCTCTACAACTCGCCAAAATTGTGGTTAATTCCCAAACACAACAGATTAAAGCATATTCTTACTCAATATTGTTACTTCCGCCACCCAGAAGCGTTGCTAGGGCCGTTGTTTGCAAACATACTGATCTCTCCTATCCACGATATTCCTGACTCCCATGATACCTTGAGTGAATTATGGGCACAACTTCCGTTTTGAACAGTTTAATGCAAAATTATCAGCTAACTGTTCAATTGCTAATTGCGAAGATGTGTAATTCCGTTTCAGATCATACTAAATCAGCGATAAAACGTGCTGACATGGTTGTTCCTCAACCCTCTACCAATTTTGCCTAAAGTAACGTATGGGTGTATTTTTAGCTCCGTTGTAGCATCCAGTAGTCGTGATCGAGAGGCATTAAACACGAAGTTTAGTGCTTAGCTCAGTCGTAGTATTACTTGCGTAGAAGCAAAAATCGGACCTATGTTCATTGAATGGATTTTTTTCTTTTCACTGATTTGATGTTTAGCCCAAATAAACGACTTAACTCACATCGTGCATGGGCTATTGAATGGACCCCCCACTTTGATATAACATTAGTCCATCAAACATTTCTGCAGCTGCATAATCTTTTTACTTTTCACCCATTTATGCAACCTTGGCTCGTACTAGATGACTGGATTAAAATATATAAGGTTTGATTTCTTACTTATGAGGAATAATTACGTGGAGTTAAGTAACTTGAATAGCTAGGGTGAATTCAGGAAATGTGTGGTAAATGATCCAGCAGACAAAAAAAAGACTCTACAATAAATGTTTCTAAGTTTAGGCCTTAACAGTTTCATGTTGAAATTAAATTGGATCTGATCCTCAAACATGTCATCTATTTTACAGAGAAGGTACTGTGGGACAGGCTAGCAATTCTTTTTTTTTTAAACAGGCTTCTTTGCTATATTGTAATGCTAACGTAAAACATTTAATTTAGGGGGCTGCCGAGATGACTGTTCAGTGTTTAATGTTGAAATCAATGGTACTTGGTTCTCAATAACTGAATTGATTTGAATGTTTTTTTTTCACCCACTGTGAACAGTTTGCTATAGGCCTACTTCAAATTTACCAGAACTTGCAGCAAATGTGTAGAAAGTAATTACACAAATATTATTATTCACAACTTCATTTGTGTCAGGAATACTACTGCTAACTTGATTGAAATTAAGTATGCTCAATTTACCCACTTGTCCAAGGACTTGTATAAAACATTGTAATTGCATTAAACTTAAGTTACAACAAAATCTAAAACACAACTGGTTAACTAGTTTGAGGCAACAAGTTTACTTAATTGTTTATGTTGTGAAGGCCTACACTAATCAGGGTTTACTGTGATGTATTTCTAACAAAATGTTGTAATCATTAATTTGCAATTATTTACATAAATGTGCACATGTAGACTTAGTTATAATATATAAAATAAATAATAGATGAATTAAAATACATTAAGTAATACCTTGATTTAATGTAAACTACACATTTCACAAGTAATATGACTTCATGGACAATACTGTCAAGTCAAATTTGTTTTGAATAGAACATTATACACGTTTGCTTTAAAGAAGGCAAGCCAGGACATGTGAAGCTATAAATAGAAAAATAAGAAAACAATTATACTAAGAAATTGTACAGGTAATTGTTGCATTGTTCAAAAATGCTGCTTTACCTTTATTAGTTAACACTGGGAACAACTGAGATGTGTTCCAGGTGACCTTAGGGGTCAGTAATGTGTTATTCCAAATTGTTTGGTAACTTGTAGGTGAGCAACAGCATTTTTAACCCAATTATAATGACACATGGATTATAACTGAGTTGATGTGGCTGTTGAAATTTTGATCCGCGAGTCCACTGTGACCGGTGTAGACAAAACTGATTATGATCAGATTTTAATAATTGCGTCCATTTAGTATTAACAAATAACTGGCATAATTAGTTTCAAACGTTTGTAAACTTCTATAGTTTGCAACGTTTTTCTCTTTTTTAGGTTTTTCATTATAGCCAAGCCAACGTTGTTCAGGGTTTCTGTTGGTTTCGTGGCCGCATTAGTTTATTGCCTTCAACCGGCAAACTTTGAAAAATATTGTTCTTTCAGTCACACGTTAAGTTTAGCTAAGTTACATTGTGCAGCTAAGAACTGCGCAATTCATCCCTGTTCTTTTCAACTACATTGTTTTTAGTTTTACTAACTTTTTAACTATGTTTTGCTAGCTAACTTGGCGAAAGATTTCCAATGCTGGTGAAGGTTCTGTAAATAAACTTGATTTGATATAAGAAAATATGCAAAGCAGTGAGCAACCTTCGGTCTCTGTTTATACTTTCGCGGCACATGAACGGGAGTTTCCGTGTCTGTGCTTCTTCTATGGTTTTCTGTACATTCTGGATTACTGACTTCGACACTGCCACCTAGTGGGCCCGTTAAACTTACGTTGAAGTATGTAGGCAAACCACTGTGCGAACGTGAGCGCCAAATGAACGTTTACATTCGCTATCGCGCTCACAGAGAAGTATAAACCAGGCTTCAGTCTTCCTCAGAGCCGTTTTCCGCTGTCTCTGGTTGTAGCAGTCTGACTGGAGACGAGAGGAAAGTTCAAGCTAACAGTGCACGCGCACCGCAGTGGTAGTCGTGTCAAGGCACTCAAATGGTACAACATGTCATATCTAGCGCATTGATAAAGTTGAAATGTTTTCATATGTTGCAGCAGACGCAAGTCATATAATTCAATACATACAATTAGTATTTTTACAGGTTACTGAGGTCTTCTAGGCTAAATTAAATAAACACTATAAATGGTCTGCAAATAAAGTAGTATTGCCAGGCAATACTTGTTGGAGAAGTTGTATTGCCATGGCAATACTGTATTACATATTATCAATACATTTCTTCTGATTGCACATTGTAATGTACAGTGCATCCGGAAAGTATTCATAACCCTTCACTTTTTCCACATTTTATTATGTTACAGCCTAATTCCAAAATGGATTAAATAAAAAAAAAAAATTCAACATTCTACATACAATACCGCATAATGACCAAGTGAAAAAAGTTAGAATTGTATCGAGGCACAGATCTGGGGAAGGGTACAAAAACATTTCTGCAGCATTGAAGGTCCCAACGAGCACAGTGGTCTCCATCATTTGCAAATGGAAGACGTTTGGAACCACCAGGACTCTTCCTAGAGCTGGCCGCCCGGCCAAACTGATCAATCGGGGGAGAAGGGCCTTGGTCAGGGAGGTGACCAAGAACCCGATGGTCACTCTGACAGAGCTCCAGTGTTCCTCTGGAGATGGGAGAACCTTCCAGAAGGACAACCATCTCTGCTGCACTCCACCAATCAGGCCTTTATGGTAGAGTGACCAGATGGAATCCACTCCTCAGTAAAATGCACGACAGCCCGCATGGAGTTTGCCAAAAGGCACCTAAAGGACTCTCAGACCATGAGAAACAAAATTCTCTGGTCTGATGAAACCAAGATTGAACTCTTTGGCCTGAATGTCAAGCGTCATGTCTGGAGGAAACCAGGCACTGCTCATCACCTGGCCAATACCATCCCTACAGTGAAGCATGGTGGTGGCAGCATCATGCTGTGGGGGTGTTTTTCAGCAGCAGGAACTGGGAGACTAGTCAGGATCAAGGGAAAGATGAATGCAGCAATGTACAGAGAGATCCTTGATGAAAACCTGCTCCAGAGCGTTCTGGACCTCAGACTGGGGCGAAGGTTGACCTTCTAACAGGACAACGACCCTAAGCACACAGCCAAGATAACAAAGGAGTGGCTTTGGGACACGTCTGTGAATGTCCCTGAGTGGCCCAGCCAGAGCCCAGACTTGAACCCGATTGAACATCTTTGGAGAGATCTGAAAATGGCTGTGCACCGACGCTCCCCATCCAACCTGATGGAGCTTGAGACATTCTGCAAAGAAGAATGGGAGAAACTGCCCCAAAATAGGTGTGGCAAGCTTGTAGCATCACACTCAAGAATACTTGAGGCTGTAATTGCTGCCAAAGGTGCTTCAACAATGTATTGAGTAAAGGGTGTGAATACTTATGTACATGTGATATTTTACTTTTAATATATTTGCAAAAAATTCCCCCAAAAAATTTTTGCTTTGTCATTATGCTGTATTGCGTGTAGAATGTTGAGCAATTTTTTTTATTTAATCCATTTTGGAATTAGGCTGTAACATAATAAAATGTGGAAAAAGGGAAGGGGGTATGAATACTTTCCGGATGCACTGTATATGGGAGAATAAAAAAATTGCAGTTCAGTTTAGTCCTCTCTCAATATTTAATATGAATTTTGTCTCCCACCAGGTAGGATCTCCCACGAAACTGTGACAAATTGCTTTACGGCCAAGGAAGTGCGTCACTGAATCATGTTTGGTTGCAGCTCTTATTTGTTCTCTCACTTCAAGCCATCATGTGATCACTCAGTATTGTAAACAAATGACCGCAACAGTCAGGGAAAAAAGTTACACTATGCAAATGGTAGGGGCTGCCAAAATCACTTACAGAATGCTGGCCATTGCAACTTTAAGAAGCATTGACTTGAATATTAAAATATCACACCTTACTTAGGAAGTACGGACTTGACTATACATTACAATCAAGCTGGCTATCTATTGTAACACAGTGGGTACGATAAAAAAAAGTTTTTGCTTACGAATGCCCCACAATTGCTTGTGGCAGCAACATTTAATACCATTCGGCCATTCACTATGGAAGCCTACAAGGGGATTTATTAAAATTATAATGTAAACTTGAAAATTAAAATGTAATTCCACAATAGCATCACTTTCCACTTACGTATGTGTTATTTGAATCTAAATGAAAATGCAATAAACTAATTTGCGTTTTAATTTCCACATGCTCCTCTGGGCATTCTATGTCAATATTACAATTAAAATGGAGACGCTGTTAGACATTTCATTTTCAAAGTCGTACCCCGCAGTATTGCGGACAATATTCAAATTTGAAAATTAAAATGCAACATAAAAAAATATAGCCTCATTTTCCGTTTGTGCAAGCATTATTTGTCCCAATTAAAATGCAGTTGTCTGAAAATTGAAAGGAAATGGCATTTGACATTTCATTTTCAAATTGTTAAAGACTTAATCCTCTGTGCTACGCTATGCAGTGGACAATATTCAAATGCAATAAGCGAATCAGTGCTACTAGTCTATTGCATTTACATGTCACCATGCTCTCTTGGGGTCAACATGAAAATGGAAATGGTATATCAGTCCTCTCATCAAGGTAGGTCTTTAGTTAGGATGTCACAAAACTGAGGGGGGAAAATTACACTTTTTTTTTTTTTTATGTATTTCAAGATTCGGGGCTTTTGAGAAAACATTCGGGGCTTGAGCACCGAAATCCACCCCCCTGCTCCGCCCCTGCACAAATGGCATTGCTGCTTTTACAGTCTTTCATTTCATCAGTCTGGGAAGTAGAGCTGTTACATTCAATTCCATTTCTTATGCTAGCTGTAGAAAGTAGCACGACCCAAATCTATTTCACTTGTCTTTTGATATTCTAGAGAAACACTTCAATAGTGAATTGTACTTAACCTAAACCCGTCAACATTTTAGTCAACAAAATCTACTGTACATTTAGTCGACCATAACTAAACTAAAACAATTACAGATGACTAAAATAGGACAAAAACTAAATGACATTTTAGTCAAATGACTATGATTAAATCAATTTGCAGTCAAAATTAACACTGTCTTTATCTCATCTTCACTGAAAGTGCAAATAATTTTAAATAATGGCAAACACCCTTTATATGAAGTCCTAGTGAAACAGATACATTTGTACTCAATTGATTTGTTTTGCCTGCTTGTGAGAACTGGAAATATTTTGAAACAATTGCAATAGGTTTTTTAATTCTAATATAGTAAACGTTTGTAAGCATATGCTCGATGAAACACTTATGCATATTGGATTAAAGTTACAAAATCATGTGAATCTCTACTGTCCCCATTTTACATTGTTTTTAGTGTGTGTTTATTTAATCAAACTGCATATAAAGTAATAAAGTAGTTTGATGATATTTCAATTTAACCAGTATCAATCAAGTTAATTCCATTTCTCAGCATCTGTATTGTCAAATATGATGTAAAATAGTTTATACTGTTGTGAACCTCCAAGTACATACAGTTTGTTTGAGCCCGCCAATGCCGCCACCATAAAGTGGGTATAGAACACATGCACACCCCCAACCTGTGGCCCATCGCTAAAGCAGATGTCTCTTTACGCAGAAGTTAAAGAAAAAGGTCGCTATTGTTTATGTCTGGATGAAGAACCCATTTGATCCATTGGTGCAATTATTGATTCAATCATTGAGATGTGAACTAATGCATCATGTAACGTATTAATACCTGGTCTTGGTTATCAGACAGCTCTTCTCCAGAAAAAGGCCTAACTCTTAGGTATACCTTCAGTTGGTGCTCAGAGCCATCTAATACTTCCCGCTAAAAAGACAGTGGCAGATATTGCTACACTTAATGTCAAATATTTAAAAAAGACCATTGCTGACTACACATTTGACAATTGATAAATTCTGCTTACCTGTGTAGGAACAATGGAAGATATTCTGGAGAGCTCTGTTAGAACAAGTTGATTGCATGCATGAGGATCATTGCATGTGGACTCCATTGCATTAGCATGTCCCAGAAATGTGCCTTCAATTGTCACATCAAAATTAGTTGTCATTACTAATATTACAGCAACCTTGGGCCAAATGCTATAACTTACTTCTAAGTCAAGTGAACTAACTTTAAAACAGAATTTACTTATGTTCTGATTCTAAAGATCAGTACAATTTAAAAGAATGTTTTGGATTTGGCATATAGTAAGGTCTCCTTAAACCTGCAAGTAACACCCTACTGGATTAGCAGGGCTGAAATGACTAAATTAACAACAGGTGATGAGTCATCCTCTCATGTGTATTGTAGTTTTTTCCAGTTTGCCGGTCCATTACTCTGTCAAACTTCAAATGGCATTAAGGAAATTGTGAAGGAAAACAACACACCTACACCATAAAAGGTTGATTTGATTTTAAGGGGTCTGTCAGGAAAAGGAATTGCTTATTCGGCATGGGACAATAAAGTTTGATAAGATAGATATCTGTTAATAGCCTTATTCTCGGTTAATCCATAATGATTTAGACTTGGAGAAATGTGCCACAGTTCAGACAGGAACATGGGTGCCCAGTGAAATAGGAATGAGGCAATTAAGATTATTCATAGTGTAGTTTCTACACAAATGGCATCTTTAATCTGGTCAATGAAGAAAATCAGTGAAGTAGTAGAAAAAAAAAAAGTTCAATTATTTTATTAATGTATCGACTGTATCAGTAGTGCCAATTGGTATTAATCTGAAATATTTAATTTATAATTGTTATATTTAGTGTTAAGTATTTAATGATAATTGTTAACATAATATGCAAGGGGTGCAAATGTGTTTCCTATTTTGATGAGAAAGCTTGCTGGTGTTAGATCAACTCAGGTCTGGATCAACGTGGGTCAATGCGCTTGCGTATCCCGGGGCGCTGCAAACTGGCAGAATATTGAATTCCGGAGCAGCGTCAAATGTCAGCCTTTTCACCTACAATATTAAATAAACCTATTTTTTAAAAGCTGATTTGACAATTGTATGGTTATTGGTACAAAGCAAATATAAGTTAAAGTTACAACACTATTTTACATTCGACCACAAATATAAGAAAAGAGGCTAAATTAATGTTGCAAACAGATCCCTTTCAATTGCAGCCTCGGCAAATGTAGATTCCCTCCATGAACGGTCTTCCAGAACTCCACTGCCCCCTGACCAGCAGAGGTTCAATGAGCTTCGGAGGGCAATAGGCCACAAACTCATTAGTTAGCCTACAGGTAGACCTAAAGTGGTACTATTTGGTTTTCTCTCGGTTAAGACTCAGTAACATTTGTTTTTTCATTACAATAACAGCTTTAGGTCTAAATAATTTCATGTTTCATGCACTACATTCTAATTGCTTCCGGTTTATGTTGTCATTCATCTTAAATGTTTGTCATTTACCTCTGGTTTCAATGGAATTGTGTGGAGGGAGACTATATTGGCATAGGCTACAATTAAAAGGATATGTTTGTCACATTTGAACAGAGCTGCGACGTTTCAGTCACATTTGAAGCCAAAATGTCTCGGTAACAACGTGAAAAGCGGGTTCCGGGTGTCATTTCTTTTTCATTGACTGGAGCTCTATATCAAACATCAAAAATCCTTAATCCGTTAAATTGAGAGTCACTTAGAGGCCCCGAAATTCTTAAAATGAAATTATTTCAAATTAGTATACATTTTTTCCATGTGGCTACAAAAAAATCCTCATTTTGGGCTGTGTTCAACGTCAGAATGCTAGTGTTCGGGGGCTCGAGGGCCAGACTGAGGCATCGAGGACGAGCGAGAAAGCAATAAGGGAGCTGTAAAGTGGGTTTGTGAATGCAATGTTTATTTCAAGCCTTTAGTTTCTTGAATTTCAATTGTGTCAAGCACTGGTTTCTGGATTATTCGTGTAGGAAGACCTAACCGAGGTGCAATGACTATTGAAAATAAATTGTCTATGGTCATTACAAGATTGCATTTAAAAGTATGAGAAGATATTAAGGCATGTATTGCATGTATTTGCAGGCTTCAGAGTATATAAATGAAGCTACCTCACCCAAATCAAAATGTGTGTCTTTGGTTTTACTGGTTGTTGCCTAGTGACTGCATCCATCTGATATTTAATTTAATACATTGCCGTAATTAGGGGGTGTGGGGTGGCTGTGGCTCAGGAGGTAGAGTGGGTCATCTGTTGATCCCAGAGTTGGCAGTTCAATCCCCAGCTCCTCAAGCAAGACACTGAACCCCGAGGTGCTCCCGATGGACGATTTGCATCACTGTGTAGGCCTAACCTTACAAAACTGCTGTATTTACATCCCTGAGCATTTGTTGTGGTTTTACATTTGACTGTTTTTCTGATTTCATCCATTCTCACTCACACACACACATTTTTGCCAATTGTGGGGGCCACCCATTCCAGAGGTTCTAGTACTCTGTAGAAAATCAGGTAATGTACAGTATATAAAAAAATCCTTATTACAATTGTCACTTCAAATTAACAAAATTTCAAAGTTATTTTACTAAGTCACTTGTGGGGTCACCTTTTCTAGCATTCAGCACTTGTGGGATCCATTTTCACGCACACATACATTTCTAGCTTTTATAACTTCGTGGGGGAGGAAATTACTATATGGAGACAATGTCTGTTTCATATAGTGTGCTTTTCCTCACTAAATTTGCTTTTCCTTTACATGATACTATGAAATGATACATGACAATTATTATTACTTATGAATTACTTTAGTCAGCACTTTGGGCGAGGCAGCCCGAGAGCACATTGGTAGAAACTACATTCTTTTTATTTATGGGTCAGAGATGTATAATGTTTTCAAAGTAGCGTACAAAAGTGACTATAAAAAACAATTATCTAAAAGGATTTTTAATGTGCATTAGAGTGTCTCCTATGCCCTTATATTAGTTATATTCAATAAGAAATCCAATAATTTATTTTTATTGTGATTTATATGAACGTACCTTAGTAAAATGTCATTCAGTATAACAAGTGTTTATGAAAATAAATTATTTATCACTATTTTATATATCCATGCTTAAACTGGCAGAAATATGAGTACCAATAACAAATTACATTATTTGAACTTAAATAGCACATATTCCATGTGTCACTGGTTTTCAGAAAAACGTCCTGCCTTACATTGAAAAACGTGCAAAAATCTATAAAAAATATCGTACACTTCATCCTTTGATATGTTTTTGTGTCTCGAGTCAACAACACAAAGTTATTTATTTTTTTATACATAAAATACTGATGTCATACTGTATGGTATGACAATATTCTGTTACCCTGAATGACACATATCACTATGGCCCACAAATATCGATTGAACTTAATTCCTTCAGCAATAACAATTGTTACGGCTAATCTGTTTCTGCTCCCCTTCTTCCTGTTTAGGAGCTGTCGAGATTGGGGCTTGATTTCTACCAATGGAATTCAGGTGTCCTGGGTCTTTGGTCCCTCCTATCCCTCTCAATGGCCCATCCCACACATGCCTGTGCGCGCTCTGACTTGACTTCATGAGCCTGAGCAAGCCAATGTTTCATGAATCATATCATGTGTATGTTGTGCATATTTTTGGTTCTCACCAACAACGCAAAAAGCGATGTCTGATCAGTGATTCCGAGGTGAGAAACAAAAGAATCCCGAACGCCTGATCGGACACGCTCTAAAACTGAGTGGTTCACACCAAAGCAACGAGCCGACACAAATGACCGTTTCCATAGTAACGACATACAGTTAGCTAATGTTAACAAAAACAATTTAATAATTTTATTCCCCTTTCCCCTATTAGTATGAGCTAGTGCATGACAATCGTTTTTATTTAGCTGCGATTTGCACCATAGCTACTGTACGTTGCCGAATATATACAAATCCAACGTATGCAAGTAAACAAATAATGCCTTTTTGACATAAATCTGGCGCGATACTTCCTAAGGTTCTAAAACTGCACTTGGCGATTTGACAAGCCAAGTCTTTTGCGACAACATGCAATAACTTCACCCGCCTTGCAACTACTAGTTCACACCGCTGCTACTTTTGTCTGCGAAGTAAATTGTAACAACAAGTTTGTTTGGAGGGTGACGCTGTAAGCAGGTATTTTACCTAGGAGTGTGCACGCGAGGTGATTGAGAGGCAGGTAGCCCTTACTCCTTGCAAAAACTCTCCTGATTGGTTGGGGATAGACAGGCGTCCCTAGATTTTTTAAAAGCTGAATACAGGGCCCAGGGCACTCATATATAGAGCACCTTCTTTCTGAGCATTTGGTTTAAAGTTATCCTCCAGGAGGTATGTAATAAACGTAAAAAAACAAATTTTTTAATTCATTGCTAGAAATTCAAACTTACATACTGCACCTTTATACCAGGCCCAAAGAACAGTAGGGAGCTTGCCTGCATGCTCACTCCCTCGCTCTCGCACCCTGCCGACGGACGTTGTGCCATTTTAGCCTACTTTAATGTTTGACTATTACTTTTTGTTACCACACCTACAATACACTACACTATGTAACACACATCCAACAGACTCTTCACACAGATTTGCTGATTTACACACAATACGACTATTCCTTTGTATTTTCATTTTGGTGAGTAGGCCGAAATAAATCTTTTGTTATTCCATTCAAATTGACTCGTGTGATCATGTTGATGGCGTGAGCCGGTCGTAACATGATTAATGGGGGCTCGTCCGGGTTGTTGACCTAAAGTCCTTGTTCCCTTAAATATGGTAAATGTGTTTGTGTGCCACTTCCTTGTTATTTTGAATGTTAGCATATGTGTGCTAACTATGTGCTTGCGTTTAGCCCGTGTGTGAGAATGCATTAATTTAGGCTAGGAAGTGTGCGTTTGAGGGTCGTATAAGGAATGCACAAAGAGGAACCTATGGAACCGCTTAGCGGTTAGTTAGGTAGTGAGTTTAGCTTTATTTAATAGCATAGAAAGCTTTAGGAGTGGGGCGCTCCTTGTTTGTTTGTCCGTTTCATAAACTGTGACGCTTCTCAGCTGAGACGTTTGAGTTGTTACAGGCGCTCTGTGAGAAGACAAAGAACTGTTTAGTTTTCTGTTGTATATTCATTGTGGTTGTTGTATTTGTTTGCATCAATATGGCCGACATAGAAAACATTAAAAGCGATAAAGTGAGATCATTTACACGTAAACCTCTCGGTAGTACGTTTCAGTCCCTTACTGTGGACGAATTAAAACAGCTAATGCGGTACTGAGATGGTGGCGATACCCAAGGGGTAAAAAGGGCTGGTCTGTTGCAAATGGCAGGGGAGCTTGCGATAGAGGTATACCAGCCGATGTTAAATTGTCTATGGCTCAAGTTTCTGTACAAGGTGCAGGTGCAGGCGAAAGTAAAACATTTAAACAAAGTTTGGAGTTTGAAAGAATAAAACTACAAATGCATAAAGAATTAGAATTGGAGAAATTAAAGCAGGAATTGGCACTGAAAAGAGAATTGGAGCTTGAGAGAATGAGAACGGAGCTCGCGATTAAAGAAAGAGCGGCCACTGATAATATTGCCTTAGAGCAAGAAAAGTGGAGGGATAGATCCTCTTTATTGGAACGTGGTGATATTTATGTGTCTTTGCTGAACGATAATGCCGGCCCCGCTCCATCTGATGTAAGGTGTCACCTGTGTGTCCTTTCTTTGTGTTGTTTGAGCGATTAGCCTGGTCCCGTCAATGGCCTGAGGAAGAACAGGTCATAATGTTACAGTCTGTTCTGGTAGGTAGAGCCCAAGAAGCCTATTCTTCACTCTCACCAGCTCAAGCCTTGTCATATACGGCAGTAAAAGAAGCCATCTTGAATGTTTTTGAGCTTGTCCCTGAGGCTTATCATTTAAAATTCAGAACAGGGAAATTGTCGGACAAAAAGTCCCATGTTGAATTTGCCGGTGAAATGATGCTTCATTTTGCACTCTGGCGTAATGCATTAGAGGCCCATAGCTATGAAGATTTGTGTAACCTGATAGCCCTGGAACAGTTTAAAAATTGTGTCTGAAAAGGCCTACGATAAGGGTTCCAAACCGTGGGCTTGCTAGCTAGGTCACGTCCGTCTGTGTCTCCTGTTGCTCAATCCATTTCTGAAGTGTCTGACCAGTTGTCTGACTATACTCCGTTCATTACCAATGGTGTAGTTCATTTAGATGATGGGTCAGAAAGGTCTGTTAAAACACTCCGTGACATGGGAGCGTCTCAGTCTTTGACACAAGCGGATGTCCTGAAATTCTGCCCAGATTCATACACTGGAAGTAGCGTACTTATCCATAGTGTAGCCATTCCCCAACATAATGTTGTCCTTTCCTCAGAGTTGGTGTCTGGCGAAGTCGTACTGGGAGTCTGTTCTGAATTCCCAATGGAGGGTGTTTCCCTCATTTTAGGCAACTACTTGGCTGGTCCACGGGTGACAAGGGGTTTAACTCTACCGTTGGTGGTCGACAATCCCTTAGTTTCCAAGGAACCAGATGTGGCGGGTCTAGAGTTCCCAGAGGTAGTTATATCATGTGCAATTACCCGTGCTATGGCTACTAAGAACATGATGTTTGACCGTAGTGAAGTTCAATATAATGAGCCTTCCCTGTGTGATCTTAGTGACACATTCTTTAGTGTTTTGTAGAAACCTGAACAATTTGACAAGGCTAAAATTGTATGTCCTGACCGAGAGAAGGCAGAAAAAACTGTTGGTCAGGCTGATACAGGTCATGTAATTGAAAAACTTGTTAACCATAGACCTTCAGTTAAAGGCTAAGAGTAGTGTTTCTCCTGCGTTCGACATTCTTCTGCATGTGTCAGGCAATACACTGGTTGAGGAATAATGGGCTGATCTGATGCTAAGAAGCTTGTTTAATCAGGTTGTTCCAGAGGAAACGTTACGTGAGCTTCAGTCTGGTTATTTCCTTCAAAAGAGGGTTTGTTGTCATAAATGGGTGTTTAAAACAGATACTTACACTAATGATGTAATACAAGTGGTTGTCCCCTGTGAGGTTTCGGGAGGCAATGTTGCGAGTCTCCCACAATGAAATGGCGGGCCATACAGGTGTTAGAAAGACTTATGATCGTGTTATGCGTACTTTCTTTTGGCCTAAACTAAAGACAGATGTGACTCAGAATGTTAGGACGTGTCACACCTGTCAGATTACGGGTAAACCAAACCAAAAGATTCCTGTGGCTCCTTTGCATCCAATATCTGCAATTTCCCCACCTTTCCAGCATCTGATAGTGGACTGTGTTGGCCCCTTGCTCGTTCCAAGGCGGGACATTGCTATTATGTGATTGCGTCATGCAATCACATACTGTTATCGCAAAGTCACATTCTTCTTATTATTATGTGATCGTGTCAGCATACTGTTATCGTAAAGGTGTATTATTTTTCTTGTCATGACTTTTGGTGCCTTAACTACGGTTGCAGTTTTTAGCATTTCGCTTCCATTGCAATACCAAAATATCCATTCGAATGCCATGGAGTGCGCTTGTACACAGCTAAATAATCTGTCCACTAGTCATTTTTTTATGAAATTGTTTACACGCTTAATTTGCCCACAGACAATGAATGGGGAAACAGATTAGGCCCTCTGGTGGACTTTGAATGAAAGAGCAATTTGCTCCCGTCCTAGTGAGTGTAGCATGGATGCGCGATAGCTCTACAAGTCAAACCAGGTTTATCGTAATTTACCAGATTCCACCGGCACAAACCCACAAACGGACCAGATTGACAAGACGCTGCGCACTGAATGTGAGTTAAAGGTGCAGTATGTAGTTCTAGAGAATTGGGGAAAAAATGGCAAGAATTTGAATCACTTAAATAGGCCAACCTCCTGAGTCTTTGGTCTCAGGCGCTCTGACTTCATGAGCCCGTGCAAGGCAACGCATAAAGCGATGTCTGATTCCGAGGTGAGAAACAAAAGAATCCTTAACGTTTGATCGTAAACGCTCTAAAACTGAGTGGTTCATACCAAAGCACCGAGCACAGACCCAAATGACCGTTTCCATAGTAACGACATACAGTTAGCTAACGTTCACAAAAACAATTTCATAATTTTATTCCCCCATTAGTATTTAGCGGCGATTGGCACCATAGCTACTATATACGTTGCCGAGTATATTCAACATATGCAAGGAAACTAATAATACCTTTTTGACATAAATCTGGCACCATACTTCCAAACTTTCTAAAACTGCACATGGCGATTTGACAAGCCAAGTCTTTTGTGACGACATGCAACGACTTCACCCGCCTTGCAACTACTAGTTCACACCGCTGCTACTTTCGTCTGTGACGCGAATTGTAACAAGCTTGTTTGGAGGGTGACGCTGTAAGCAGGAGGACCTAGGAGTGTGCACGCGAGGTGATTGACAGGCAGGTAGCCCTTACTCCTTCCAAAAACTCTCCTGATTGGTTGGGGATAGGCGGGCGTCCCTAGATTTTTTAAAAGTTGAATACAGGGCCCAGGGCACTCATATAGCGCACCTTCTTTCTGAGCATTTGGTTTAATGATGTCCTCCAGGAGGTATGTAATAAACGTAAAAAGCATAACATTTTTTATTTATTGCTAGAAATTCAAACTTACATACTGCACCTTTAAGTTGTATTTGTTCAACGTTAAAAATAATTATGGTGCCTTGATTTGGAAAGCAAACTGAACCAAAGTTAGCTAGCGGGAAGTGTGAGTTGCTATATGACTGTCTCAAATGTACCATTTAGCTTGTTATGTCTAGTTTGCTTCAAACTTAACTTGTTTAATGTAATCGTATCAGGATTGAAACGGCCAAATCGAACATTAGAGCTGATAAAAAAACTGGTCTGTTGCAACTCAGCTGCGCCTCTTTAGTTATACCAAGTTAAAACACAACATTGAAAAAGAAAAACAACTAACACAACTCAAGATCATTATGTAAAGTGCAATGACCTAAAATTCTGAATTGTCTCGCTGAACAGTAAAGGAAAATCAATTGAAACTTAGGTACACGGACCACTACAAAACATCGTTGGTTGTAAAAATGAATATACTGCATGGTTGATAACTTACTTAGTTTACTGGCAAGCAGCAGTTTCATAAAAACAGTTATTAAAATGGTAAAACGAATAGCCTGTTAAACAAGCATTTACACTGAAGACAGAACTACTATGATTTAATGTCGCAAGGCTGTACAGTGCGACAGTTTTGATCTCATGCTACTTAAAATGATTTGGTGCGGTTCGAAGAGATAGCCTATGTTGTGGGTTGTGCTGGTATCCATTAATTAAAACAAAGTTACAAGTAAACGTAATAATCACATGCTCCGACTGTGGGCATTATATCTGTGCCACAATGCCGGGGTTATATATATATAACCCCTAGTTTAATTACAGTCGATATAGAGATATTATACCACAACGCCCCATAGGTTGTAAACATCGAACAACCCCTGATGACCGGAGGTCTATCCTTCACTCCTGACTGCCCACACTAAGCACCGCCTGCGCCAGAGAGGGCGCCATCACATCCAATCTGTACCAAAACACAAATGTGTGAAGCATAGCCCAGCTAACCGCAGCACAGATGTCTGAGACAGACACACCCTTGGAAAACAAATGCCCACGAGGCGGCAATTACACGAGTAGAATGTGCGTGTATGGCAATAGGCAATGCGCGTCCTATAGTGCCATAAGCTAACTGAATAACCTGGACTAACCACTAAGCCAGTCTGACTTTGGACAGCGCATTCCCTATGGAAAGGCGAATAAAACAGACAAACAACACATCCGTGGAACGGAATCCCCATGTCCTATCCTTGTAACCGCATAGCACGTGTGCAGTGCACAGACTCCAGGGAGCATAGATCCGTATCGGGATGGAGCAATGGCACCTTAATAGAGTTAAAGGTGCATGTCATGCTCAGAACCTTTGGCACAAACGCTGAGTTTGAATTCAAGGTCACCTGGCATCTGCGGGGGAAAACTGAGTACACAAAGGATGAACAGAGAGGGCCTGTAAATTACTGACATGCTTGGAGGTGGCGCCTTCATACTGCAAGTCTCCATGGGCTTGAATGAAGCCCGAGACAGCCCATCTAGAACCAACCCAAGATCCCAGGAGGGAGTGAGTGGTTTAGAGACCGGGTGCAGCATGCATATACCTCTCATGAAGCAAGACACAAGCGGGTGAGCACCAACAGTCTTTCCATCAAAGCCGACATGACAATCCGACAAGACTGCCAGGTCTACTTTGACTGTGGAAAAGGCTGCCGTTGTCCAGTAGCCCCTGGAGGAATAACAGGCTATGCCCCAGGTTGCATTGGAATGATTCTCAAAAGCCACTACGGTCGTGTTGATCGTTCAGACCAACACATTCTGGTTGCCCAGCAATGGGACACCTGTTTCAGCACCAGGTAGACCGTGGGCAGTTCCAGGTGATGATGTGGAGACAGCGTTGAGACGCGTCCCACACACCGCTCACTGGATGTACCTCGCAGATGTCCAGGATCTTGCGAGGGAGGCATCTGTCGTCCAATAGGGTGCCCGTCAGGAGCAGAGCTCTTTCCCACCACGCGGGCAAGGCCAAAACACAGTGGTTGGTGACCTTCAAGGATAAATTCAGCCTCCTCGCGGGGTATAGCACTCTGGCCGCCAACCAGTATTGGAAAGCCCGTATGTGGAGGAGATCCAGTGGGACTACTGCCATCATGGAGACCCCGTCATGAGCCCCAATAGACGCAGACAAGTCCTGACCGAAAACCTGCGCCCTGCCGAAAACCAGCCAGACACTTGTAAAAGGTCTGGGCGCGGTCTCGGGAGTGAAAGGCGCGTCTTGGAACTGAGCGGATGGTTATTCCCAAGAACTTAACGCACTGGGAGTGAACCAGACAGCTCTTTTCGGGGTTCACCACAAAACCGAGGGAGGCTAGATGGGACAGGAGAACACTTGTGTGCTCCATCGCCTCCTCTCTTGTGCCTGCACACAATAACAATAACCAATCGTTCAGATAATTGTGTACGCGCATACCCTGTGCCTTCAGCTGCTTCCGCGCTCTTGGAAAACGTTCGGGGTGCCAGCGAGAGTCCGAAGGGGGGAACCTGGAACTCGAACACCTGACCCTTGAACGCAAACCTGAGGAACTTCCTGTGTGCAGGGAGGACCGAAATGTGAAAAAATGCATCCTTTGGGCCTATGGTTGTAAACCAATCGCCCTGACGGATATTGCATAAGAGGCCTCTGATCGTCAGCATTTTGAACTGGAATACCATCAAGTGGCTGTTGAATCGCCTCTGGTCCAGGAAGGGGTGTAAACCCCCCCCTTTGGCACCAGGAAATACCACGAGTAGAACCCCCGTTGGTATTACATATCTCACAGCCCCTTTCTGTAGGACAGCACGTATCTCCTCCGCTAGAATACGGGCGAGCTCGTCTGACGCAGAGGTCTCTATGATTCCAACAAACAGAGGGGGGTTGCTCCGAAACTGGAGTCTGTACCCGCACTCTACGGTCTGCAACACCCATACGCTCATGGTGCATTCACACCACTGAGCCGCAGCCCTGGCGGGAGCCCACAACCCCGAGGGAAGAGGCGTGACCTAGCCGAGGCTTTATGGTTAATTTTTGTGTTTAATATGTTTTTTCTGCACACTTGGCTGCCCAAGTATGAGGGGATCACACACTTTATTTGGTGGGGAAAAATAACATTTGGCGCAGGAGGCTGAAGATGGAGTGCCACTCCAGTGTGCTTAGTGACTGCATGGTGAGCCGGACCATCATGATGAAGTGACCATCCATCAAGGACCGGACCGGAAGTGACGGCGGGGGAACGGCAAGGGGGTGCCCACACAGGCGCACACCTGGTGGCATGCCTCCCAGGTTGATAAGGACCGGTAGCGAGACGGGTCCATCTCAACTGGCGGAGACAGCTCGTCCACCATCGAGTCCGTGTCCCCAAGTGAACCAGCTGACACTGCCACTGGTACCTCATCCTCCTCTTCCTTGTCTGACATGGTCACCAGGTTCCTGGGAACCTGTGTACCATGACAGGCGGGCATGGGGGAAGAGGGGAGAGCTCCCTGATGGAGAGCACATCCCCGGTTGGAGGGGCAGCTTCAACTGGCAGAAGAACGGCAGCACTTCACTGCCTCTTCTTTCCAGCCCCCTTAGACATTGGCATCCCACTACTGGGTTTGGGAGACGGCAACCCAAACCAACCAAGCTAACCAGGTAGAGGTGCTAACTTTGCTAGCTCAGAGAACAGCAAGGTCGTCGATACCCCGAGGCAGCTGTTGCTAGCTAGTTCCGAGAGCTGGCTCAGCAGTAGCTAGCTAAGTAGCGAGAGGTACTCCACAGGCCCACAGACAAAACAGGGAGACTAACCACCTCTCTTACTATACAATCGGACCGTTAGAAAACAGCAGGGCGCGTGCCAGAAAACGGGGCACAGGCTGTTAACAAACACCCCTAGGGGTCACCAAAGCAACAGGAGGTGAGGTACCGAGGAGGCTGTTTGCTAGCTAGCCACCACGCGGGCGCTAGCATAGCAGTAGCTTAGCAGTAGCTTGCTAAGCGGTTAGGCTGCCAGGCCCCAGTACGACAGAACGGCCCCCACAACATTGCAGTCACGCCAGAACCCTTTACGACAGAATGGCCTCAACAACATTACATTCATGCCAGGCCACTAGGCCCCAGTATGACAAAACGGCCCCACAGCATTACATTCACGCCAGGCCGCCAGGCCGCCAGGCCCCAGTCAACAAAATGGCTCCCACAACATTACATTCACGCCAAGCCGCCAGGCTCCAGTACGACAGAACGGCCGCCACAACATTACATTCACCCCAGGCCCCAGTACGACAGATGACCCCCACAACATTACATTCACGCCAGGCCCCAGTACGACAGAACGACCCCCACAACATTACATTCACGCCAGGCCGCGACAGGCCATTGGGCAGTTTGGGCAAATGCCAGAAGGGCCGGTTCAGTTTTTGACAGTTCTGGGCTGGTCTGCCTTGTTGTTGAATATAACATCAACAATGATTCAATAATAACTTGCATTCAATAAGTTTTACTAGATGTGCAACGATAAAAGTGAGGATATATATAGGCCTATATTTTCTTTGGAAGTGGGTCGGCCAAGGAATTAAATGCCAGAACCAAATTTTGATTTAATTGAAATATCTGTTTGCGTTTAGGAATAATGAGCGTTTAAAGTGAAACTCAGAAACTTCTTGCTTTGAAGCAACAGTGCTAACCACTGAGTCACCACGCTGCTATGGTATATTTAGTGTTAAAAAGTAGATACCTTTTTGCACTCAAGTATATGTACTCAATATTAAAGATCATTAAGTAGATATATTATAATACATTTAGTTAATAAATGGAGTTAACAGAAGAGGTAGAGAATGTGCGATTCTAAGGCAGAGGCAAACCTGTGTGTAGGCAAGGGTTTATTGAGGGCCAAAGTATGTGAAATATAAACAAGAACCCTAACCAATATCATGCCTGGTTGTCCTCCCAGACACTTAAGGGTAAATTAAGAAGGAAAAGCAGAGGTAGAAAGTTCACAATTGACAGACTCATTAATATATAGGCAATTAACAACAGTTTTGGTAAATAAGTTTAAAGGAAAGCAGGCACATAAGGGATTAAATACTTAACCATTTGCTGTTTTAATCAAGAGAAGGAAAGGTGGTAATGGACTCTGCTTCCTTAGTTTATGTTAGGTAAGAATGGGGCTAGTTTTAAAGAGGGGTAAACTTTAAGGTTTATGGGACAAGCGGTCCTCAGAAAACAAATGGGTCAGAGGTGAGTGGAAAAGGGCATGTTCTACTTTGCATATTGAGGATGTCTTGATTTGAATGTAAAATGCATAAAAATGCAAACTGTGAATGTACAAGCCAGTAGATTGTAGGAGTAGATTTTTGTAGTAGATCTTTGTAGTTGCATGCGATGTTATTCAGGCTTAATAAAACCTACTCTTCTGAAACTTTGGCTTTCGACTTCCAATATTTTGTATCGGGTTGTAACTTCTGCTAATTGAAAATATACAAACATAATTGGCGCTGCGAGCACGAGGGGGAAATAAAATAAAATTTTCTGCGAGTGAATACTGAGGGACTCGTGGCACGGGGCACAAAAACGGTCGTATAGGACAAAGGTAAGCAGCTTTAAGTTTCTGCGTTATTAATTTGTGTGTTCTGTACCTTAGTCTCTGTTCACAGTAAGAATACATTTCTACCTTAAAGAACTAATGTATACAGATATTGTGGAAATCTAGGGTCACGCGCGAAGAGCTTTTTTATTTTTTTGTTATGTGCATGCTTAATTAAACGAAGTGTCTTCGATTTAACACCTTTAGTAGATGGATGAGGTGTCTTCGTTTCAAGCCCTAGCTAAGGTGTCTTCGTCTTAAAGCCCTTGAGGTGCCTTCGATTTAAGCCCTTGTGACTTTGCTTACAGTCATTTAGTAAGTATACTTTTGTGGGCTTTGTTTGCAGTCCTTTCATTGGTGTATGACTTTCATATTTAATATTTATTGTGTGGAGGTGCTTTGTGTACGGTCTCGGAGTATGGGAAGGCCTAGCGTTTTTTGACTATCGATTATATAGTGGTGTTTACTGCTTTTAAATATTAATTGATAACACAGATATTGTTTCTTGTAGTGCCGGAGAATGGGAGTCGGAGGCGGTGTATTTAATATGGAATGCCACACTTTATTATCCATTAAATCAATAGCACAATGTGAACTTGCCTGCTACTATGCTGCTAGGAAAACATATCCTCGGAACTCTAGGTCCGTCACCTTAACCGGTCCGTGGGGAAAACATAACAGTTCCCCACCCACAACAATAAGACGGTGAATTATGTTCCTCAATGTGCCGCCACACAAGCCCCCCCAGAATTCACCCATACACAAAGTCTGCGCAGCGGGGAGGAATGACAGGCCGACCACCCCGACTCCGAAGAACGGGAGCTGGGGAGTCAATCACATCCGGGACCGGCGACAGGGGCGGAGAGACCAGAACTGTAGGACCAAGGTCGGCGACAGGGGTCAAGGCCGAAGGGCGGCCCCGTCGCGGAGGCCGAGCCAACACCACCGGCTGGTCCAAATCCAGGTGAGCAGCCTTCACCCGGTCAACCGAGACGTGCTCGGCCCTGCCACCCATGTCCACCACCAAGTGCTTGCCCCCGCGTTCCAAGACTCGGAAAGGACCGTCGTAAGGGGGTCTCAGGGGGCCCCTGTGCGCATCGTGTCGGATGAACACGTGCTCCGCCGAGCGAAGCTCCACCGGAACCCGGGACACCGGAGTGCCGTGCTGAGCTGTGGGAATCGGAGCAAAAACCTTAGCGGTGTCCAGCAGCAAGGCGCGCTGGGCGGTCGCCGACCAAGGGACCGATGTGTTGGGCAGGAAATCTCCAGGAACCCGCAGCGGCTGACCGTAGACCATCTCAGCCGTAGAGCACCTCAGATCCTCCTTAGGCGCCGTCCTAAGGCCCAGCATGACCCAAGGCAGCTTGTCGACCCAATTACCGTCCGTTAAGCTGGCCTTGAGGGCCGCCTTCATGGAGCAATGGAACCGCTCGCAGAGGCCGTTGGCCTGAGGGTGATAAGCGGTGGTCCGGTGGAGCTTAACCCCCAAACCCCCGGCTACGGCGTTCCAAAGCTCAGAAGTGAACTGCGAACCCCGGTCTGAGGAAATGTCCGACGGGGTGCCGAAGCGACACACCCATGTCGCAACGAAGGCCCGGGCTACGACAGCCGCCTCCGTCGACGCGAGTGGAACCGCCTCCGGCCAGCGGGTCGTCCTGTCCACCATGGTTAGGAGGTAGGTGAAACCTTGAGAGGGGGGCAATGGGCCAACCAGATCGATGTTAACGTGGTCAAACCTCCTCTCAGGCACGAGGAACCGCTCTAGGGGGGCCTTAACATGGCGGTGCACCTTGGCACGCTGGCAAGCCACGCACGTGCCGGCCCATGACCTCACATCCTTTTTGAGCCCCCGCCAGACGAATTTCGCGGCCACCAACCGCACAGACGGCTTCCCGCCGGGGTGCGACAGGTTGTGCACCGCCTCGAACACCGAGCGCCTCCAGCTGGAAGGCACGACTGGCCGCGGCTGGCCCGTGGAGACGTCACACAGGAGAGTAACGCCCGCATCGCCGAAATCCACCTCCTCCAGACGCAGCCCCACGTCAGCCCCCTTCAGGGCCTGCACGCTGGGGTCGGTGACCTGGTCCGCCGCCATGCGGGCATAGTCGAGGCCCAACTGGACGGCCCCGATGACCACCCTGGAGAGGCAGTCAGCAACCAGGTTGGACTTACCAGCCACATGTTGGATGTTTGTAGTGAACTCAGAGATGTAGGAGAGCTGGCGTTGCTGGCGAGCGGACCAAGGCTCCGCCACCTTGGACATGGCGAACGTGAGCGGCTTGTGGTCCACGAACGCCGTGAATTCGCGGCCCTCCAGCAAAAACCGGAAGTGCCGCACGGCCAGCCAGAGTCCAAGGAGCTCCCGGTCAAAAGCGCTGTACCTGCGTACCGGGTGTCAGCTGACGGCTGAAAAAGGCGAGTGGTTGCCAGGCGCCCTCCACCCACTGCTCATGCACAGCACCCACGGCGTAGTCCGACGCGTCAGTGGTAATGGAAATGGGGGCTGTGGGTGACGGATGTGCCAAAAGGGCCGCCTGCGCCAGCGCCGTCTTGACCTCCTTGAAGGCCGCCTCGGCCTCCGCCGTCCAGCTGATCTCCTGGCTGGGGGCCTTACCCTTCAGTGCCTCGTACAACGGCCGCATGATGTGGGCGGCCCGGGCGATGAAACGGTGGTAAAACGTTACCATTCCGAGGAACTCACGGAGCGACCTGGCCGTGTGCGGGCGAGGAAAAGCCGCAACAGCTTCCACCTGTGCCGGCAGGGGTGCTGCGCCGCCCTTGGTGATGCGGTGCCCAAGGAAGTCAATGTCAGACACCCCGAACAGGCACTTTGCGGGGTTGATTATCAACCCGTGTTGGCTGAGCCTCGTAAAAAGGGCTCGTAGGTGGGACAGGTGTTCCTCTGCTGAAGCGCTGGCAACAAGTATGTCGTCCAGGTAGACAAACACAAACGGTAAGTCCCGCAGCACTGAATCCATCAAGCGCTGGAATGATTGGGCAGCGTTTTTGAGCCCGAAAGGCATCCGAAGGAACTCAAATAACCCAAATGGAGTTATTACTGCCGTCTTGGGAATGTCCTGGGGATGTATGGGCACCTGGTGGTAACCACGCACAAGGTCCACCTTAGCAAACACGAGCTTACCCGCCAGGTGCGCCGAAAAGTCCTGGATGTGCGGAACCGGATAGCGGTCGGGCACCGTTGCGTCGTTGAGGCGGCGGTAGTCCCCACACGGGCGACAACCACCATTTGGCTTGGGGACTACGTGCAGAGGGGATGCCCAAGGACTGTCTGATCGGCGGATGATACCCAGGCGTTCCATGGTCAAGAACTCCGCCTCGCTACTGCGAGTTTAGCAGGGTTCAACCGCCGGGCCCTGGCATAGACTGGTGGTCCCTCGGTGGTGATGTGGTGCTCCACCCCGTGCTTGGTCGTGGGCGCAGAGAAGGTAGGCAGCACCAGGTCCGGGAACTCGGCCAACAACCCAAGGTACATGTCCGCACCTGACAGCGAGCCCGACAAACCGTCATACTTTGCTCTGCCACGTATACACGCCAGGGAGGAAAACGTCAAGGCATCAACCAAGCGTTTGTTCCTAACGTCCACCAGGAGCCCGTGAGCACACAAAAAATCAGCCCCGAGGAGGGGAAAAGCAATGTCCGCTGTGACGAACTCCCAATCGAAATGCTGCCCCCTAACACATAAATGCACAGGCCTCACGCCATAAGTGCGGATAGGGCTGCCATTTGCTGTTGCCAACTGCGGTCCGTGCCCCCCTTAGCGACGTCCTCACTCGACGCAGGAATCACGCTCCGCTGCGCGCCGGTGTCACAAAGAAACCTGCCACCGGAGACACTGTCCTGAACGAAAAGAAGTCTGCCCGTGCCGCCAACGCTCAGGGCCACTACTGAGCGTTGGCTCTCTCGTTTCCCGGGGGCTTGTAGCTGCAGGGAGCGACGCACTTCTTCGCCTTGGCTCCGAACCGCGCGTGGTAAAAACACTCGCCCGTGTCCCCGTGCCGACCTGGAACCGCAGCATTCCGCTCTCCCCAGGCCCTCCTTACTGGCGAGGGGGCACTGAGCGTCGGAGCCAACACCTCTGCACCGGGCTGCTGAGATGCCAAGAAAAAACGGTCCGCCTCCTCAGCCAGGTCGCGGGGATCAGTAATGGTTGTGTTCGCCAGCGCGGTCTGGACCCGGGGTGGCAAGTGGCTCAGGAACGTCTCCACAAACAAAATCCGGGGATCTTCCCCCCCCAGTAGGTTAAGCATCTTTTCCATGAGCTGGGACGGCTTGCTGTCTCCCAGGCCCTGAATGGCTAAAATCTGGCGAGCCCTCTCCTTAGCAGATAAACCAAAAGTCTTAAGGAGATGGGCTTTAATCGCCTCATATTTGTTCTGGCGTGGGGGATCCGCAATGAACCCGACCAACCTGGATGATGTGGAGCTCCCCAGCGCAGCCACCACGTGGAAATATTTCAGGTCGTCGGCGTTCACCCGCTGACAGACAAAGTGTGCCTCCACATGAGCGAACCATGCCGTAGCTGCGTGCTCCCAAAACTCCGGCAGTTTAACAAAAACATTGCGTTCTGCCATGTTCATTAAGTTTTCAGAATCAATCTCGAAAACGTCGGGGTCACCAGTGTAGTGCCGGAGAATGGGAGTCGGAGGCGGTGTATTTAATATGGAATGCCACACTTTATTATCCATTAAATCAATAGCACAATGTGAACTTGCCTGCTACTATGCTGCTAGGAAAACATATCCTCGGAACTCTAGGTCCGTCACCTTAACCGGTCCGTGGGGAAAACATAACAGTTCCCCACCCACAACAATAAGACGGTGAATTATGTTCCTCAATGTGCCGCCACATTCTAGAAGTACATTGAAGCCGCAATGTTTAATGTTTATTCATTGCACATTGTTTAAGTGATGCTTGCAGTGTTTTTTCTGTTGCTGAATGTAACTGATTGAGATGTATTCGTTGATTTCTAAATGTATATTATAAATAGTTGAACAGTAGATAATAGCACATATTTGAATTTGAATTTATTACGACGTAAACAGCTATTTTCCACGATACCAGTGGATTGGAACACATTCCGAAAGGGAGAGATTTCCGTTCCTGGTTACATCTTTAAAGTGGAAAATAAGCAACATAGTCCCCCTTATATGAGCCTTCGTAATAAAGCTAATTGATTTAAACATCCAGTTCAACCTCGATAACAGTAAATAACTACAATCATATTCAGATTTAATTCATGTTGATTTCAAATTACATTTGAAGTTTGTAGCTTGTGTGATAAACAGTTTGGAGTGTGTACACACTTGTAATGACCTCACTCACATACTCTCTACACATAGACTGTCCCGTACGAATAGACGCATACACATATATATAGTTATAATATAACCATACAAACGAGTAAATATATGCGCACACATATTCCTTGCGTAATAGTTTGAGAGCGGAGAAGACTGTTTGTGCTTGTGTTTTCCATTTAAAAGCAGTAAGCGAGCGTGTGATTACTGGATACTGGTTTGTGAACCGTATGTTTGAGGATCATATAAGGCTTGCAATTGTATTTTGAGTAATCCAGAGATATGACTGATGAGCGATTTTGTGTTTGAATGATTGGGAATTGTGGTAGTGCTGGTGAATTGATTGGTTGTGGGTGTATGGGTTTTGTTGTGTGAGAAGGTTAAGAAGAGTGAATTGGTTGACGATTTTTGAAGCGGGTTGCTGCCTCACATTCATTGCATTTTTCGTGCTATAGTAGTTCTAAGTTGGTTTTATATTTTTTTATGTAGTATAAATGCCTGACTATTAGAAGGTTTTTTCGAAGCAGATTGACAATTTGCATTTGTAGTTATTGGTAAATTATTGATTAATATTATTCCATACATGTAGATACATTTAAAGAACAAGTAAGCAGTTACACATAAATAAAGACATAACCATACATTGTTGTTTGTAATTTGAGGACACTGAATCTTTGTAGAAATATTGACAGGAGTGCTGATTAATTTGTGAAAGAGGGTTTCAATAGACCGGAGTTGATAGACTTTGGAAAATTATTAGCTTTGATTAAACGGAGGATAAATTAATCTTTATTGGATAGTATAAACTTTTAAAATTTCGTCGCTTTGTGTTATAGATTTGCTGTTGCATGGTCTTGATAATTGCAGTTCGAAACACATTTTATTGGTGTCTCAGATCGTAACCATGTCTAAACCACTTGAGATTACAACGAACCGTCACCCCTTGTTAAAGGCGGATTTAGAAAAAATATGAAGAAATGGGTGAAAAGGACACGGCATAGTGACACAAAATGGCCAGAGGATGGGACATTCAGTGTCACGGTGTGTGAGGAAATGGAAGTTCTTACAAGGAATTATGACAGTGTAGGAAAGAAGAAAACGGGAGTTGAGAAGAAAGATAGGGAGCTGCTGGTGTTGAAATTGTTGAAGGATACAGGTGCTGAATTTTTGAGGACTGCTAAATTAATTAGAGAGTTGGTTGTTGATTGTGAGACATGCAAGAAGGACAGTGTACAACCGGTTGTGATTACAGATAAGTTAGGTCCATGTTCTGATCCGCCACCCTATGCAGACGTGTACCCATTCTTGACGGGAGTAGTTAATTGTAAAGGAAAAGTGCGCATGGAGGAGTCAGACGAGGACGATGATGGTGCTGCTACCAGTTAGAAGCCACTTAGAGGATGTTGCAGGGTTTCATGAAATGGAATACAGGCAGTTCTGTGAACATATGAGTCACGCTGTGGATAAACATTGACATGATAAACTGAAACTGTGGGAGCAGGAGGCCCAGACAAGAACGAAGCTGGTGCAGTTACAGTTGAGTGAATTAGCTAAATATAAAAAGGACAGAAAAACTTTTCAGGCTCCAGTAGTACGGGAGCCGCGGCTGACACAGCAATTCCCAGAGACACCTCAGCCCCCTGGAGTGATGACACCTCCTGTTGTGATATACACACATGGCAATGGGTCACAGCAACAGAGAGGGAGAGGAAGGGGAGTTCTAGGCCAGTATCAACAGCCAAAGCGGTTTCGGTCAACCAGAGGCCTGAATGTGCTGTGTTGGGGTTGTAAACAACCTGGACATGTCCGTAGAGACTGTACAGTACACCCATGGCAGGACAGGGTTGCTCACGGCCAGAACCAGCCTCCAATTTGGGATTTAAACCACCCCCAGAATGGTAACTGAAACCAGTCTCATAAGTGGGCTAGACATTCGGATACAAATGGTCACAACCCAGTAACACGTACTCAAGGCCCACCTACTTCATGGGGTGGACAGCCATAGGGGTCCTAATGGCCTGAGACAGTTGAAATAATTACATAAATACCATTATGTTAGGCTACCTTCATAATCAAGTTATGGCCAAAAGACGTAATAAACCTGGAATTTGGTAACATGCACAGAGGAATAATTGTAGTGTCAATTAAGCTGGACAAGTGACGAATGGTCACTTGCTCTGCATTTAAGTGTAAAACATTGATTTCACTAGAGAACGATATTTGAAAATGGTTTGGAAAAGGTTTGGTTGAATTACGCATGCTGACTTGAAGGGATCAACTCATTCATGGGAGTTGATCCACACGCACCTACTTGTAGCACTGGTCTCATTAGTGAAATTGCGCGAGGGGGGTAGGGGATAAGGAATTATTCAAAGATGCCTCATCACTTGTACTAATGATGCTTGAATGTATACTAATCATATGACTCACTTAACTCCGCATGAAATACATACTGATTGACATGCCAATAACTTAACTGTTACCTATAAAGTTTTACTACAACAGGCACGAGCAGTGGTAGATTCTCCTCCAGAGAGTGAAACAGATCTGGTCCAACCAGGAGCTCGGATCTATGTGGTCAGGAGAAATGAGAATGAGGCTATGTAGAAGTAAGATGGAGTCTGTATGTGCAACTTACAGGTCATGAAGGTTTTAGGAAGTGGAATAATCAGAGAAAGGGAAACTGTAAGTTTGAATTAGAGGGACAAATTAAATGCCTGAGTAGGTGGACAGATGGTCAAGAGGAAAGTGCAGAAGAGAGAAGAGGAAAGTTTGGTTGTGCTGGAATGAGAAGATAAAATACATGATAGTTGAAAAAACATAAGTGAAATAAACAAAAAATATAGAAGTATGATGGAGTCTGTATGTGCAACTTGCAGGTCATGAAGGTTTTAGGAAGTGGAATAATCAGAGAAAGGGAAAATGTAAATTTGAATTAGAGGGACAGATGGTCAAGAGGAAAGTGCAGAAGAGAGAAGAGGGAAGTTTGGTTGTGCTGGATGAGAAGATAAAATACATGATAGTTGAAAAAACATAAGTGAAATAAATAAAAAATAAAGACAAGATAACTGATAAAAACACCTCACAATTAACAAATAGAATAGAAGACAAGTTAATTTGGCCTACGGAAAACAGTTTTATTTAAAGTATAATATTAACTGAAATAATCTTTGAGTAAAATATTATGGTTTGACATATAATATAGTCATAATGTTAAATGTTTTGGCTAATGTTCAAACTATATAGCTAAATGTCATTCTAATCAATGGGATCAATGTTTTTGTGTTTGTCAACGTTAAATGTGCAGGATCTATGTCTTCGTTTGTCTGTCAAAATCTCTGTGTGTTAAATGTCTGTTTGTGTGATGGATGCATTCATGTGCAGTGTTGTATATTTTCATATACAACACTGCCAACCAAATTTTGGATTCAAACAATGGTGCGTTCGGATGTGGAGATATGCCTTCACTTACTTATAAAGCGAAAGCCGCAGGAAGTTGTCGGGATATGACGTCTGCTGTGTTTTGAAATATCTGAATTTTTTTTATTTATTAATATAATTATTGATGGGACCAGTGAGGTTTTGTGGAAATTCGACAAACGGTCTAGGACTAGTTTGTTATGAGTCAGATACAAACTATGCAAAACAGCAAAAAACCGAGATGACCGAGCTCATAGGTGCAAAGGCAATTTTGTTTATCTCAACGCAAGGCATATTTTGAGAAAATATGATGACTGTATCTAAAAGGAGCACAGAGATATGGCTTATTTAAAAATCTCAAATTTGACGATGCACTGTAGCGCCCCCCAATGGCTGACAAGGCCTAAATTGTTACTGGATGTTTAGGGCCTACATGACCTTATACTGACTGAGTTTGATGGTGCTCAAGCATTTCTAAGGTCTTTGGTTTATAGCTTGAATTTCATTGGCCTGTGGCGATCACATGGTTTGGACAACCAACTTCCTATTTGTTGTAGCACAACAACCTGTTACCCTCGTGCTACACACCAAGTTCTGTGAAAATATCTTTTAGCGTTCAGGAGTAATGAAGGTTTAAAGTGCTTTTCTGGGATAGCGCCCCCATATAAATAAATTCCGCACATTTCTTCTTCTAGTCTTACAAATGATGTGTACCAAGTTTGGTGACAATTGTATGTTTGGTTGAGGAGATACGCCTTTACTTACTTATGAAGCGAAAGCCGCAGGAAGATATGACGTCTGCTGTATTTGGAAATGTCCGAATTTTTTAAGTAATTATTAATGGGCCCTATCCACCGATGCTACCTGTGAAGTTGTTCAGCATCTGCTTGTGCATCACCCAATACCTGGTTCATTTGTATTGGGCAATCTGGGCCCAAGTTACAAGCATTAGAAACTTGCAACTTTGACCCATTAGTGGCGCTTAGAGGGATGGGTGTTTGGACCCCAGAAGGTCTTTTTTTCAGTTTGGCCAATACCTCAATCAACCTGCCAAGTTTCATAAAGAGCCATGGGAAGAAGGCAAAACTTTGAAAAACGGCGGAATAATAATAATAATAATAATAATGATAATAACAAGAACAATAGGGTTCCCGCAGCTTCTCTGCTTGGACCCCTAATAATAATAATAATAATAATACTAACAAAAACAATAGTGTTCCCGCAGCTTCGCTGCTTGGACACCTAATATTGATAATAATACTAACTAGATGGAATGACCTTTCCTGAAGAAAATGTAGTGTGCCCACAACGCATGTGCTGTATGCTATAAGGATTGACTTATGATGTTACATTTAATACTGTATTAATGTAAAGTATTTAAAACATTAAAATATGTGTATTCTGTATGTTTAATGTAACCTTATATACAGTATGTAACTGTATGAAACCGTATGCAATTAGACTGGAAGTCAAGGAAGCTCATTATATACCATAACGTATTTTAAACCTCATAAAAATATATAATATATATAATGTTATATGTATATAAATATTTTATGTCTATATAAATATATGATACAGTTATTATAACACATTAAAATATATGAAATATGTGTGTGTGTGTGTGTCTGTATGTATAGTGCTGTGAAAAAGTATTTGCCCCCTTACAGATACTTATTGTTTTTGCACATTTGTCACACTTAAATGTGTCAGATTATCAAACATATTTTTATATCAGACAAAGATAACCTGAGTCAATACAAAAAGCTGTTTTTAAATGATGATTTCATTTATTAAGGGAAAAAAGCTATCCAAACCAACCTGGCCCTATGTGAAAAAGTAATTGCCCCCCCTTGTTAAATCATGAATTAACTGTGATTAACCATATTTTTTGGAAAGCTGAGTTCAATTTCACTAGCCACACCCAGGCCTGATTACTGCCAGAACTGTAGAATCAAGAAATCACTTAAATAGAACCTGTCTGACAACATGAAGTAGGCTGAAAGATCTCAAAAAGCAACACATCATGCCCCGATCTGAAGAAATTCGAGAACAGATGAGAAACAAAATCATTGACATCTATCAGTCTGGAAAGGGTTACAAAGCCATTTCTAAGGCTTTGGGACTCCAGCGAACCACAGTGAGAGCCGTTATCCACAAATGGAGAAAACATGGAACAGTGGTGAACCTTCCCAGTAGTGGCCGGCCTACCAAAATTACTACAAGAGCGCATCGACGATTCATCCAGGAGGTCACAAAAGAACCTAGAACAACATCTAAAGCACTGCAGGCCTCACTTGCCTCAGTTAAGGTCAGTGTTCATGATTCAACAATAAGAAAGAGACAGGGCAAACGTGGTATCCATGGGAGAGTTCCAAGGCGAAAACCACTGCTGACCAAAAATAAATCAAAGGCCCGTCTCACATTTGCCAAAACACATCGACACAAAAGTGGAACTTTTTAGAAGGTGTGCGTTCCGTTACATCTGGCGCAAAACTAAAACAGCATTTCAGAAAAAGAACATCATACCGACAGTCAAACATGGTGGTGGTAGTGTGATTGTCTGGGGCTACTTTGCTGCTTCAGAACCTGGGCGACTTGCCGTAATTGAATTCTGCTCTCTACATGAAAATCCTGAAGGAGAATGTCCGGCCATCAGTTCGGGACCTTAAGCTCAAGCACACTTGGGTTATGCAGCAGGACAATGATACAAAGCACACCAGCAAGTCCTGAATGGCTCAAAAAAACCAAAATGAAGGTTTTGGAGTGGCCTAGTCAAAGTCCGGACTTAAATCCGATTGAGATGCTGTGGCATGACCTTAAACAGGCCGTTCATGCTCGAAAACCCTCCAATGTGGCTGAATTAAAACAGTTCTGCAAAGAAGAGTGGGCCAAAATTCCTCCACAGCGATGTGAAAGACTCATTGCCAGTTATCACAAACGCTTGATTGCAGTTGTTGCCGCCAAGGGTGGCACAACCAGTTATTAGGTTTAGGGGGCAATTACTTTTTCACATAGGGCCAGGTTGGTTTGGATAGCTTTTATCCCTTAATAAATGAAATCATCATTTAAAACTGCATTTTGTATTCCCTCAGGTTGTCTTTGTCTGATATTAATATTTGTTTGATGATCTGAAAAATGTAAGTGTGACAAAAAAAGCAAAAACAGAAGAAATCTGTAAGTACTTTTTCACAGCACTGTATGTGCAAACACACACGCACATTGTAGCTCAATGACTGAGCAACTTTAATCCGTATGCTGTACTGAGTATTTAGATACCTTGATCTTAAGTCTACCATTAACAGTCATTGAGCTACAATTTGAATGGAAGTCAATGAGGCTCTATAGACCACCATGCATTTCAGAAGTCAAACATTATAAATGATATCGAGATGAAACTTTCCAGCTTTAATCAGTATGCTCTCCTGAGTATGTACATACCTCAATCATGTCTGTACTATAAACGGTCGTTGAGCTACAACTTGACTGTAAGTCTATGGGAGAGGCACTAAAACTGTAAAAATGTCAAAATTATGGGATGTATCAATATAATATTTTGTATGTTGACTAAGCTGGCCAAGCTGAGCAATATATCGTTGGAACGGTGTTTGTAACATAAAAGCTGAAAAAGATGCTCCGTTAAGCATTTTTGATTGTGCCTCATACATCCCATAATATTTTCTGCAATTGTTGACATTGTATGATCCAGCATGTCAAGATGAGCATTTTAATGTTTGAACCGTGTGTCTCGCATGAAAACTCATTGAGATAATTCAGTTTAAGTGGTATATGCAAATGAAGATAATTTGCATAATTATAAAAGTATTAATTATATAAAAAATCTGAATAACATTCCAATGTACCATGATGATCTGAACATTGACATTAGAACCAAATATGTAACATAAAATTTGTAGGAAGAGTAGCGTTTCAGCTGAGACCTCTAAAATGCATGTTAATTAAGAATAATTAAAAATATATTAATTATAAATGAGAAATTTTGAAAAAGCATAAATCTGCGTACCAAGATGCACGGTTTGATTAATGAACCGTATGTGTAGCATGTACAGAGGCTGAGCTCTGCGAGGACATTAAAAAAAGTGTGAGACAGTGTGGAAAAATGGCCATTTTTAGCAGTTTATTAAATATTATATTAATATCTTGCATTAAATTACGTCACAGTATAAAAAGCAACCAACTACAGATCAGTACGCACGTTTTGATATATGAACCGTATGTGTAGCATGTACGGTTATTGAGATACGGCTTCCTACGGTAGAAACTATAATAATAACTAGATGGTATGACATTTCCTGAAGAAAATGTAGTGTGCCCAGAACGCATGTGCTGTATGCTATAAGGGTTGACTTATGATGTTAAATTTAATACTGTATGAATGTAAATGATTTAAAACAATAAAATATGTGTATTCTGTATGTTTAATGTAACCTTATATACAGTATGTAACTGTATGAAACCGTGTGCAATAAGACTGGAAATCAAGGAAGCCCATTATATACAATACGTATTTTAAACCTCATAAAAAAATATATTATATACATCTATATATATTTAATATGTGTATAAATATATCCATCCATCCATTAGCTATACCGCTTATCCCATGCAGAGTCATGGGGAGGGGGGGAAGAGAGAGAAGAGGCGGGGTACACCCTGGACAGGTCGCCAGTCAATCACAGGGCTGACACATAGGGACAGACAATAACTCACACTCACATTCACATTCACACCTACGGGCAATTTAGAGTCACCAATTAACCTGCATGTTTTTGGACTGTGGGAGGAAACCGGTGTACCCGAAGGAAACCCACGCAAACATGGGGAGAACACGCAAACTCCACACAGAAAGGCCCTTGGGTATATATATTATTGAATATATATATATATATATGTGTGGCAACAGTATATACCACCGATATGTGGTGCCCTATATATATATAAATATATGATGAATGTATTATAATATATAAAAATATATGATATATATGTATGTGTATGTGTGCGTGCGTGCATGCGTGTGTCTGTGCGTGTATGTATGTACAAACATACACACACATTGTAGCTCACTTACTGAAAAACTTTCATCCGTATGATGTACTGACCAGTTAGATACATTGAACTTAAGTCTACCATTAACAGTCATTGAGCTCCAATTTGAATGGAAGTCAATGAGGCTCCATAGACATACATGCATTTCTGAAATCAAAAAGTATAAATGATATCAAGATGAAACTTTGCAACTTTGATCAGTATGCTCTCCTGAGTATGTACATACCTCAATCATGTCTGTACTATAAACGGTCACTGATCTACAACTTGACTGTAAGTCTATGGGAGAGGCACTTAAACTGTAAACAACTCCAAATTATGGGATGTATCAATATGATTTTTAGTACGTTGACTAAGCTGGCCAAGCTGAGCGATATGCAGTTGGAACGGTGTTTGTAACATAAAAGCTGAAAAAGATGCTCCGTTAAGCATTTTTGATTGTGCCACATACATCCCATAATATTTTCTGAAATTGTTTACGTTTCATGATCCAGCATGTCAAGATGAGCATTTTGATGTATGAACCGTGTGTCTCGCATGAAAACTCAGTGAGATAATCCAGTTTCAGTGGTATATGCAAATGAGGCTCATTTACATATTTGCATAATTATAAAAGTATTAATTATATCAAAAATCTGAATAAGTTTCCAATGCACCATGATGTTCTGAACATTTTCCCATTAGAACCGTATACGTAACATAAAATTTGTAGGAGGAGTAGCGTTTCAGCTGAGACCTAAATAAAGCATGTTAATTAAGAATAATTAAAAATGTAAAGATTACAAGTGAGAAATTTTGAAAAAGCATAAATCTGCGGACCAAGACGCACGTGTGGATATATGAACCGTATGTGTAGCATGTACGGAGGCTGAGCTCTGCGAGGACATTCGAAAAAGTGTGAAAAGGTGTGAAAAATGGCCATTTTTTGCAGTTTATTAAATATTATATTAATATCGTACATTAAATGATGTCACAGTATAAAAAGCACACATCTACAGATCAGTACGCACGTTTTGATATATGAACCGTATGTGTAGCATGTACGGTTATTGACATACGGAGGCCTACGGAAAAAACTATAATAATAATAATAATAAGTATGCGAGAGTACAAGAGTGTGCCACTTTCAGTGGGCACACTAATTAATTGTTCCACCTAATTACGTTAAAAAAATAATTGTACGTTTATTTCATATAAAATCCCTAAAAAAAGCTGCCACCAGTTATTGTGCTACTGCCACTAAATGAAAAACTTAGTGGCAGCACTGCCATCAGTGTAAAGTGTAATGTTTGGAGCCCTGTCAGTAGTAATAGTAGTAGTTTTAGCCAACCAATTTACATTAGGTAGTTAATGCATACAAAAACAAAGATGCTTACATGGGTAGAAGAGTAAAAAAAATGTGCTCTATTTCTCCTAGGCGATTGTTTTTTTTTTTTTCAAACAATGAGGATAAAAACAATAGGTCTTATGTATTGCAAATCTTTTTCAATTCAGAAACATTTAATACGAAATCCCTAAAATAAGTTTACAATACCAGTCATTTATTTTGTAATCACACTAAGATCTAAGTTTTACAACAAACTAGTCAATCAACTATTGCCATGCAATTGTCTGACTTGATGTAGTCAGAGTGCACATAGTGTTTCAAAGTTATATAACAGGCAAGTGCTAGAATCTTTAAAGAAAATCATAATTTGTTGAGAATTAAAGTCTATTTTTTACTGAAACAGAGGATAAGGACCTATGAGGAAGAAAAAGGGTTTTAATTGAATAATTAATTACCACTGGAGCATGAAAGGCTTGCATTTTTTGTAGCCTTGCATCAAAGTTGCAACCATGTTTGCAACCATTGTTACAGTAATACTTTAATAACAAATTAAATGTACACATGGTATAATTACTTTTTGTACAAAAAAAATGTTTAAGCATTAGTCACATGTCTACAATGTATAGTAGGACAAATATAATCATACATTTGAATAATCTCCTAGGTCTTTTATCAGAATGTTAACACATATATACACTTGTAGACTCAGAACAAAAATTGTTAGCATTGACTGCATTGTGAAGTTTTAAATCAACAAGAACTCTAAAATCAAGGAAAAACTATGATTACTTGATAATTACCGAGTAGTGATTTAATGACAATCTAAACTGAAAAAGTGACAGACAAAATGCTGGCATGTCGCTTCTTATTTGTGTTCCTTTAGGAACTCTTCCATATAGTTGGCGAGGGCTTGAGAATCTTCCACTGTGACGGCATTGTACAGAGAGGCCCGTATTCCTCCAACTGACCTGTAAGCAAACACAAACATGCAATTGTAACGTAACCATGTGGCACAGTGAAAGACATACTATATTTACTAAGGAACAGACTTTCTTTTTTTTTAATGGCACCAATACGTTCCTTATGTATTTTTTGTACTGGACTTACGGACAGGGCAAACATATTGATGTTATTTGTGCATATGTGTTGAACAGAGTTGTGTGCCAGTCACCATTAAGCATGTCTATGTAAAGTCTTGAGTCTTACAGGGGCAAGACTATTGAAGACTATTGGGGATTGATGTATGTGTGCTCCCTGCCTCTAGATGTTGTCTGATGTTGATATGTACAGCAAGGAACTTCAAATATGTACCAGACCAACCATGCCAAAACTGACGAGCATTTACATTCAATAAATGTTTTTAAGACAGATAAGTTTGTCTGGCTGAAGTACAAATGCATCAAAGTTTAAAATCTATACAAGAAGGTGCCAAGTTTGAGCGTAAACTGCGGGCTAGAGTTAAATCAAAAAGGGTGATTTTTGCCACCATTTCCCACCAAAATGTATCCAAGTAGCGCATTACGCCAAACACCAATAATAACAATAATGCCATCTCATGGTTAGACCAGTGATCAAAAGACAATCTATGAAAACGATGACAAAAGGCGGGAGTCCTCCCAAAATTCCTACCTGTGTCCTTTCAGACATATCATCCCACGTTTGGATGCCCCATCTAGAAATAACTGCTCCAAAACTTTGTCTCCTTCCTTCTTCCCCACACGAAACGGCACATTCATTCGGCTCCGACTGGCCATATCCACAGGACACCTACAGAGAGAAGAGTGAATTGAGAAAATAGCCATTGCAAGCAACATGCTACAGATGTAACATGGCAACGTTTACCATTTGAAGAACCATGTCTATGATTATGACAACTAACACAGGAAATAGTACTTACTAGTTTGATTTGACAAATGCAATTTAGGACATCACAGATACCACTCAGACTCAAGTGACAAGGCGTTTAATTGTAGGGAATGTTGTCTAAGCAATCTGATATGGAGTACTGAGTAAGTGGTATTATTATCTTTCTCTTTTCTTCTCTGCTTTGTTTTTGTGTTGGCTTACTTCCTAATGTTAACCCACCTAATGTTTTACATTGTAGACAATGTCCACACCCACCGACAGCTATACTCGGTTAGACAATTTACTCATGAATATTAGCCACAACATCTTAGAATAAGCTTTTATTCTATCCATTGCCAGCAGAAATAGCACCCTACATTTCACCTTTGGCTTGCCTCTAAAGCTACGCTGGCTGACAACACACATCCAGTTAGAGCATTTGGTGTAGATGTTCGATTGATAGCAAAGATACAGATCCTTACTTATTATGATGATGTTTGCTTGTGGTTGTAAATGTAAATATATGTGCAGTTTATAACTATAATGATAATATAAAAATAATAGTCAGCTAAACTAAACTTGACAAGGCTTTTCGAAAGTTAGTCAGTCTCTCTCCATTATTTAAGGACATGTGTAGACAGTACACTAATGCTACAATCGAACCATCTTGTGACAGTGATTATTTACGCACCAGTAGAATCCATTGGAGGTTGAAACGATGTTATAAATCATGGAAGACTTCTTTATGTTGAGTGTCTCCATCGCATCTGTCCCTCCACTGTTTTTAATCCACTCCAGAACCAGACTCATGATGTAGATACTGAACACAACACAAATCACTCTCTTCACTAAGTGTAGATGTACAGTATTATGTAGTAAACAACAGTGATAATACTTAACACATGCCGAACAATAGTCATAATGGAATTCATTTTAAGTTCATAGGTTGGTAGCCTACTATTTAATGTGTGGAGATTCAATTAGTAGGTTTGACATTTTAAGACGCATAAGCAGTACTATTAAAACTTAAAGGAAAATGAGGGAGACATAAGGCACCTCCTTTTTCTGAAACATACCACAGCACTCTGATATCAAGTCCAAGGAGACGTTACGCATCCCGTGGAACTTTGAAGTGACATTAATAACAAGTACGCAGTAGTCTCTTCTTCAGAAAGTTCACCAGCCATTCTTCATCATATAGGGCAGAAGTTGTAAGGAGTCTCCCTGCTTCCACTCAAAGAACCTAGGTTATAGATAACCCTTTAGTTCTTTTTCACTCAATACAATCAACTCTTTCGCATGGAAGATGTTTCTAACAGAGCCCCATGGACAAGAAAGCACGTAGCCCCAAAACTTCGGGCAAGCCTTTCCCTACTCGGCGTTCCCCACACTCGGCTCCACTTGTGCCAGTGAAGGACAGTCACAGCTGAGTGATAATACTGTAAGAGAATCTGCAGCTCTTTCTTATATTAAAGTTTGAATTGTTAAGCATCATACCTTTCTGAGTTTTCTTTATTAAATATATAGGATAGATATTCCTTTTACAATACGTCATAAATGTGTGCGGTGTAGCCCAACGAGCTATCACACAGATTTCAGATATAGATACCCCTATTGAAAAAACCTATGGGGTGGTGTCCCATAGTGCTATACACCATAGCATGGCTTGCAAGTGCATTTGGTAAGGACAGGGCACACCTGACCCAGGAAAGCAAACATATTTCCTGGAGCTGGAGGTGGAAATATGCATTCTTCAGGTCGATAGTAGGTCGCCTTTTTGCATGTCCACCAAGAGCTTTTTTGATAGTCAGCAGAATGCTTAACCCAAAAACGGTCAGAACGCTGTTCAATCACCTCAGACCAAGTATGGGCTCAGTTTTATTTTCTTTCGAGGGAATATTCTTTTTAACCCGGTCCTGAGTATGGGCACTGGGCCATTTCACTGAACAACCCAGACGCGCACGATACAAATGAATCTGCCATGGTGTGCATGCCCCCACTTTTGTGTGTGCTCATGCAATTTGAAGCACACGGCGTACCATGGCCCAGGTGATACTTTGCAGTTCTGCATGGCCGAACGTGGGTTAGGCTCTGCCCTTGGGCCTAGTGCCCTCGTGTAGGGCTCTTCTTCTGCAGGAACCAGTTTTCCTCCCAGGTGCTGCCTCCCACCCCCTGGCCGGGCTCCCGTGTCCGGGTAGACTCCGGCTTCCTCATCCGACCTCTTTTGTTCCCAACGTTGCCCCAGAAGAGAAAGATCTATAGATAAATCCTGGGTTGCTCGTGTGGGAGGAGCAGCATGGGCTTGCGACTACGTCCTGTGCTTTGAGTGAGAAAAGGTTCAGCTGGTTCACCTAGCTAACAACTAGCAAGCATGCTACTGAAGCTTGGTTAGCAACTACTAGCTTCACCCACGAGGGGCTAGTTAGGAACTTTGACGAAAATGGATATCACTGAACCGGACAAGTACTGGACTAAGCACGGAAAAGGTAGGTGCAGTGAGCCACCCAAAAACACAAAGGTGTTTGGCGAGTTAGCCCATACCGGTTAGCTTCACGCTAGTGCAAGCTAACCTCCGGGTAGTGCTGTGGAGCTGAAAAGCCATTACTAACGGCAACAAAAAAAAGAAAACCGCTCTCGGGCTACTGTGAGGCTCCCAGGGAAGTACCCCCCCTCTGAGAAGAGAGCCAAAGGCACACAATAGAATTACTTCGCTAGTATAAGTTTCGTGCAGACACAGAAAGCCAGTGCTCACTGTCTTCTGAAGAATGTCACTCTGAAGAAAGGAGTACCACATTTAAGTCTAGTTCTATCCTAAATCTCGCTGTCAATGGAGATTCTCCATTGAAAATGTTTTTTAATCTAGGACTTGGCTTAATCCCTGTACGGGAAACTGGGCCTAGAAGTTCTAATACATGTTTCTATTGGTCATTGAAATGAAAACCATAAAATAATAATTACGTAGATCTAGATAATTAGTCTGGTTTGCACAAAATATTTGACAGACTTGCCTTGGCATTTTATTTATTGTTGTAGCGCAACTTGCACACACCAGCATGTGAGACAGTAATAACCCTAAATCTCTTAACTTTCAGGTTTTGTGTTTTGCTTGCAGCCAACAATGTGAAGTTTAAATTGAAATTACTGTTCTGCATTGCATTAAACAAATTACAATGTGTATTATTAATTATTAAAAGTCATGTCTTGTAATATTTAGTGTACTGGAGACAACTCACGTTGTCAAGCAAAGTTTTGTCTATTAAACACACCTTGAAACAGTGACATATAGACTAGGAATACACAGCCAGTCCTTCGGCTTTTCAGAATATTGCTGAAAATAGCAATTTTATGTGCCAGACAATTATCTATGCTTTTCATAAATGGCTAACGTTTTTTCTCAAATGCACTGGATTGGTTGTTCTCATCTCAATGTCTTCTTTCGACTTCTTTTTTAGGTGTAGAGCCAAACTAATACTGTGGAATGAATATATTTATATTTGTATTTCCTATTTATGAATTAGAAAGAGCACAAAAAGATAATTACAGAGTACAATAAATATAATGCAATACTTATGAAAACAGATTGTTGTCAAAATGTCAACAATTAAATTAATGCCATTTTATGAATGAAAATGATGCATTGCAAGCCGGTATTGATAACGTCCAACAACTATTTGTTAGCGAATGTTCCATATTTTTATTTAATGTTTTTTTTCATAGTTGCAACATGAAACGATGAGTGCAACAAAAGCTAATTTGAATGAAGTGAACGTCATAGTTTATGTTCTTTAGCAAATTCAGTGACCACCAAATTGTGTACAGTAAAGCCTGAAATCGTTTGAAACAAACTCACAAAAATGAGTTCAAGTTAGAGAATTATATCAGAGTATATATAAGTAAAATTCTAATCTCCATTAATATTGAAAAGGTTCAGTGTTAGATAATTCAGTCATTCAAGTTATTACACCAGGGTTTGGCAGTTTAAAAATTAAAAGAATTAAAACAAATTTTGAGTTAAAAATATTGATGAGTCTCCTATTTCTAATTTGTTCTTATGCACACCTTAATGACAAGTTTGTGCATTTAAACGTAAAAACATGAGAAATCATATAATAAATAATTTTTCCTCCATTATTCATTACATTATCTTTGAGCTAATTTACTATTTACTAATTACCACTAAAGCATTAGCACTTTACTATTCTGTCAGTGCTACTAACATTCCTAATTGGTGGAACGTGTAACCTTGGGAAACGTTCACAGCAGACACGCTAGATTTACTACCTGGAAAGGAATGTCACATTAGCTAGCACAAAAACATGCAAGGGTTTGTGTAATATTGGCACATCTGTACCTGAAGCAAGGAGGCGTGTTGTACAGAGAATTATTTCCAGCCTGTACACTGTAGTCCAAGACAATGGGACACTCATTTAAGGCATGGCCTAACAGGTCCTCTCTCACAATCACCACGGTAACACCAGCACAGCCAACATTCTTCTGAGCACCAGCAAATATCAGCCCAAACTACAAAAGACACATATTTGAAATGATTTAATCAAAAATATATAGGAGTTAAATAATATGTCCATATGTTAACTTTCATGGGAACAATTTAGTTGAAAACAGTCGTGGCCAACAATTTTTTTACTGTTATATATATTTTTTACACACATTAGATATGTACATAGCTATAGGTGCCTGAACAAATTTGGGAAAAACTGTCAATCAATTTAATAACAGTCATTTTTAGCAAGGCACAAAAAAACAAGAAAAGTTAAGGCAGGCTGCAAACTTTGCCACTGAGGCAAATTTACAGTGTGCTATGTAAGTAGTGGGTCAGTGGTATTATGTATGATTCAATGAATATGTTCTAAAGTTTGTTTTGTAGTCAGGTGCCATTTTATTGTGTATTTTCTAAATAACCGAATATATATAACCTATTGATGTTAAATAAGCAAGAGGAAACACTGCACTAGCAATCAGCACTAGGAGCTCCAGTTATTCCTCGAGGGACTCATGAGAAAGGATGTACTGATTAGTTTCAGTTAGCTAAAAATACCATATACTCCTATACATTTTTTTTTTAAATCAGAGGAAACCCAACCTGGCAAACCTTTGTAGTGGATCAGTCCATGATTCCTGATCTGTTTTTGTGTCTGGAAACACAAAAATCGATCTAACTTAACGTTAGCTAGTTAAATCTCCTTTTTTTTGGGGGGTAACGTAGCCTAATCCTATTCTCTGCCCTGTTAGTCAGTCTGTCTGAGGTGAAAATGCTGTACTCATGCTGTTGTTTATTTGATTGTTGTGAGTTTGCGACAGCCTTTGCTTGGCTGATTAATGCCCCGTCTTGTTCAAGTTGAGCAAAGTGGATGGAGCGTATGACCGTTCATTTGAGTTTAGTGGGGCGGACTCCGCAGTCGTGTAATTGCAACTTCATGACATTTCATAAAAGTCTGAAGCCGTGGCAACTATAATTTTGTGGCGGCGGGCCGCCACTGCTGAATGTACATAGCGGAAAAACACTGCTAGTGTAATTGGAGATGCATGGTGACAAAGTACAGGACAAATAAGTCACATTTGTCTTTTTCTTTGAGAAGAAGTAAGACATTTGAAGACAATGACCACATAACGGGGATTGACCCTTAAATCAAAAAGTAAACTAAAACTTTAGTTCACCTGACCTTTGACACATCCACTGGGCGCGATAAGAAGTTTGAGGACATATCACTGACCAATACCACTTCCTTGGTTTCAGGGGTGAAATTAAACTCAACACCGTGGACAGTTTCGTTGCAGCAGTAGTAAACATAGGAAGCAGCAGGGTCCAAATTCCAACTGCTTTGATCAGGAATCTCTGAAACAGCATTTAAAAAAAAAAATGTATGGGCTTTGTAGCCATGCGGTTTGCTAAATCTGGACTTCTCCACCACATACTTGCATGGGTTTGAATCACCATGAATGCTATTGTAACCAGTAGAAACTTCTAAAAAGCTGTGGGGAAAATCTCTTATTGTCTTGCTTACACAGAGTAAGATTAGCATAGTGTGGAGATATCAAACCGCTGCAGACTAGAAGTGTTAGGTCAATTACTGACTGCGGAAAGAAGCCACTAGTACAGCTATCAGCGTACCCAGAAGATGGATAAATGGTTCTGTCAAAAAATATCTCAATGTATCTGCATCAAAACCACAGATTTTCTTTATTATATTAAAGTTTTTAGTTGTCATCAAGACACCAGATTTATCCCCATTTGCAAATCATAGGGTGCTTGTTTTTTCTCAATTGCAGTCTCTAAAAATAAGTACATAACATTTTAAAATTAAGGGTGTAGCTGTAGTTTTTCAGTGTGAAAACAGCTGGCAATATACGTCAGTAACAGCTTCTTACCTATAGCAAATTGCAACTATAGTAGCATTCTGTTTTACCGCTTAAACAGAATTGTCATATTTACCAATAAAATCATTTCTCTTTGAACCTTTGAATATAAATGTCAAGACTAGGACTATAATCCATCTGTGACGCTTACACATATATTCCGATTTCAGCAAAACATTGTAATCTTTTAAATGGATTACATGAAAACATGTATTAAAAGGAGCTATGAATAATATTTTGGCAGGTAGAGGGTGCCTGCTACCAGAATTTAAATAATTTAAGAAACATGTGTCCTCATGCGCATGGCCTAATGGACTGGCAGTAACTGTTGAAAGTTTGTTATCATAACTAGCATTGTAATTCATTAGAATAGATGGTAAATAGGTTAATTCCCTCTCTGTTGTGGTTTTCTATGTAATGTTTTGCTATGCTTACATGCACAACTAACTGGCTAAACTAAATGTCCAGTCAAACAACAACACTTAATAGCCCTGACTATGAACCCCCAAAGGAAAAAATTGATAAAATGGGTTATTTTGACTGGGAGGAGAAAATTATTATTCATGGCGATTGTGAGATCTCTACTATTAGGACAAATTTATTACAAAAAATGCTGAAAGTCTTATTTATAGCACTTTAATTGTGCCTGTCAAGCAAAATACATTAATGATGCATGTCCAGGAGTCTAAAACAAGCCAAGCTTCGTCAACCTATTACATCTGATTTCAATTCTAGTAGTATGTACTAGTGTTGACATGCACACACTTACTGCTGTAATTGTCCAGCTTGGGGTGGACAACATTGACTTTGCCATATTTTTCTGCCTCCTTTGCGGCTTTAGATGACCAAGTGCCAGTCACAATGTAATCCGCAGATTTACTCTCCTTCAGACCAATTAAGTTTAGGGGGACAGCACTGAACTGCCCAGATCCACCCCCTTGCAGAAACAACACCTTATAGTTGTCTGGAATATTCCTGTACAGAGAGAAAAAAATCACAATGTTTGACCATAGTGTAATAAAATAGATATTATTTCTCCCAAATCTCGGATATCTTGGAACCCTTTCAGATAATGTAACAATAGACAATTTACTATTCTCTGCTCTGTGTAGTTGAAGTCATTAATGAAATATATTTGGCACACATTCATACCGATACATTCAGGAATGTAACAATAGTTTGTGAGACGATTCAAATCGGTGAGATGAAAAATAAATTGCGATGGCCACCATCTACTTAAGCTTTCTCTTGTTCAATGTCAGTAGCTGTAACAAGGCGCAAAGACAAGGCGCTAATACAGAGACGTGCGCCAGTAGGCCTACATGGCGACACCAACTATTTGATCAGGTAGGCCTACTCTCAAAAAGCCAAAAAAGGAAAGCTAAACATTGGCAAGCTGAGGCTAACGAGGCTGCCCCCACGAATTCAGCTTAGCAACAACTCGTTAGAAAAATATAAACCATGTAACTAACTTGGGCTGATCTGCCACTTTATCACGCTAGTAACGAAGCTGATTTGTTCGATAGCTAACTTATATCTCATGGCATGTTCAAATGTGAATTATTTGTTGAGCATTAGGCTAAATCTACTTTGCCACTAAATTATAAACTGGAGATTTCAAGCGTTTGGGACAACACAGACCAGAAGATTTGATAATAATTTTCAGACTGGAAGTTCAGGGGGAAGGATAAAATCAATCGGTCGCTCAAGCATGATTGGTTCCATAAAAAGAAATGGCTCAGTGATAGCAGGTCAAAGAAGTCTCTCAAATGTTGCTGTATTGTGAGTCAATTATGTTTTATGAAGTTGACACTGTAACACTGTGCATAAGTTGTTGAGTGTTATTGCTTTGCAAAAGGTAGGCTATATAAGTGGAGGAGGTGTGCAGCCTTCTTGGTAATTGTCATTTTCTGTTCCCTGTATGTGTGCACTCGCATGCACTGTCCCTACAGTGGCTAAAATAGGTCACTACATTGAGTCTAAAAAAAGTCCCTGGTCACAGGGATGTAATAAAAGGCATGTGCGTTTACTGATGAAAATCAAAAAAAAAAAATGTTTTGTCTAGGCAATGGTTCTCGCTACTTTTGCCAAACATTCGCTTTCATTTACCTTTGCACTACTGATGGTGAAGCTGGCCCGGGCTCTGGCTGCAGACAAAGTAGTGTAGAAAGGATTGAGGCTGTCACACATTAGCAGCTTACAAAACGGAGCATGGATTGGGGTATACATTTTCGGAGAGGATATTCAGCAATACACAGAAGAATCCATTTTCCATCAACCTCGATGAGAGTACTACCCATGGTGATAAAAAATTGCTTTCCATCCTGGTTAGCTACTTCAACCCAGACCGGAAGACAGTTGATGTGGAACACCTTGGCCATTTAAAAGCCTTGAAAGCCACGGCTCTCAATCTAGAGAAGTTGCTGGTTAAGTTCTTTCAAGATAACATCCCACGGTCCAACCTTGTAAGCATGCTGATGGACTTCTGTGGTGTCATGCGAGGCAGCAAGATGGGATTGGAAACGAGTGCAACAGAACCACTGCCCAACCCTACTTGATGTTGACAGTGATAGTTGCCACCATATCCACAATGCTGCAAAGGTTTTTGATGCTCCTTTCAGCAACTACCTTGAAAAGCTATTCAACGATCTGCATACAGATCATCAATGGGCTTCAGTCCAGGTTAGTTAATATTCCATTTCATTTATAGAGCACTTTTCAGTTCAGAATGATGCATGCTACTGACTGCGATGCTTGCCTCTACACTAAAGCTAATATACAGTACTTGGTACGCTACACTTACCTGTTGGAGGAATGTATATTCTAGATTAACCAAATTCCTTTATGCTCAACTGTCATATTTACCTGTAGAGAGAAATCCAAGTGAATCCTTGTACTTACAGTGCCTTGCAAAAGTATTCACCCCCCCCCCCCCCTTGGCTTGTTACTTATTTTGTTACATTACAACCTGTAATTTAAATGTTTTTTTAATCTGAATTTTATGTGATGGATCTGCACAAAATAGTCTAAATTGGTGAAGTGAAATGAGAAAAAAATATATATAAATTTTTTTTTTTTTAAATAAAAATCTGGAAATTGGCATGTGCATATGTATTCACCCCCTTTGCTATGGAGCCCCTCAAAAGTTCTGGTGCAACCAATTACCTTCAGAAGTAACATAATTAGTGAAATGAAGTCCACCTGTGTGTAATCTAAGTGTCACATGATCTGTCAGTATAAACACACCTTTTCTGAAAGGTCCCAGAGGCTGCAACACCACTAAGCAAGAGGCATCACACCATGAAGACCAAGGAGCTCTCCAAACAAGTCAGGGACAAAGTTGTTGAGAAGTACTAGTCAGGGTTGTGTTATAAAAAAATATCCAAATCTTTGATGATCCCCCGGAGCACCATCAAATCCATCATCTTCAAATGGAAAGAACATGGTACCACAACAAACCTGCCAAGAGAGGGCCGCACACCAAAACTCACAGACCGGGCAAGGAGGGCATTAATCAGAGAGGCAGCACAGAGACCAAAGGTAACCCTAAAGGAGCTGCAGAGTTCCACAGCAGAGACTGGTGTATCTGCGCATGGGACCACAATAGGCCGTACACTCCATAGAGCTGGGCTTTATGGAAGAGTGGCCAGAAAAAAGCCATCACTTAGTGTTAAAAATAAGAATGCATGTTTTGAGTTTGCCAAAAGGCATGTGGGCGACTCCCCAAATGTATGGAGAAAGATGCTCTGGTCAGATGAGACTAAAATTGAACTTTTCGGTCACCAAGGAAAATGCTATGTATGGCGCAAACCCAACACATCCCATCACCCCAAGAACACCATCCCCACAGTGAAACATGGTGGTGGCAGCATCATGCAGTGGGGATGTTTTTCAGCAGCAGGGACTGGGAAACTGATTCGAGTTGAGGGAAAGATGGATGGTGCTAAATACAGGGATGTTCTTGAGCAAAACTTGTTTCAGTCTGCCTGTGATTTGAGACTGGGACGGAGGTTCACCTTCCAGCAGGACAATGACCCGAAGCACACTGCTAAAGCGACACTCGAGTGGTTTAAGGGGAAACATTTAAATGTGTTGGAATGGCCTAGTCAAAGCCCAGATCTCAATCCAATTGAGAATCTGTGGTCAGTCTTGAAGATTGCTGTTCACAAGCGGAAACCATCCAACATGAAAGAGCTGGAGCAGTTTTGCCTTGAGGAATTGGCAAAAATCCCAGTGGCAAGATGTGGCAAGCTCATAGAGACTTATCCAAAGCGACTTGCAGCTGTAATTGCCGTAAAAGGTGGCTCTACAAAGTACTGACTTTAGGGGGGTGAATAGTTATGCACGCTGAAGTTCTGTTATTTTGTCCTATTTGTTGTTTGCTTCACAAAAAAAAATATAGGCATGTTCTGTGGATAAAATGATGCAAACCTTCAAACAATCCGTTCTAATTCCAGGTTGTGAGGCAACAAAACATGAAAAATGCCAAGGGGGGTGAATACTTTTGCAAGGCACTGTACCTTTCTAAAACCCTTTGAAAAAAACTTTGTGTAAACTGAGTTGAGGTGTGTCTTAAGTACATCGCTGACCATGAAGTATTGTATGCTATGTGACATAACTGATCCGAACAAATGTGTTCCATTGTCTCTGTCAGTTCACGTCCCTGAAAGAGATATGAACATTCCTGGTTCAGCTCCAGAGGTTTGTTCAGCACTGCTGGCAATCGGCTTATGCTGTTGTCATTAGCACCCAGATGCTGCTTCCTGCCTACAAAGTCCTTTACTATGGCTTCATGAACAAGGAAAACGAGGCCCTCTACAAGGACATCCTGAAGCATCTCTTTGCTGATTACAACGTGAGCGAAAAGGCACAGTCACAGATTCAGTCTTTACACAAGGACCTCAGTTAAAAAAAGTAACTCATCGGTTCTTTCTCCTTGGTTTTGTGATTGCCTACCTGCACTATCGAAACCAAATTATAATTTTTTTTGCTTTCGTATAGAGCTTTGTTTTTTAATTTAGCCATTTATTTTTACAGGAATGACAGCTGGGAAAAGACAGGAAAAACAGGGTGGTGCAGGTATGGCATGAAGCCACCACAACTGAGCTGCACCTCAGCGTTTATACAGGAGTGCGGCAAATCCTTAAAGAATATGCCATGGTGTTTCAGGTGAGTCCTCTGTTTATGGCTATGACATTTTTTACTCAAATTAATGCTACATTTCTCTTAAAGCTGTGTCTAATCAGAATGAGAAAAAAAGTAAAATAAATCACAAATTATGAGAATTGGATTGTGTTGATAAAAAGGTAACAGAATTCTGTGGTGGCTGGCTCAAAAAAAATGAATCAAGCCATTCTAGTAGAGTGAGCACATTGTGTAGTTTTTAATTATAGCAATTCCATGTATAATAATGACTGAGAACACTTGTAGAGTGTGTAGGTCATTAAACATGTCCTTCCATGCTTTTTCAATTTGAGATTATTCCAAGTGAATCCTAGTACTTACCTTTCTGATGTCCTGTGGAAAGATATATTAATGATTTGATTTATTACCTACCTAAGGTACCTAAGAACTTACCTTGTCAGTTCTACATTTTGGCAAAAATCATTTATTTTCCATTTAATTTTAAAAACGTAGTAAAAACTATTCAACATAACTGATACCTGCTAACACTCTGAGTTAAAATTGGTATGCATTCCTCACGTGCATTTTTGTACATTTGTAAAATACCCAGACCTGTGTCAACCTATAAAAGCTGCCTTGTCCATCTTTCATGGTCCCTTGGTAGAGTCTTCCTTCAATGTAATGGGTAACATCATAGACCCAATAAGCACCAGCCTGAACATTTCTACATTCAGTGCCATCCAGACAATGAAATACACTTTGCACTCCAGGAAGCAGAGTGCCATAGAAATGTTCCGGAGGGATGATGCAAAATTTGGGGCAGTAAACAGGAGGCTGTGCAGCAACATCAATTCGGCAGGAACAAGAGCCAAGACCCAGCGACAAAACAAGTTGCTCAGAGTCAGAGAGAAAAGGATGTAGTTTGACTGCCAGCCATCTACAAGTGCCGCAGAAAAAAGGATGGAAGTGGTAGAGGAAAAAAATGTGGCAAGAAAGAGGCACATTGTTAAGCAGCAAAAACGAGCACTTGAGATTCTGCAACCCTAGTTTGTTGGACTCTTTGCTCGCAGATGCTTTGTCAGTTTCAGCACTGCCCATGAATATTCTATTGTACTATGGTCACGGCTTTGTGATGGCCACTCCAATACCTTGGCTTTGTTGTCCACCATTTTGCCACAACTTTGGAATGCTTGATCGGTGCCCCATTGGGCCTCCTTCACCAACCGTTTCTTCTTAAAACCCACTTACACAGTGTTCACAAAGATTCTGATATTCACCAATGTTTTCTTATTTGGGATTTGTTTTTACAAAACACAAGTTTGCAATTCTCAGATTCGGCTCAACACCTAAATAAACCCATAATATTGTTCCATAATTGACGTAACGTACTATTGAGTTGTATGGGTGCTATGTAGTTTTGGGAGCACGGTTTTTTGACTGTGAAATGTGTTTATTAGTTTTTCACTTTTTGTTTGACCTTTCTTGTTTGAATCAAATATATCTCGTATTGGACGATTCTGTTTTGAGTTTGGAACCTGCAGACAAAGGCCGTGCATCCCATCACGTCTGATTTGTGGGCAACGTTACAGTAGTTTGAAGAGAAGGTAAGGTAAACGTTGAAAACTTAAACGAAGATCAGGGTGCGTGTGGACACGCATCAGAAACTATAGTCTCAGCTACTCAGCAGCCAAAGTGGCACTTGGAACGAGTGTCAAATTTAGCCGCTACACTACAGTTTGCAACTTCAAATGCTGACAGACTTTATGACAGTTTTGGAGCAGTGGCTTCTTCCTTGCTGAGCAGGCCTTTCTGGTTTCATCAATATAGAACCTGTTTTACTGTTGATGTAGATATTTTTGTATCAGTTTCATCCAGTATATTCACAAGATTCTTTGCTGTTGTTCTGGGATTGATTTGCACTTTTCGCACCAAAGTACGTTCATCTCTAGGAGACAGAACGCGTCTCCTTCCTGAGCGGTATGACGGCTGCGTGGTCCCATGGTGTTTATACTTGCGTACTATTGTTTGTACAGATGAACGTGGTACCTTCAGGCATTTGGAAATTGCTCCCAAGGATGAACCAGACTTGTGGAGGTCTACAATTTTTTTTTCTGAGGTCTTGGCTGATTTCTTTTACTTTTCAAATGGCAAGCAAGGAGGCACTGAGTTTGACCAGATTAGGCCTTAAAATACTCAAACAATGTCAATTAACAGAAGGTTCTAAAGTCATAACATCTTTTTCTGGAATTGTCCAAGCTATTTAAAAGGCACAGTTAAAATACAGCTTGATTTACTAAGATCTTAAATAGTGCGTACTAGATTGAACGTACGTTCCAACAGATTACACATACATATTGCACCCGTTATTATTCACTGATTGGTTGATTTGTTGTAAAATTATATAAACAAAATTGCTGTCAATCTGCAAACCACCAAAAGGAAAGAGACCTTATCACAATGTAGGCATGTTAGAGAACAGTCGAGATACTTACAGCAGCTCTCGTAATAGGCTTTCGGTTTTGTTTATAATCATGTTAAATTCTGATGATCGGTGGCTCATCTCTGGATAAACAAAAGGAAAGGAAAGTAATTACAATTAAAGTTACATATATTACTAGATCCAATAAACTTTTATGGACTGGTAAATAGACTGCATTTATATAGCACTTTTCAACCGGAATGGAACAAAGGGCTTTACAGTTGCCTCTCATTCACAAACATGGACTGTTGAAAGATAAATTTTACCATGTAACCCTAATCTTTCCCTACTCTATTCCAGCTGGTGTGCTAAAATCCCCTCAGCAGGAAAACCTACCTTTTATACCTTAGTCCTGAGATTTAATAATTTTCTTTGGTTTTTCACAATGTTCTTTACTTTTGTGCCCATATTGGATCCAGCCTTTTTAGCTACAGCCACTGGCTCCTTCTATCTGCTATATCTCTGACACAGTTTTTATGGTCTTGCGCAATTCTTTGCAGCAGCTCCATATTTCCTTAAGTAGTTTGGTAGTTGATATTTCCACAAATCTTCTGCATCCAACTTCCACAGGGACACACCTTTGTTCTCCAGCCACGCTGTTCTGCCACAGATGTTAATTCGCTATAGCGTAGTTTCTGTCTTTTGTATGCGTCGTCTATCGCTTCTGCCCACAAGACTGTTAGCTCTACAAAGTACACAGTTTGCTGTGTGTTGGACCAGAGTAATAAATCTGGTCTTAAGTTGGTTGCTGCTGTCTCTAACGGGACTCTCAGTTGTTGGCCGACATCTGCTAGCATTTTCCAATCACATGCTCACCTCAGCTGCCTGGCGCTTTGTTTTGGCCTATATAACTTCCTTCCCGGAACTCCATACTTGACAAAGTGAATGTGGTGCGTATCAGCCACTGAACTAATCGGCAGGGCATTAACTATTGAGCGCCTATCTATTGCTGCCGCCAAGCACTTTAGTACCTGATTGTGGCACCAGGTATATCTTGATTGAGTAACTGACTAAGATTTGTAGCTGTGTTAATTTTGACAAGCATTTTTTATTTCGTTTGTCTTTTTCGCTTACTGAAAATTGTAGTTAAGTCAAATTTTTTGTCATTTCATTTAGTTTCATCATAGTTAAAGGGGCTATATTATGCTAATTTTCAGGTTCATACCTTTATTTAGGAGTTCTACTAGAATAGGTTTACGCATTTTAATGTTCAATAAACTGTTTATTTTCTCTGAACTGCTTGAATCTGCAGCACCTCTATTCACCCTCTGTCTGAAACGCTCCGTTTTAGCTCCTGTCTCTCTAAGGCCGTTCAGGAGCAGTGTTTTCTGTGAGAGAGAGTAGCTCCCTTTGGCGTGGATTATGGGGTTCGTAACTTTTCAGAACTTTTACATGCACAAAAAGCTATATAACATACTAAAGGAAAGGGAAAACCCCAAAAAGCATAATACGTCCACTTTAAGATTTAGTCAGAGGTAGTCAGTTTTCATTTTAGTAAAGATTTTGTCAATGTTTTAGTCCTAACTCCTAAAGGGAATTAACATAAATGGCTCTGGTTTATATGCACACTTCTACACATGCAACCACTTAAACGCAGCACTCTATGCAACTATCAAGAGGTCAGTAGCTGATGTTAACCGTATCTGGCTAAACTGAATGATGAAGTTAACACCGCTCTGAGGTGAGTGTCACTGCTTCCAAAGCCAGAGCAGGCACTATGACACGTAAAGTTAAGTTTTCCTAATGTTATCGAATCAATCAAATAATTTATATTTACCGTTACCTTGGCAGACACTGCAGGGTTTTAGCTAGATTTGGAGCTCTCACAAGGTTGCGTTAGCTTGTTCAAATTATCCAGTAATGGCTTGGTATTTGCTCAAAATTGCACCGACATACAGTCGCAGAGCAGGGAAAATATTCCTCAAATGAGAAAGATGCATGAAGGCAGGGACAATTTGTTATTCAATTAAATGTATGTTAAAAAGGAAAACAGCCAATGCCTTGAGACAGCAACTTTAGGTTGTCCGCCAGAAAAGAGCCAGCTAATTCGTCTCGTCTTAATTAGTCAGGGCATAATGAACAGAGATTATGAATTAATTTTTGTCGTCAAAATTTCTTTATTTACATTGTCTTTACAATTTAGTCATGAAAAAAAGGTTGTCAACAAATACTTTTGTCCAAATTTTTGTTGACAAAATTAACAACGATTTGTAGGTGTTAGTAGTATGTCTTAGGTTGCCCTAACAATAAAGCAAATCCACAAGTCCCCCTGACTTCTTAATGCTTTCTAGTCCTTTGTTCAATTCTGTCCTCAATTGCTCAACCTGCTTTGAGTCTTTAAAGGTAGCATTATACCATTTAAGACTTTTGACAGGCTTTTCGATCACAGTCGGAATTGGATCCTCATCTACAAAGAATATTTTGTTGCATAATTTTCCCATGACAACTGATATACTTCTGGATTTGCTTGGTTTTATTTTAATTCTAGCCCATTTAAGGTTATCATTAAAGTGTACTTAGTAGCCATTTAGTACAAGGAGCCGTTTTCGTCAATATTGTCGTATCCTCCATATATGCTCGAATGGGAGGGATGCTTAACCCTGCCTTTAACTTTGCCCAGCGACAACCCATTTTGATGCTTGGATTATTACTTCCATGGCAATAGCAAATACCAACGGTGAGATTGTACATCCAGCCATGATGCCAATCTCTTGTCGCTGCCATTCCGTGGTAAATGTTGGTATTAAAACAAAATTGAATGTCGTGACTTAACCAGATTTGTAATTGCATTTGGTACCTTAAAAACCTGAATGCAGTCCACAACAACTTGTGCGGTACAGACCCAACCAAATGAGTTTGCCAAATCCCGAAAAATTACATGGTCTTTTTTTCTCATGTTTTGCTAATTGAATTTGGTGCCAAATTATGCTAGTATGCTCAAGAAACCCGAATTGCCTGCTCTCTGTACTGAGGTATTTATTAACCTGTTCTTTGTAAAGTATTCGCTCAGTCTCTATGCTATTACTATAAATTATTTTCCCATCAACATTAAGGTCTGAACTCGTTGATGTCACTAGAATCTTTCTCTTTGGGAATAAGCACTCCACTGGCTCGACACCACAATCTGGGAATAATTTGTTTTCCCCACGCTAGCTTCAGTTGTTTCCAAAGGAAACATAGGACATCAGGTGCATTTTATACAGTCTGTAAGGTACTCCAATAAGTCCCGGCGCCGACGCTGCTCTTGCATGTCTAAACTGCATTTTATACTTCTTTCCATTTGGGAGGGCTGGTGTCCCTTTGTTCCACTGGGTCCTTAATTGGTGGAATATCTGCGGGAATTGTGAATGTCTCGTGCATTTTGTCATCTGTGTGAGTTTCCTTAAGGTGGGACTCCAGTTCCTGTTTGGTTGTTTTAAGAGTTCAGTCCTTTGCTTTGTTGGACAAGGACTTCGTAAACTTGAAGGGGTCTTTGTGGAATTGATTCCTTGCTCATTCTTTCTCCTTTCGGTTTCTCCGTGGGCTCTCTGCTCTCCTCAATGTTGAGAACTGTCCTGAAAGTATATAATCCCTGCCTTTTTTAATTCAAATGCTTTTTTCCATTACTTTAATTGCCTCCATGATTTACTTTGGTCCCAACAGAGTTTTTTGTAAGTTTCTCCAACAGCCCAAATCTCTCCTTTCCATAATCATATATGATATCCTATTTTATCTAATTTGCTTTCAACTGTGCATCTAAGCTGTTCAAGTGTCTTTTTTAGGTCTATGAGAGTCCCAAACATTATTTTCAGAGGCTGATGGCCACTTTAGGTTTTTGGTCACTGATCCTCTCCTTATATGATTTTTTTTGCTGATTGGGCTCTACCACCGTATCATCTTGTCTTTTTGTGCTTGTCTGCGCCTCCTCAGTGCTGGAGTTGTTTATGTTCTACAGACTTTGGTTTGTATCCAGCCGCTGACCTGCATTCAACTTACTTGCATGCGTGACTTCTAAAGAGGTATTGGTCAATGCAATGCTCCCACCTCTTCCTACTTAAGCTCCCTTTCTTGGTGTACTCTCAAGCCCTTTCTAGTTGTTACATTTTCCCAGCCACAAGGGCAGATCAGGTGACTTGTATCTATGATTGCATTGGTTTCTGAAGTGCTTCTCGTTCTCATAGTCGTTGCTCTGCTTAGAGTCAAAACCGTGTTATAAATGAGTTATCTTTTGCCCCTGCTCTCGCAGACACTAGGGGTATTTTCACTTTAGTTCTGTTCTATAATATTACAACTATACAATTATAACTGATTACAACTAGATGGCACAGAAATATAAACACTGACCAAGAACACTGATCCCAGCGCCATTGTAGTCTAGAAGCTCCATCTGGGCTCGAAGCAGAACCTGCAAGTCATGTAATGCAATTTAGTCACAACAATAGCATTCGCAAACCTTCTGAGCAGCCACCTCAGCGTTATTTCCCAGAAATTCAACTAGAAACTCATTTTAAACTTTTTTTCAGTTTTATTGATCAACTTAAAAACTAGGTTAATTAGTCTAGATGCTTTTACACTAATTATACATATCTTCGATGAATTCCCCCCAAAAATCCTGATGAGATTCAATATATCAGAATAACAATAATTGTATTTTTAATAAAGTTATATGGAACAAAAACTCATTAAATAAAAACAGCACATCTGATTCAAATATGTAAATGACGGTGGACGATGGCGGTCCACGGTCCATATGGCGGTGGACGATGCAGCAAGATACAGTTTGACAAGACCAATCCAATGTAATTAAAATATTTGATTTTGATTTTAATACTGCTCTCATGTACTACAGGAAGCAATGCTGTTTATTCACAACTATTCAATAAAAATAATTTCAGTGTGTAGGTTTAAAATAAGTTTGCCAACTTTATGGGAATGTGTTCCCAAGTAAATGTTCCACCAGTGCAGCTTTCTGGGAAGAAGGAAAAACTACTAATTGCTAATATCTTATGAAAGGAAACTGAACCATCACTCATTTGTTGAACGGCTAGGGGTCCCTGACAGAAGAATAGACAAACATTGTTGTTCTACGACTTGAAACAATTCTTATTTTTATTTAAATTACTTATTCAAAATTAACTTCTGGTGTTTTCGGTTTTCAGGCAGAAGAAAATAATAGCGTTTACACCTCACAAAAGTTAATGTAAACCTTTTTTTTTAGATATCAAAACTATTTAACATAGCTACCTTCGTAATACCTTCCATTATTTTAGATGGAATTTTCCCAAATGTAGCTGCAACTGCTCAAAATGGCCGACATGTTGCTGCCTGCCGCTCTCGCGCTACTTTTTTTATTTTAGTTGGTACTTCACCTGCACTTGCAAACTATGTAGCCTACCATTGCATGCGATTTTGGCATACTGCTGTGACATTTTATGTATTGGGCCATACAAAATATCTTTCTGGCTTACTATATATAGTACGGTAGTATCGGGTATTATTGAGACGCAACGTCAGTGTTAGCATAGCGTGCTCAGCAGGATGGTGTATTCACAAATGCTCAAGCAAATTGGTAGTGGTAGTATTTTTGCCTGCACTAGGCTATATGTTTGCAAAGACGGCAAATTGCTTCATCTAGGTTCTTCGGCTTGTCGGTTGCATCTGGTTTAAAACCAAAATAGTCCCAAATTGGAAGTTTTACATAATTTTACGCAAAAAGCTTTTCCATGATTCCGTTCGCTAAAAATATCATACGGGAGTGGGGAATTCCCCGCCCCTTTGCACGCTGCACACATACGTGCCCGAATATAATGGCACTCGCCGGTGCCGGTGTGGGGCAGGCGGTGGACGATTGGAAAATTATATCATATCGCCCAACCCCGTTTTTTGTTTTTTTGCTCCAGGTCTGTTTTTTTTTTATAGCAGAGTGAACAGCACAAATAACATGGAATTCAATCTTTTCCCATTCGGATTTGGGGCACTTTCATATGTGGCACTAATTTTTGCCAATATTTTTCCACCGGTGTATTTATATTATATGCCTCGTTTTTTATTGCTGCCAACCATTGTCGGTATTGCGGTATGTCTTTTACAGGCAAGGTGTAGAATTTGACATCTTGAGTTTGTGCTTTTTTTTTTTTTTTTTTTTTTTACTTTTCTCAACCTGGGACAGGGCACCATACGGGCATATTGCTCGTCAACTGTGCCCTTTCGGCTGTGCTGCTGATTGCCAGCGAACAGGTTAAACCTGTCAAAATGGGATACAAGGGCTTTAATGGGTAAAAAAAGTATGCATTTACTTCAAAACAGGGGAGCGCATTATGAGCAGTCATTTCTCCCTGTCAAAATGGGCTACCTCATTCTATTCAATTAAGGTAGCCCATTTGGAGGGGAGGCTCAGTTTTTCAGTTGTATCTGATAATATGTGCTACCTGAAAGCCCATCCTGAGGGGGAGGCTCAGAATTTCAGAACACTGGCTGCACTTTTGCAGCTTGGGGGATAAAAACACGTTCTGAAGTGCGTGCACACGGGCTCAGTGCATGAGGGTGAGTCTTTTAATCTTGTATTAAGTAAGTATTGAAATTGTATGAAATACAGGTAACTATTGGAGATTGTTTATTCCAAAACTTAGTTGTGATTGTCAGGGTTCTTTTAGCGCTGTTTTATCTGTATAAAAATCGATTTTTATTTTGTGCATACCATTGATGTATCGATCCATCGTCCCAGTCCTACAAAATGTGCGCCTAATAAAAACACATGCATTGGCCAAAATGTATAAAGCTCTTTGCATTTCTGGTTGCATCCATCCATCTGAGTTAATTGGCGAACATTTCAAATAATAACGTATTTGCATGTTATCAGATTTCAGTTCCACGTTTGTAACAAAATATTAGAATGTGCATCATTTCTGAAAGTAAGGGACAATGAATCACGGCAAACTACGCACGCATTAGAAGAGGTAAAAAGGAAAGGAATGAAGTAGGTAGATGCGTTCGGCTGATGCAACTTTGACATTGTCTTTACGCCTGCAGTTTACATGCTGGATGAGGCAATTACGTATGACATGTGATTGCAAAGAAATATCTTCAGAAAACAATCAAATCTAATATCAATAGGTCAAAAGTAAAATATTTACATCTGCTTTCTGAAATGTATTCACGAAAACTTTCAATGATACAAACTGTTGCAATTGTTACCATAGCTGTGACTAACTTGTGACGATACATATGAAAGAGTTAGTTAGCATCTGTTTAACAACGCATACTTGGCTAAACGTTTAAAACTTACGGATTGTGGGAGTTTTGCGGGCCCAGCACCAAAATTTAAAGTTTTTTTCTGCTCCATCTTATCGTCTTTAGAATTCTCACTCCGATGACTACTGATGCGAATGACTCGATGGCGCTTCGGCTTCGGTGTGGCTATTACCCTGTATTCATGGTAAACTCGGAAGTCGGATAATTCTTACTTATGATGTCGAACATAAAAGGGTACAGTTTTACATTCATTTTTCATAACAACATTTTAAAGATAATCGCCATCAACCAAAGGCTGGCAGTCAACTCTGAACTAACAGTAAACAAATGATTATGTTTAGGTTATCATAAAGAGTAATCAGGCACCAAAATAATAACACAAAAAACTAACTTGTATGGCGCTTTTCTAAATATTCAAAGAAGCTTCACAGAGTAAACAAGCAGTGTAAAAGCATCTTAATGGTACATGTATAAATAAGAGACAAAACTAGAGAAATCATCAAATGGAGCGAAGGCAAAAGAAGGGAAGGTTCACCGGTGAGAGCAAGCTTGAAAAGGAGGGATTTGAGGGCCTGTTTCAAGGATTGCATGGTGTTTGCCTGGCAGATGTGGTTGTATAGGGCATTCCAGGCCCAGTGAGCACAAGACATAATTATGTGCTGCATCGTCAGACACATATTGTTACCGGAAAGTCATATTATTATTATTTATTATTATTATTATTATTATTATTAGGCCTATTTTTGGCGCCTTATCAACGCCCGTAGTTGTGACCCAATAGATTCCTTTCCAGTGCCCACATGTCTTGGGTATTGCGGTCCGTTGCGCTTACATACAGCTAAGCGATCGGTTCACGTTTTATATTTTTGAATTATTATTTTTAATCGTTTTTTGGCCCCATTGAAATGAATGGCGAGAGAGATTTCACGGGCATATACCACCATCTAGCGTTGATGTTATGTAGTTGCAAGTTGTTATGTTAAGCTATACTGACTGTCTTGGCTTGCAGCATTGGCTTGCAGCAATGAATGACTCCGTCTGCTTATTATGTGATTGCCTCATAAGACGCAGTACTGTTATCCTTAAGTGTCCATCCATCCATCCATCCATCCATTTTCCGCCGCTTATCCAGGGCCGGGTTGCGGTGGCAGCAGGCTCAGCAGGGTATTCCAGCCGTCCCTATTCCCAGCAACGCTTTCCAGATCCTCCTGGAGGATCCCGAGGCGTTCCCAGGCCAGACGAGATATATAATCTCGCCAGCGTGTTCTGGGTCTACCCCGGAGTCTCCTACCAGTAGGGCGTGCCCGGAAAACCTCCAGCGGGAGGCGCCCAGGAGGCATCCTAATCAGATGCCCGTACCACCTCATCTGGCTCCTTTCGACGCGAAGGAGCAGCGGCTCTACTCCGAGCTCCCTCCGGATGACCGAGCTCTTTACCCTATCCCTAATGCTGAGCCCAGCCACCCTACGGAGGAAACACATTTCAGCCACTTGTACTCGCGATCTTATTCTTTCGGTCACTACCCAAAGCTCATGACCATAGGTGAGGGTTGAAACGTAGACCGACTGGTAAATCGCGAGTTTCGCCTTTCGGCTCAGCTTCTTCTTCACCACGACGGTCTGCTACAACGCCCGCATTACTGCTGATGCTGCACCAATCCGCCTGTCAATCTCACGCTCCATTTTTCCCTCACTCGTGAACAAGAACCCGAGATACTTGAACTCCCTCGCTTGGGGCAGCAACTCAATACCAACCCGGATTAGTTCATTCTGCAAAAATTGTGCCTTCATAATATCGCCCATTTCCCATAAACTACGTTTATTTCTACAGTATGATTCTGGTAAATTAATAGTGTGTTGAAATGCAGGTGAAAGAAGAAGAATAATGCAATATAGTTATAATGACCAAGCTATTACAGGAAGAGTTTTACACAGCGCTATTTGGCTGACCCTCAATCCACTTCGTTTAAGCTCTACTGTCATTGTGGATAGTTTGAGTGATTTTAATACTTATTAAATTAATTTAATACATGTGCAAACATATAGAGCTTAGAGAACAAAATAATTATAATAATGATAGTAAAACAAAACGTTAGTAGGCTACTTAGTCATCCTATATGTTCGCCATAAAATTATGATGAAGCAGCACTGGCAATCTGGCAGCAGCGGCGCCATAACAACTACAAGAATGGGGGGTGCAAAAAGGGGTGTTCTCCATATAATCTGGGGTTGTGTCCTGCACAATGCAGGCTCATAATGGATTGGCCTATATCCATTCTGATTTTAGTTAATTATGGGTGTTGGTTTAATAGTTTTTTATGAATGTGCTATATTGTAAAAAGTAATCAGATAGGGAGGACCAGTGTTGACATATAACTCATGAACTGCATACATATTGGTTTTGAGCATAGAGCCTTAAAGCTTGCTCATTCATAATATGCTAGCCGCTCTTCACATGTGTGAGCAGACAGGTCTAGCCTATATAGCGGACTCATAAACCTTGGCCAAAAAGTTTCCAGCCTTAGCAATGCAACAAGCAAACAGCATGGAGTGGAGTGCTAAAACAAACAAAAAACTGCTGGCCAGATTGCTTAAGCGAAATGCAACACAAGCTGTATGTGCACTTCAGCGGAATACAGTGACAACGCGAAGGCCGTGTAAAACGCACCCCCTCATCCCACACAAAAGAAAACAAAAGCAGGGAGGGGGGGGGTTGTTAAAGATCCCGTGGCCTCCCCAGTTCTGACAACACAGCAACCATGCTTCTGGCAGCACGGTGGCTCAGTGGTTAGCACTGTTGTCTCACAGCAAGAAGGTCCTGAGTTCAAACCCCACCTCAGCCAAGGACCTTTCTGTGTGGAGTTTGCATGTTCTCTCCGTGTTTGTGTGGGTTTCCTCCCACCATCAAAAAACGTGCCGCATCCTCCTACCAGTGCCCTTACCAGTCACTGCCAATTCACCTGGAGTCGGTCTGTGTGTCCTATGCATGTGAGCAAGACGGAATATGTTGGGTGAGCAAGTCTGGCGCAAATTGGCTACCGTGGTATCAGTCAGACTGAGTGTTGTGTTTGATAGCTGTCGGTCCGTTCGTTCTGTGGTATTAATTGGCGACCTAACTGTGTAAAGTGCTAAGAGTATGTAGAAAAGCGCTAAAAACGAAATAAAATGAAAATGAATTAATTTGCGCCTCCCCTCACAATGGGCTACCTCAATTGAATAGGTAGCCCATTTTGACAGGGAGAAATTACTGCTCATGCGCTACCCTGTTTTGACCTAAATGCATACTTTTTGAACACATTAAAGCATTGTCGGTGAAAGCCTGACCTTGTTGAAAATAAACCCAAACGGTAGTACTTTATCGTCATATGTGTCCACCATTATATTATGATGAAGAGGCACTGCCGATCTAGCGGCAATAAGCCCCCTTGTCAACAAACAGGGTTTGGACCACAGTCCGCTTGTGCTGCAGGGGTAGGTTCTGCGCGCTAAGGCGGTCAGTCAAATAACTGCGATGCATCACATCGCATTTGCGCAGGGAAATGCATTTCTAGTTTCAACATTGATTTCTAGTTAATAAACTGGTAGATATCGGGGGCCATTATTACGAACGGAGGTTGAACTACTTCGACCTATCTCGGGCTTAACAAGGAAAGTCGGAGTTGACATACTCTGATTATCCAAATGGGTGTTAAACAGTACTACGGCAGTGATTATTAAATTGGTGTTAACTCCATGGAGTATGTCTGCGTTCGCATAAAACGGGTGCGGTTGGAAACGTAAGCAGATATTTAGGCCAGTGGCTTATGCTTCGTATTTTTGATCCCGGAAGACAGCATGTTGATAATGTTTGGATATGACTAGTTTAAATAAATGTTAACGGCTAAATCTTGGCAGCGCATTGCCGAGAGTAAAGTCGTAACAGTATTCTTGTCTCGTGCATGTTTCTGCAACTACAGTCAATTTTACTCTCCCAAATGAAAAAAATATAACCTCTATAATTTACAATTTTAACCAATGTGTCCTATTTTGCATTACGGACAAGTGTTTAATTTGTCATATAATTGAAATGAAAGGATACATGAAATAATATATCTAAGATGTGAAGAACAATTAGTAGCTACAGGCTATAAAATTACACATGGGCTGCTCCATAAAGCACATAGAATGTCATTGCATTCATACAGCCTAACGATCATATCAGCTGCAACCACAGCGGAAAGTGCGTTTGAGATTAGGCCTACAGGCTGTTATACTTTTTTTATTAACTGTTGAAGTAAAGGATTTTCTAGTTCGAAAACACACTTTTTGGACGCCAATTTTGGATTGGCAAGAGCTTTATAGCCTATATATTAACACTTAGGTTATATGTTGTAAAACCAAGTGTTCATATTGAATGATCTAAACGACTTCCGACAAAAACATTATATTTGTGTACACTTGCAGTTTTACAACGCTGTACGCAGCGCAGTTTTCCCAACTACAGCGTTATATAGCACTTAACATCGAGTTAACCACGAACATAAACTGCTCGGAGCAGTTTAGAGATGCAGCGTAAATTACTATGACAACATACCAAGGGTAAAACTTACCCACTTTTTATAGTATGAGTTAATCGAGAAGTTACTCTCAACGTCACAAAGTTACTCTCGAACTTTCCGGGGTAAGCCAGTTACCTCGCTTCGTGGTATAGGCTTCTGGTCTAGCTGGACAACCATAGCAGCTAAACTTGTAAAACTTGGAATAGATCTATCACCACATACTAAAAGCTAAATAAGATGTGTTTCTAGATTTGTGAAACCTCTGCATTGTTTGTTTGTGGAACACAGGCAGTGCCACTGCGATGACTGGAAAACAGAGGGGACTAGCTCAGCACGTGAATGCACAGTAGCACCATCCACCACAGCAACACTTTTGCATTCACAGAGAACAAGCTGTGAAAAAAGCCCCTAGTAATAATCTAATAAACCACTCATTGTCTACTAAACAATGCATAAAACACACACAATATTTTGTTCAACGTATTTATTCTAGTCTCAAATGGCCAACCAACAAGCCTCAAAACTCACGGCTTACATTCCCAGCAGAAAATAATATTCCCACATTCAAAGCGGACAAAATAAAGTAATGGAAGTTTCACAAAATGATCAGCAACGAACGTTATTTAAGTTTAAAGTAACAATATATTTCCCGTACTGTTTGTATCCAAGCCACCCTCCAGATCAGCAGAGAAAACGGTAAGTTTTGTTCAGGCTGGTACCAATGCTGTGACGTTAGCTAAGTAAAGTTCATACTGGCTAGCTAACAACTACAACCACTAAAGATATAGATCTTCAAAAGTTCCTTAGTACTAGTAGTTACCACAGTTTTCTCCAGAACCAAACATCTGAATTTACAATACTATGCACCCCTTAAAAAGTATTTACTTTGTTATGAAACATACTTAGGTAACAATACAGATTTAAACATTAGCCAGTGTTAAATAGCATATGTGGTTGGCTGTAACCGTCTTGCACATGCTAATTAAATAACTTTGAAGGAGCTCAATATGGGGGGCTGTACAGAACGATGAGCTCCTGAACTGCACATAATTACAGAAATATAAACAGGAACGTCTGAGCAAAAACAGTAGAGTTGACCAGGGGGCAAAGAAAATATTAGTATCAGTAAAATGGGGAAAATAACTGTAACTAGTAACAGCCCCTTTTTTAATTTTCAGTAACTGTAATTTAGTTACTCAAAAGTGAAGAATAATGCGAATAATTAAGAATAAGAATAATTAACACAGTCGTAAATCTGACAGAAACTAGCAAGCAATGGATAAAGAAAAGAGTATGAGTAACCCTAAGCCCAACACCCCTTCTTATAACCCTAACCCTACCCAAAAGGGGTAAAAATTACCACACTGCTTGTACTGTGTGCAGGGGCCGTCACAGAAACAATGGATGGTTGTCACATCCGGGCATCTTTCTCTAATTTCCCTTAGGATGGGCTCCAGGTATTGCCATATGGCAGGTGGTCCCTTCAGTCTGGATGCAGATACAGTGCAGAAGGAGGGAGGGGTAGGTGCCTCCCCCACATAGTAAGCCCAAGTGTGCCTGTTGGTGTGATACATTACATTCATTTAGCAGACGCGTTTATCCAAAGTGACTTACAAAAAATAGTGCCTACAAAAAGAAAAGGTAAAAACGACAAGTCAGGTAGATAAAATAAGGGCATCCCTGACCTAATCACCTAGAGAAAAGCTAAGCAAGTGCTATATTAAACATCAGGATACAAAACAGAACCATTGCAAACCAACTACAAACAATTTGAGTGCAAACAATTACTTAGTATTTCAAGTAGAAGTGCTAGGTAGACGCACCGTCACATTTAAGAGCCGAAGTGCAGTCGAAACAAGTGAGTCTCTAAGTTTCAGCGTAAAGTGTACAAAGATATTGTGGTCCTAATGTTTGTGGGGAGGTCATTCCACCACTGAGGGACAAGGACAGATAAAAGTCATGAACGAGGTACCAGGCTGTCCTTTCCACCGAGTAAGGGGGCAACAAGGCGACATCCAGTGGCAGAGCGCAGTGATCGGGATGGGGTGTAGGGTCTGAGCATCGACTGTAGGTAGGAGGGTACAGTTCCAGTCATCGCCTGATAGGCTAGGACAAGAGACTTAAATTTTATGCATGCTGCCTACCGGCAGCCAGTGCAGTGTGTGAAGTAGAGGAGTAGTGTTAGTGAACTTAGGGAGGTTGAAGACCAGACGAGCGGCTGCGTTCTGGATGAGCTGAAGCGGTTTAATGGCACTCGCAGTCAACCCAGCCAATATGGAGTTGCAGTAGTCCAGGTGCGTGATGACAAGGGCCTGGACTATGTCCTTTACAGCCTCTCTTGTAAAGAAGGGTCGTATCCTCCTGATGTTGTGATGCATCAAGATGGACAGCTTGTACCTCAGAGCTGTACTTGCAGCCATAGTTCTCCAAGAAGTCAATATGGACAGCACATTCATTTGCAGGGAGATTCAGCTTCAAGGCCTGTGAAAAAGCATATTGCTGCCTGATGTTGTAGAGATGGCGGCGAAAGGTCTGGAGCGAAACGGCAAACATGTTCACAAGCTCTTGCGAGCATTCAAATAATTTTTCATAGTGATCTTTGAAGCTGTTCCAGGATAATTTCTGTGCTTTGTCTACAGTGGGCCACTGAATGTAGGAGACAAGATCGGTGGCTCTGTAGTGGCTTGTGAGGTATTATTGATGCATTCCTCACATTCCCCATACATGCATTGCTTTTTTGTGGTATCACTTATGGCTTGTGTCAGGCTCTCCAAATTGGATGTGTCGATGATGTTGCATCTGGTGAAGCTTTTTGGCAATAAAGCCTAGACTTTCATGCTGTTTGCACATACATGTTTCACGATCTGCCAATGTTGGACGCACAACCCAGTAAGGGCAAAGTATGCAGAACAGTGAGTATGATAAGCGGAGGTTGGTCTGCTCGGCCAGGAACTTCAAATGGATGTTCTTCATTGAATCCACCAGTCATCTTTTCTTTTGTCACCGTTTGCTTTTTTCCAGTCGTGATCCTACTGACGTCGTCACTTTAAAAGAACTCACCGTTGATCTCAGCGTTGCAGCAATTCCTTTGTCTTTCTTCCTCTGGTACGCACAAACGTTTTCATTTGCTAATTTTGTCCACCTCCTTGAAAATCACAAAACCTCCTCTGCCAATCTCTGCAGCCTGTACTTTTTGGGAATTTTGCTGGTGACTATTCCTGCAATGACCTATCTGTCACTCTCTCTCCTTGAATGTGCGTACTTTGTACGCACTTGTTCAGCTACTGCTGAATGGAACAACAGGGTTCTCCTTAGAGCTGTGCCCAAGATTTGCCGAAGCAATTTGTTTACTTTGGATCTTGGTGATGGATGGTCTTTTTTCAAACGTTGGAGCCGCTTCCTATATTTCTTTGCTCGCTGTTCACCTGTCTTCAACTGACCTTGTAGTTTCTGTAACTTCCTGTTTAATTTTACTTTGGAAGCCCTCCTTTGTCATCTCCCAAGATCATCATCGTCATCATCATCATCTTCATACGCTTTGTCCGGGGTCGGGTCGCGGAGGTAGCAGTTCCAGCAGGGCATCCCAAACTTCCCTTTCCCGGGCCACATTAACCAGCTCTGACTGGGGGATTCCAAGGCGTTCCCAGGCCAGTGTAGAGATATAATCCCTCCACCTGGTCCTAGGTCTGCCCCGCGGTCTCCGCCCAGCTGGACGTGCCTGGAACACCTCCCTACTTGGAGTAGACAATCCATCGGTTTCCTGCTAAGAAACCATGGCCTCAGATTTGGAGGTGCTGATCCTCATCCCAGCCGCTTCACACTCTGCTGCGAATCGATCCAATGAGTACTGCAGGTCGCAGACCGACGATGCCATCAGGACCACATCATCTGCAAAAAGCAGTGATGCAATCCTCTGCCCACCAACCCGCAGCCCCCCTCCCGCCGTGAGATCCTGTCCATGAATATCACAAACAGGATAGGTGACAAAGCGCAGCCTTGGAGAGGAGGCCAACCCTCACCGGAAACGAGTCCGACTTACTGCCGAGGACCCGGACACAGCTCTCGCTTTGGGAGTACAGAGATTGGATGGCCCTGAGTAGAGACCCCCTCACCCCATACTCTCGCAGCACCTCCCACAGTATCTCCCGAGGAACCCGATCATACGCCTTCTCCAAATCCACAAAACACGTGTAGACCGGATTGGCATACTCCCAGGCCCCCTCAAAGATCCTCGCGAGGGTAAAAAGCTGGTCCGTTGTTCCACGACCAGGCCGGAAACCGCATTGATCAAGTTGCTTAAAACAAACAAATATTTCGTAATTTACCCTGCAGAAAAAATTGACATTGCCAGCCACTAACAAACCATATTTCACTGTAGCAACTTATTTGAGGATAGTTATCCAGTAATTCTTTGATGCCTATGTAGATAGCGATACCGTTTCTTTATCTAAAATATATCCTTGTGATCTGCGCGTACACTAACTTGCATTCCTCAATAACCAAAATGTATGTCCTGACCTTGAAGTTCCAGGTTGAGAGTTGACTTGAGATTCTGGCCTCACTGGTATTTCTGGCCTGACTGGAAGATCAGGGCTGACTGGAGGATCAGGACTGGCTGGAGGATCAGGACTGACTGGAGGGGTGTTTAATCCATCAACTACCCTTTTCCTGTCGTTACTCCTCTAATGGGCCTCTTTCCACTTCTTCCGCTGTGCATGCTGTGCTCTTGACACACTGGTCTTTTTACGTTTGCGTCTTCCCTGTTTCTGTCTTTCCTATTCTTCTCTTTCTCTCTTTCTAAATACTGCTGTCTCCTACTTAATCTGCATCACGCCTGGTGCGGTAGCACCTCTGCTTTTCAGCAGCACTTGATGGTGTGCATGAACTCTGTAGAAATCAATACATTTTAAAATAAAATGTCTATTATCCTATCAAATTATCTGAACATAATTTACTGACTTTTGCTGGAGGCAAAAACATAAAATAATAATATTAAGCGTGTATATATATATATATATATATATATATATATATATATATATTCTTGAAATTAAGGTAATACATTTAAAACATGTATATTATGCAAAATTATACATACACATTTCATTTTACTATAGACAATATATTGCACCTTCTGAGTTAACTGATGGAGATGTAACCCTGTTACTCTAATTACAGTAACAGGGTTGCAATTATCAGGGTTGCAAATCAATGCTAACGTTTGCTTTTACCTCAGGAATAGCTGCTAGCTGTGGAATGTAATGTTAATGTAAAGGCCAAGGACAAACTTACTTATATAAATACATAAATAAAACCTTTAAATTAATTTGTCTTTTTCACATAATATGAGTAACAGGGTTGCGTTGGGTAGAGTGGCACCCAGTCAAGCCTGAAAAATATAAAAGATTTAAGAGAGAACTTACCTTTGGTCTACCCATGGTATAAGCACATGGCTTTATGATGTCATTTCCTCTGTGTCATTTGACTCACTGTTTTTCTTCTTCCTTTTTCAGGCTAAATAGGTTTCGGTAACAGGATTGTGTGAATGTTGTGGGAGACAACTTCAGTGCATAATGAATTACTATTTAAAATATGTATATTAAACACATTTTTACAACTATATTTACATTTTGTCACAGGACAAATATAATTTACACAAGTTCATGTTTTAATATTTTGTGCATGGATTATTGAAAACGTAATGGATGGGACAGAAAATGTCATTCAATTCTGGAGTGACCCATATACTGGGTCATACTGGGACCCATACTTGCTCGCCGTTCTCTGGAATCAAGCAGTTGCAATCAACAACAAAAAACAATCTGCACAAAATAGTACAGTTAGTTTATATATACATATATAGGTATACACATACATATTGCTCTTCAGCTCAATAATCTAATTTCTATTATATCTAAAATGAACAAAATAGGACCGCTACTCTGGCTAAACCATTTGACTTTAGTGCATCGTTTTGCAGTTCCCCTACTGACTACGCAATACAATCAACATAATGACACATTATTTAAATAAAAAGACACAATTTAGTTTAATTAACATTAATTACATTCACCCTTTACATTGTATTCATTTAAAATTAACTGAGGGAAAATACAAAGTCAAACAAAGCTCCGATTGTTTTTTTCCTAAATTATATTACTTTTTTTACGCTTTACTCCGCCTAAAGCCTGGTTTATACTTCTGCGAAGCAACACGTAAACAGCTCTGCGTAGCTTTGAATAGCAGGGGTTTCTGGGAAAGCGTAGCTCACCGAGGCCCGCCGACGTGTTGACGGGGTGTCCTCCAAAAATCCTAACAGCCCGTTGCGCGAAGCGTCTTCTCAGTGCATCAAACAATCGCTGATTGGTTGAGCGGGGTAGGATACGAGTAGATATTCGGTCATATTTGGCTGTATCGAAACAAATTAAAACGTAGATGACACAATGAACTGGAGTAAATAGGCTGATTATCAATTTGAATCATATTAGTGGTTTTCTATGCACTTAGCTTGTACATAGTATAGCCTATATATAGGCTATATGTTACAACTGTTTTCTGTAGGCCTATTGTTTGATAAACTGTATATGAACATATTGTACAGCACTTTGGTCAGTTCTGCTTGTTTTAAACATTTTCTATAAATAAACTTGATTTGATTTGATATAAGAAAATATGCAAAGCAGTGAGCAACCTTCGGTCTCTTTGTTTTTACTTTCGCGGCACATGAACGGGAGTTTCCGTGTCTGTGCTTTTTCTACGGTTTTCTGTACATTCTGGATTACTGAATTCGACACTGCCACCTAGTGGGCCTGTTAAGCTTACGTTGAAGTAAGTAGGCAAACCACTGTGCAAGCGTGAGTGCCAAATGAACGTTTACATTCGCTAACGCGCTCACGGAGAAGTCTAAACCAGGCTTGAGTAAGCTATAGTACCTCACCAGTAGGCTTAAGCCTGGTTTATACTTCTGCGAAGCAGCACGTAAACAGCTCTGCGTGGCTTCGAAGCGCAGGGAAAGTGTAGCTCACCGAGGCCCGCCGACGTGTTGACGGGGAGTTCTTCCCAATCCTAACAGCCCGTTGCGCGAAGCGTCTTCTCAGTGCGTCAAACAGTCGCTGATTGGTTGAGCAGGGTAGGAAGCAAGTAGATATTTGGTAATATTTTGGCTGTATCTAAAACGCAGATGATGCAATGAAATGGAGCAGATAGGCTGCTTTTTAATCGCCTTCGAATCATATTAGTGGTTTTCTCTGCACTTAGCCTAATAGGCTACACTATGTACAAGCTATGTGTTACAAACTACTGTGCGAATTTAAGCGGCAAATGAACATTAACATGCTCACGCAGAAGTATAAACCAGGCTTTAGGCCACTTGTTAGCATGCTAAACATCGTGGTTGCAAACTCATAGAATGGAGTAAACTCCTTGATGAACGTGCTCTCGGCTCTAATAACTTCGATGGCAATAATGTGTTAACTTTGTCCTGTTTACTTTAATGTATCTTGACTTTAAACTAATTTATTAATGTTGTGCAATATAACGTCTGTCTCGTTTCTCCTTATAGATGATTCTAGTATTTTTTTTCTAGTTCGCTGGTCCGTTTTTTCCCACAGGCCTAGAACATATAGATGAACAGCGCCCTCTATGCAACAGGAGTTGCCAACAGTTGATGTTAAAATGATATGGGCTGCACAAAGATGCCTGAGTCTTCTTTAGAACACTTAGTGGTAGCTTTGACTTCTCAATTTGACGGAATCATTATAGTGCCTTAAGCACAAAACACAGGTTGCAAAACCTTCTGATGGGCATAGTGTGACATATAATGCCAGTAATTGGTTAAGGACTGGTACCAATGCATTGCATCTTCACAAGATTCTGTGCACATTTTCTTATTTATATTGCACAGATTGCCTAAAAAACACACTAAACAACAATCCTAGAAAATCAAATGTGAAAAGACTAATTGGATATGTAATTGGCAAAATGTTTTCTGTAGACATGTAGTTGGTTTTATTCATGAAAAGTGTTCTACTTAGACATGAGATTTCTTATTGTTGTCTAGTCTTGTCCGGTGGTTGATGATTGTACATTTAGTCATATTTGTGTGACTCGGCATTCCTTCATGTCAGGAATTTTGTTTATTTAGATGACAATATGCCAGAGTAATATAACTGTTTCTGGCATACAAGAGGAGGTGAGCAATGTCCAGTGGTCTCAGCGGCAATACATTTAAGATTTTTGATGCGTAAAGTCTTGGGTTTTGAGATACGAGGGCAAAGTGCTTTCCAACGAATCCCTTGAAAAAGTTTGCTCTGGAGGTCCTTCAAGTCCTCAAAATACGGTACTCCTAGAACATGATCAATCAATCAGTCAGTAAATCAATGATTCAACTTTATAAATAAGCAATTGATCCTATCATGTGTTCAGGACTGAGACAATTTTCTAACCCTGTCCATTAGAAATCCTTAGTTGAGGCGCCTTTTTCCACAGTTGATTTCCTATTTGCTGTGTCCACTTACAAATACCCAGTATGTCAGGACACAGCTCCTTCTTTTTGAATAAATTCCGTACAGATGACAGGGATTCAGATTGCAGCTTGAAGTCTCTTGACATCAAATATGGCAGGAAGAAGCAGTCATGTGACAAACTAATGTTTTCTTTTCCTGGTTTGGATTCTGGCTTGGCAGATGTAGGTGCAGTAGTGGTGTTGAGAGTTGGGGAAAGCGTATGGCCAGAGATACGAGTGTAGAACGTTAGAGGCATGTTTTCTCGTCTAAGGTGACGCCTCCTGCACTGACCATCAGACAGTCGCTGGATGCATTCATGGAGAAGGGTTCGGGTTTGGGTTTGCCCATGCATCTTTGGCAGCCTAGGAAGGGTGGTACTGGTGTGGAGAGAGCCCTCCTGAACGGTACTGCTAGTTTGAGTCTGTTTACATCAAGAAGGCAAAGAGCTCTGCAATCTAAGATTTCTTTCTATTCAATGAACACATTTTCATTCCATTAAAATTTATTAAATAAATTTTTTTTTTAAATAAAGGTTAGCAGGGAAAAAGTTGGTGCATGCTCAATGTCTAACTGGTGTTTTAAATGGCCAGAGAAATTATGCGGTTCATTAAATCACACATAAAGATGTTGTTCCATACCTTAAACCAATGTGAATTTTGTCGCCCACCATCTCTCCTCATTTGATTGCTCATGTTCTGATCTGCCTGAGTCTTATTTACTTCTACACCAAAAAATTACAGAAAAAAGGACTTCATAATCAACAGGATCTACTTAAGAAATGGCATAAGCATGGTCATAGATCAGCTATCAATTAAAATCTTAACAGGTTCAGTCCAATGCCATGGCTAAAATGGTTAAAATGGTAAGCAAGAGCAGCTTTTTAATTTGCAGCATCTTTTAATTCCATTCTTTGGTTTAGTCTTCAGATGTAAGCATGAAAATATTCAGCATTAGAACATATTTCTTTTGTTTCTGCAATGAAGATTGAAAAAAAACAACATGCAGAATATAATTTAATATTCCAATTCCTAACATGCGGCACGCCCCAGCAAATACAATTAACACCAGTGTAAACGACAAAGCGTTGTTATACCTCAGTACAACCAGAGTTTTACCTCTTTGTATTCAGTGAATGGAAACTCAAATGCTTCTTCCTTTCTTAGTAAGAATTTAAAAAGTGTATCTACATTGTAAATACTGTAGTTAAGGCTCTTTAGAAACTATATAAAGGGACAACGTACTGACACACATGACCATGCCTTCAAATATGGTGTGTTGTCATAAGCACGTTTGGGCTTTGAAAAACTTTGCTTGTTCAGTGAACTTCATTATCATTTTGTTTTGTAATTTAGTGTCTTGAGCCACAAAATGAGTGCAATTACACTGCATAGCAACACTGACAAAAAACTCACTTTTAAGGGGTCCTTTGACAAATGTTTAAACAGAGGGGTATTATATTTCCAACTATTTAGTGATTATGATTTTGAACTTACTCAGAATAGCAATTGTGATTTATTACAAGCAGTTGTCTACCTACAACTCTAACATTACACTACTCCAGGTACAGCACACCCTGCTTCGCCCACATATATAAATATATATTTTTTATTTTATTTATACAGGGTTAACCGACCGAGACTAGGTCTTTTTTTCTAGCAGTGCCCTGTTTAAAGACAGGATATATAAATGACAACAAAAAATTATTATTATTTTTATTATTAATAATAATAATAATAAAAATAATAATAATAATAATAGTAATAATAATAATAAGCAAAACAACATATATATATATATTGTTTACAATACAATATTTACAATACAGTACAATATTTAAGTTTCAACCAAAACAAGAACACTCTTCAACTCCCATCCTCCAATAAAAATACATAAATAAATAAAATAAAAAATATATATAAACTGCTTCAGTATTGTTTTTAGTTCTGAGTAGGCCTACTTCAATTAGTATAATCTTAGCATGTTATACTTGACAATCCTAGTTATTACCTGAGGAAGGATGCAAGACAAAAGGCATGACATGACTGGTATCTTAACAGTTGACCAATTGTGAGTTATTTATGTTTTGTGAGTGATTGATGCATTTTTACTACAGAATGGTATGTCATAAACCAAAATAAATGTACATAATATACATCATAAACCATAATGCATTGTGACATGAACTAAGAAAACGAAAGTCTGATAAATTACTAGGAATGTTCCAATCAAGTTGTTAGGCTACCTGATTTGATTCACAGTTGACTTACTGGACGGGTTTAGATTGCGTTGGGAAGGAAAAATTGCATTGAAATTTGGGCTGCTTTTGTCAACGATGAAGACCTAATAATCATTAAATGTAATTTTATTACAATTGATTTATACAGGGGTTGAAATCAGCAGTACCCTGTTTGAAATACTGTTAATACCAGAATATAAACTTAAAGGTTTAAATAAACAATCCCTAAAGTGTCCATTCTTGCCATAAAACTCCCAGGGTCAAAATAAGCATCTAAGATCCCCACGGTTCTCAAAATGATCAGTATCCTTATCTCAGAACACGATGGCATGAATGTATTCAATGCATAATCATAGGGGAGTTTATAGTAGTTGCCATAACCCATGCTAAGATTGTTGTTTTATAAAAGTATTTAAGTAAATCTTGTAGATCATAGAACATAGTTCTTCAGTTGTTCTGTTTTTTCCTCTCTTTTGGCCAGCATATTTTCCACTGTTGTAGTTCATGCTGTTTGTGGTGAATGTCTTCTTCGTCATCCTTCAGATCCTGCTTCCAATTCTGTTTGTCTTCTGTCAGTTGGTTGAGCTGGGCAGAGGTCATCTACCCATTGCCATGGGAACATGTTTCAAGTGGGGGGTGTTGTGGAGGGTGAACCTTGGACCCTTTATGCTGTGAAGTGTACATTGGTTGTGCATGTTCTAGTCTGCGTTGAAGCAGTGCGAGGTTTAGAAATTATACAATTAAACATTGTAAATAATATATGCTGTGGTTGTGATTAAAAAATTATCTAGCATTGTAAAGAATATAATCAAACCTGATATCGATCAAATGTATGCATGCCCTGATGAAGGACCAAGTTGAATCATACCCTTGTGTATGCTGCCATCTAGTGATCACAATCAAATGTTGGTTAACATTTACATGTATATATTTTATTGCGGACACTAGATGGCAGTATACACAAGGGTATGATTCATTCCAGCTCCCCTCAAGGCTTACCCTCTTCCTATTCATTGTCTATGGGCAATTTAAGTGTGTAAAAGAGGCAATTAAAAAATAACTAGAGGACAAATTAATTAGCTGTGTACAAGCGCAGTTCATGGCGTTCGAGCGGACATTTTGGCGTTGCAATGGAAGCGAAATGCTTACAACGCAATCACATAATAACCAGAGGGAGTCATTCATTGATGCAGTTAACAACTGGTGTTAGGCGTAGCTACGACAGTCAGTATACAAATATAACAACTTGCGAATACATAACATCAACGCTAGATGGTGGTATATGCCCGTGAAAATTCTCTCCTAGTCAAAACCCTCTCCCCAGTCATTTCAATGGGGCCAAAAAACAATTAAAAATAATAATAAAAAACATAACTCGTGACCCGATCACTTAGCTGTATACACGCGCACTGGACTCCAATACCCAAGACACGTGGGCACTGGAAGGGAATCGATTGGGTCAAAACTGGGGCCGTAGTTAAGGCGCCAAAAATGTTGATTGAATCACATAATAATAATAATAGTAAGCTGAGTTTATGTAGTGCTTTTAAAAACACAAAGCACTTCACAGTACCGGGGCACAAACAAGAACAACAGATGTTGAAAATGGGATGACATAGGACAGAGAAGACAAAAACTGTACTGAACAGAACGGCATTGACAAGGAAAGGACACAAGTGGGAGCTGGGAATGGAAATCAGATTGAGGAGTAGGTGGGGAAAGGAGGGGGTGGTGGAATCAGTTGTAGGCCAAGCTAAAGATGTGCGTTTTGAGTTACTACCGGAAGGGAAAAATGGTGTCTGAATCTCTGACTGATGGGGGGAGTGAGTTCCATAGCCTTGGTGCCACCCTGGAGAAAGCTCTGTTGCCGAGGCTCTGTAGAGAGTTTAGGGATGATGAGTGACAAGTTTTTGCTTTATTTTTTCAACTTGTTGGGAGAGTCCCCTCAAGATGTTTGGATACCCAGGGCTAACCTTGGTGAGTTCCAGAATGATTTGTTCAAGCTGCAGCAATCAACTATATTGATTGTAGTGTAGTGTTGGATGCCGTTAATAAAGCACAGATTCGGGAGATACATTTTAGAACAGTTGTACATCTTTATCACAGTAGGTAACACTCCACATTCCACATTCTTCCTTTACATTTCTATCGGTCACCGCTCTCCACTGCCCCTAGTGACTTAAGCCTGGTTTATACTTCTGCGAAGCAGCACGTAAACAGCTCTGCGTAGCTTCGAAGAGCAGGGGTTTCTGGGAAAGCATAGCTCACCGAGGCCCGCCGACGTGTTGACGGGGAGTCCTCCCAAATCCTAACAGCCCGTCGCGCGAAGCATCTTCTCAGTGCGTCAAACAATCGCTGATTGGTTGAGCAGGGTAGTAAGCAAGTAGATTTTCGGAAATATTTTGGCTGTATCCAAACAAATTAAAACCTAGATGACACAATGAACTGGAGCAGATAGGCTGCTTTTCAATAGCCTTCGAATCATATTAGTGTTACAACTGTTTTCTGTATTGTTTGATAAACTGTGTATACATATATTGTACAGCACTTTGGTCAGCTCTGCTTGTTTTAAACATTTTCGATAATAAACTTGATTTGTTTTGATATAAGAAAATATGAAAAGCAGTGAGCAACCTTCAGTCTCTGTTTATACTTTCGCGGGACACGAACAGCAGTTTCTGTTTCCGTGTCTGTGCTTCTTCTACGGTTTTCTGTACATTCTGGATTACTGAATTTGACACTGCCACCTAGTGGGCCCATTAAACTTACGTTAAAGTATGTTGGCAAACTACTGTGCGAACGTAAGCGCCAAATGAACGTTTACATTCGCTAAAGTAATCACGCAGAAGTATAAGCCAGGCTTAAGTAGGATACAACATCCCCCCTTCAGTTCAAATGTAACAGCATTCTGATAATTAGAGGAAAAAATAATGAGTAGTTCATTACAGAAGCCATAAAATAAACTCTATGCCAATTACATTAGCAGCAATGTTTAGTAAAATGTAACAAAAACCATTTAGCAACAGTGTACAAGTATATAAGTATATAAGACAGATATGTTAGATTTATACATAACCTTTAAGGCTCATGCTAAATTACATAATCCTTGAGCCACCTAAACTTCACTATTTGTCTAACCCAGCATTCTGGTCTGGAGACATCTCTCTCTGAGGCTTCTGGACACAAGATGTTTCTGTTAAAGAAACATTTATGTTTCTGTCAATTTAATCGCATACCTGCAGTCATGTGCAGCAGTGTCAAATGATCCCACAATGTCTATGGACAACTTTTGGGAACTCAGGGAAAGGCACAGGTTGCAGCGAAGGCGTGTGTGGTTTAGCACTTTTGTCATTAAGTTGACACGGCTGACAGGAAGCTATGGTTATCTGTGCTATTTTATCCATCTTCGGCCACCAGTAAAGATCTCGCAAACGTCCGCTTTGTGTGCGCAACCCCTTTGGTGACTCTTGCGTGCCAGCGTAAGTAAATCTGATCGCAAAGCAATTGGCACAATCAACCGCGCACCCTGTTATCACACATATAGAGCAAACTGGTGCAGCCGAACACCTCTTGTTATTCTACATATTGTTAGGGGTAGGGTTTGGCGATATGCTAAAATTTTCACCACCGCCCACCATCTGCCCAACAACCGGCAATTGCCATGATATTCGCGCAGGGAAGCTATGTATGCCAATATGTAATTAATTTGATTTATTAGATAGAGTTTACAGTGACAGGAAAAGGCGGGAGAAGACGCGAGGTGAATCGGATTTAAACCCAATCGGAGACAGTATACATAGGCTATGCGCATTGGAGGCGGTGATCTTTACCACTAGATCTATGGGGCAGCACGGTACCTCACAGCAAAAAGGGCCTGGGTTCAAACCCCACCAGACCCAATGGCCTTTCTGTGTGGAGTTTGCATGTTCTCCGCATGTTTGCGTAGGTTTTCTTCGGGTACTCCGGTTTCCTCCCACCATCAAAAAAATATGCTCCATTCTCCTACCAGTGCCCTGACGAGTCACTGCCAATTCACCTGGAGTCGGTCTGTGTGTCCTATGTGTGTGAGCAAGTCTGTCGTAATATGTTGGGTGAGTAAGTAAGTCTGGCGCAAATTGGCAGCCGTAGTACCACTCAGACTGAGTGTTGTGTTTGATAGCTGTCGGTCCATTCGTTGTTCGTTCTGTGTAATTAATTGCCGACCAATTTGTGTAAAGCGCTTTGAGTCTCGAGAAAAGCGCAAAAAACTAAATGAAATGAGTTATTAATATTATTAGATCAGTTTGGGCCACTCATTATTAATCTAAATAGGCTAGGTTATAATATAGCCTCCTGCCTGTTATTTTGTCAAGGGCTGTTTCATGTTTCTCCTTGTCTGTCGGGAGGTGAGGCCGGGTGCAGCGCCTTGCGCAACACCATAAGAATGTCACCGTGGATAAAACGTATTATAGGAAAAGCTACGATTTGATAACCTTTGTTGCTTTTTATGGCGATATAGCTCAAAACCGGTTAATCCTTTATTCCTTCTTCCCAGTGAGCAGAGCTAAGGTGTTGATGACCCCACTGTGGCAAATGTGCCATCATCCTAACAAGCGGATTTCACTAATGCTATGTTGCTACATTAACTTGTGTTTTTTTTCCTTTGTGTTGCAGAGCCAATTTGTTTGGTTTGCACTATTACAAATTGGGTGCTTAATAACTAGGATTTTCATTTCCTAAACAGTTTCTAATTGTGAGAAAAGGTATTTTGCCTTCCGTTGTGTCACCGGGGTCAAACCTCCCCTTGTTTCACTGGTTAATTCACATTTTGTAATAATACATTGTTCATACATTGTATATAACTTTGGTTCTGATTGTACCCTACAATACATGCATACATTTAATGGTGTGCAACTGTTAACAGAGAAGGCACAGTTCCGTCAGACAAACTGATCCGTCGAATGGCTCCTACACACCACACGACTTCCAAAGTTGTATTTTTGCTGTACTGCACACACTGTATTTTTGCTGTACTGCACACACTGTATTTTTGCTGTACTGCACACACTGCACGACTGTCTGTCTTGTACTCGGCTGTCTGGAAGTCGTTGTGGGGTTCACACTACATGACTGATCGGTGACAGGGGGTTCACACATCACAAGACGTTTGACAATGAGTAATCTCAAACATCCACCTGAACTCTAAACTACGTTGTCACAAAAACCTGTGCGAGAAGTGGATTTAAGACTCCTCCACCTTTTGTTTGTCTTACCTTCTCCTTGGCTGTAGGTCGTCGCTGCCCTCACTGCCGGTCACAACACCGTTTACCCTTCGAGATTTGGACGCGACCAGATATTTAAGTTGCTAGATAGTGGGTTGTGAGGCATCGGCAACACATCTGCGACTGTCTTAGATCGCGTCGTGAGCAGTTCCCACGATCGTCCCTCACGAGTGTGCTACAATGTGTCTCCGATCTGGGGCTTTTATCTGTGATTTCCAAAAACGTGTCGGTGAGCGGATAATTGGGCTAAAATCGTGATGTATTAAGTCGACATTAATTTCATATATTTATAACATGTAAATACAGTTCAGGTTTCAGGAAATGTTTGTTTGTATTTTAGGCAAATTTTATTTAATTTAAGATGGTAGAGATGGTTACAGTGTTTGGTTGTACTTCCTGGAGCATACGTATTTTCAAGTGACATTTTTCTGGTCATGTTTATGTACATAAAACCCTTTTGCTCCCATGGGAGCTGGGAGCAACTCGTTTTGTCAGTTTCAAATGAAAATCTCCTCCTGTGCCTTTGCTATTTTTTATTGTCATTGACAGACCTCCTCTGTCAATCTCTATTTGCAAAATCAGTTTAATGGTTATATAATTGTTCAACCCCAATTTAAAAGAAAAGTTACCTTTTTGGGTTTTATCCCATGAGTTATGCTCAAATTAGCTTCACCAAGAACCTGCCATATTTCATGTAGTTTTGTTCTCCAGAAATACTATGGTTATAATGTTTGGTTATACTTAAACATATAAGCAACAGAGAAAATAATAACAAAGATTTAGAAAATAATGTTACATTTATTTTCACAACCATTGAAATGTGGCCAACAAATCAGGGATGCATACAACCTTTAACATGTTTATTGGAAATTTTTCGGACAATTCTTTCTATATACATGGCCCTCATGCTGCCACAGGGCCTTGAGTGTGCGCTGGAGTGACTTGGTTTGTCACAGCCACATAAATCTTATTACACCTTGCCTTTGCGATTGTCAAATATTAAAAATCTTCATTTGCAAAACAGTTATATTGGTTATATTTTTTATATATTTTAAAATTATAAAAAATTGACTAAATACAAGGTTTTCATCTGAACAGGACAACTCAAATTAGCTTCATTGTAAATTTGCCGGATTCCACGTGGTTGCCTCCTCCTGCATGACTCTTTCCCATTGTGCTTCGTGGTACAAAGTCAATTGAGGCATTGTGCTTTATCTGCCCCTTCCCCTGACTCCAAAAGAACATAAAAATAAAACATAAAGCTACAGAGCTTAGGAAGGAAATGAAACCCATTGTCACTGCAATCACAAGTGTTTTTATGTCAAATGGAAATGGCTGTGAGGACTGGGAGGTGCTGTTAGCTGCTTGAGAGCTGGAGGGAAGCGACCAATCATCCAAGTCAAATTTACTTGAATGGTCTCGGGTAGATGATGGAAAACCCCGTACATGTAGACTGACAGTGACGCTGTCATTTCCTCCTGCATTCGATGCTTCACAAATATATTTTCCACTGTCTTGAACTTGGGCGTAGCGAACCTCCAATGAGCCACTGGCAAGAATACGTATCCTACCAATGCGCGATAGGACTTTAAGCCGTGGATTTAACCAGTTTATTGTGGGCAGAGGATCACCATCTGCAAAACAGTTTAACAACACCGTGTGTCCCTCGTCAATTCGTACCTCTTGAGGCTTGCGCCTCAATATTCTGGGGGGCCTGCAAGTGAACAAACCTGGTAGCTCTGCCCCAGAGAAGTCTTGTAAACTACGTCCTTGCACTTGTACAGGTGTGGCACAGACTGGCGGACGTCCTTCAAAAGCCAGATGCAGACGCCAGCGTACCACCCATAACAGGCGACAATCGCATGCTAGCGGATTTTCATCCAGTCTTAAAGTTTCCAAGTTTCTGAGAGAACTAAACACCCCTTCCTCAAGTGTAACAAGAAAATTTCCAGAGATGTTAAGTAAATGGAAGTGTGCCAGACCGTGAAATGCACCAGGTTCTACATGGAGTAATCCGCCTCCAACTAGGTGCAGCTCTTGAAGTCGCAGTAAGTCTCCAAGCAGATTTCTTTCAATGTGTGTGATAGGATTAAATGAAAGGTCAAGGTAAACAAGGTATACAAGGTGATGTAATGGGGCGTAGGGCACAGTGCTAAGATTACAGTTGCTAATGGTTAGAGCTGTCAAGTTTAGGCCAAATAGACTGTTTTCTGCGACGGTGTCAAGCCATGGACAGTGAGACACAACTAGCTCTCTTAGGCGTCCTAGGCGCCGGAGCGAGTTGTTGGGTAGAGTGGTCAGGCCAAGATGGCGAAAGCGCAAAGTGGTCAGCCCACCGAGTTGGGACAGTGCTTCTGTTGGAACACTAGTCAAATTGCTGTGGTCCAGGTTTAGCTCTTGTAGACTATTGAGGCCTGTAAAGGCTCTGTTGGAAATGAATACCAGGTCATTCTTGCATGCTTCAATGTGCTGTAGGGACATTAAATCACGAAATGTGAAGTCAAGCAACACCAGGATTTCATTCTCGCTAATGTCTAGAAGCCTCAGACTCCTTAAACCTGTAAAAACTCCCGCAGGAATAATCTTAAGTTGGTTGCGTGCAAGCCGAAGTTTTAGCAGATTCCGCAGGCCTACGAAAGCCTCAACTTCAATTATAGATAAGATGTTGTCACTTAGGTCCAAGTCCCACAGCTGGGTTAGGCTGGAGAACTGATGTTGCCCTAGAGTCTTGATTTTGTTGTGGGTTAGATAAAAAAAATTGGCATCTCCTGAAACGCTGCCAGGTACAGTAGATAGTTGGCGGCCGGAGCAGTTCACCTCTAGCACGGCAGAGTTACACTGGCAGAGTTGTGGGCATCGCAAGGAGGTGTCTGCAGATAGCGCCATCCCTGTTGCCCACACATAGATGGCACCCCAAAACAGCCTTCGCTGGACAGTAGTTTCCACAAACATCTGGTGCCTGCATGAAGAAACAAACTGATTCAGGCATGTCAAATATTTCAATTTGTCACATAGTATTGTCATTATAAACTCACCACTGCTTGGTGATCGATTGCGGGAAATAATCTCTCTGGTAAAACGAACACCGAAAAGTGCAGCGCTCCTAGTATTCAAGTAAAATTGCCATACTAGTCCGTTCAGATTTTCCTGTCAAACTATGATTCAGGACATGACATTAACATAAGTGACACCATTTGGGGTTTTAAAGTGGGCACCTTCCATCCCGAAATTTTTGTTATGTTGAGCCCGGAACACCTCCAGAAGACTTAGCGGTTTAGCAATGACTTCTCATTGCCATTGTCTTGATATAAAACCACTTTCTTTGGTTTTTCTACATGAAGTTGTTTCCTTTTCACCCACATTGGAACTCAGTCCTCCTTACTCTTTATGAGCAACAGTATTAGACCCCGTTCACACATAGCCGGGAATTTTTGAAAACGGAGGTTTTTCCTCCCTTGTTTTTAAAAAAATCTCTGTCCACACAAGCACGGTTAAAAAAAAATCTCCGTCCACACGAAAACTCCAAAAAACGCTGTCAAAGAACGCCAAACCATGTTGGCCAATCATAAGCTTGAAAAAAAAGGGTGCGTTAGGGATTACCAAGGCAACCGCCGACAGCTGACAGTTCGGCTACATTTGAACAAATTACATCTAAGGACCTAAAGGCGCACACTCTGATGTATCAAAGGAAAAACCTATGATCGTTTTTGGTGAACACTGAAAACAGCGTTTTAAAAAACATCCACCATAGTCGGCGTTTTCGAAAACCTCCGTTTTCAGTGACGAAAAACGCCGTCTACGTGTGGACGAAAGGCCAAAATGGATAAAAAAACCTCCGTTTTCAAAAATACCCGGCTACGTGTGGACGGGGTCTTAGTAAATTAAGAAGATTTCTGAAAGTAAACAAGACACCACTGATATATAAATGTTACGCGTTCAAAAAACACACTTTATTTAAATATAAACAACTTTAGAAGCCGCAAGTTTAGCAAAAATCGGGAAAAACACAAAACAAATACAAGTGTAAACTTCAAAACTATTCAAAGTAATTTTATAGTGAAGCTACAGCGGATACTTAAGATAATACATTTATAACATACATTGATTCATAAATAGTAAATATATATTCCATTTCTTCGCATTCATAAGCAATTACAAGACCTATGGAGAGAAAGAATAACCTGTGGAGAGAAAGAGACACCTGTGGATGAAAAGAAGGGGCAGCGAAGGGACAGAAACAACCCCAGAAAACCCAGCACAACCTCTCAGATTTAAAATGTTTTTTTCTTTGCGAAACTGGTCACACGCCGTGTGCCAAGATTTGAAACAGTTCCTATCGCAAGGAAAGCAGAGACTTTCACCTTTACATTCTGGAACACTGGAAGTTACTCTAGTTCTATTTTGTGTTCTACTTCATTTGTTGTTTTTTGTTGTTTGACAAACCTAGTTACTTAGGTTGAATCATTTGCATTGTGGAAATTAGAGAGGCATTTAACTGCACACGTGTCCTTAAACTGAATGGCAAGGATATTTCCCTCAAGCCTGCACTAACTTACGTTCCCACAAACTACTTTGCGTTCCCCCCTCCAAACCTTGTCCAACCGAAATTGGCTACACAGAGACCGCAGCACACGGACCTCACGATGAACAAACGTCATCGTGACCGTGAATGCAGGTTGTTGCTTTAGAAATAAGTTGCTTTGAAAATAAAAATATTTAATAGAAAATGTGGTAAATTGAACTTACATGTAATAATTATTAATATTAATTAATAATAGCATTACAATTACTACAGTATAATTTGTTGAGGAATTAAACATGACTGACATTTTTTTATTAAATTTTTTTTAAATTCTCTCGTACCCCAACGTACCCCTACGGGTATGCGTACTCCCATTTGAGAACCACTGCTCTATACATTTCTTTGTTACTTACTTCAACTCAAGTGTAAGCGAACTACACTAAATAAGCATTTGTTAGTACAGCATACAATTCCTATTCCACTCTACTTCTTTTTATTAAGGCTATCGATTTGTATGCTTTTTTAAGTACGGTTAAACAATTTGATTTTACAGTGTAGATATGTGTGGTTATTATAAATCTATTCGTCTTTGGATATCTAGCTGTCTGTTTATCTCAAGCCACAGGTCAAAATATATATGAATATTGACAAGAGCCAGTGTCAAACATTAAGATATTTATTTTTGTCCACAAAAACTTAATAGAACAGGTCAGCACAGTTGTCCTATGCAAAAATAATGTCATTAATAATTATCAAGGCTTCACTAAATTATCAAAGTGACAGCTTCCTAATGGACAATTCAATGTTTACCCTTTTGATGTCTCATTCTGTAAAAAAAAAAGTTCCAAGAATTAGATGTTTTTATTTCATTATAATTGTACACTGTAACATTGTAACCTCGCCGTGTGGAGTTTTTTTTTCAAGCCTAGCTTACACTTTCTATGAGTTGGTTACATGTTTCAAAACGATTCTATATTTTAGGCAACAAGAACCTTTTTAAGATAACATAAGGCTGGATTTGGTGACTTACATAAACAGCTCAGTAATCAAAAAACAACTACAATAAAGAATTTTATTTAAATACTGTCAAAACACTCTTTGCCCCAGATCTCCACGAAAACACACCCAAACTCTCAATTTGCAGGAGAACGTCAGCTGGCAATATGGTAAACTGACAGGAAGAACACCCTGCTGAACCCTGTGTAACTTCAGAAAAAGTCTGTGTTACATTTAACCCCGCGTTAGAATGTGCCCCACTCTCCCCTACTGTTGATTAGGTTTTTGGTGTGCTATTTAATATGGCACTTTCATTGCTCTTAACTAGGCTATTGAGTCAGGGATGCACCTATTTATCTTCCTGACATGGTTACTTTCTCTTGTCAATAGGACTGGGTTAGATAAAAGAGTCTGCTAAATGACTGTAATGTAATGCACTTTGGAGAGCCCCCCCCCCCCCCCCCCCCCCCACACACACATTTTCAATTTTTCTAACTGCACTTTAGCTTCCATTAAAGTATATTATTTTTTAATCTTTGTCAAGTTCCCCACCACAGCACTTTTTGAACACATGGCCACAGACCTTAATTTGTTATGCAGGTCTTCTATTGGTAGTTAGGGGTGTGGCTATCAATGTGTGGGAATAAAAGGTAGGAAGATATTTGCTACGGTAAGTGTGAAAAAGAACGGTTCCAAATTTAGAGTCGGTTTTCTCTGAAGTTCATTTTCAAGAGTATCAACCATTAAACAAGCACAACTTTGTTAAATATTTGCCAGTTATAGTGTACGTTGCACACATACTCAAATTGAACTTTCCACACGTACCAAAATAGAAAAATCACAGAAGTGAACTTGTGCTCCTTTTGTAGGATTTGGTCACATTTGGTTAATAGTCAGATGTCAGTCACAGTAAAAATAATAATAAAAGGAAAAAAAAAAGGTTAACACATTTTTGGGCGCTACCATATGCAAAACATTGTGCCAAGCGTTCAAATTCTTTCTCTAAAACTATTTTGAATATCAGCTATTTAGTACTCACCACTTTTTCAAAGGCTGCAGCTTCTCATAACCAGATGGATGAAGGGCATATTCGTTCTGAAGGAACAGAAGCCAAAAAATAGGGGGAAGGATGCTGCTGTATCAATGTTTACAGGGAATGTTTTTTTTTTCATTGCTCACCGTTAAGCCCTCTGGAGGTGTTGTGGGCTCAAATTAACGAAACATCTGGGATGGAGGGTGCCTACTTGAAAACCCCAATGACACATCTGCTCTCAATCCAAGTCCATTCTAAAATATTGTCTTTTGAAATGCTTATCTTGGAGTATGGTATAATGGATATTATAACATCCTATCCTGTGTATATTGAAATGTAGAGTTCTCAAAAAATGAACTGCCTTTCAATAATGGGATATCTATTTACTTTAAAATGAGATCAAACGATTAATTTACTGTATATAATCTGATCATACAAAACCCACATTTTCTTTTTGCAGAATATATTTGGCCTATTGTAATACATAAAGTTAACAAAAATATACTAAATGGTTACCAATGCGGCATCAGTAGAACAACAAGAAATGCCCCATGCAAATGAACCAAATGAACGCATGTCTGGACTTAAAAACAACCCAATGTTTGCTATGGGTATGTAAAATTTGTTATTTTCAGACACCATTTACATTTATTAGACGTTAATTATGTTATACTGAATCATTCACTACGGAATTGTCATCCATTAATATTTGTGAGGTGAGTCATTTTGAAGAGATATGCCCAAGGTTAAACTCCTAGAGGTAGTTTGATAGGTGATTTTGGCGACCCCTGCCGTTTGCTTTGTGTAATTATTTTCCCTAACTCACAAAGACGACGTGCAGGATGCTCGCGGTCACTGCATATCGCTAGCACAAATTAATGACTATTCTTCAAGTATTAGCATCTCTTCCTGATTTAGAGATGCACATCCTTGTGCCATAAAGCAATTTGTCACAGTTTCTCGGGAGATGGTACCCGTTGCAGACAAAATTAATGTTAAATATTGGGACTTCAAGAGGACTGATCTGAACCGCGCATTTTTAATTCTCCCATTGACATTACAATGTGGTTTCAGAGGAAATGCATTGATAATACAAAAAGGCTGCCTACAGTTGCTTTAAATGTTGGAATAACAACTTTGACTATCATATCACCTTAACTTGTTCTTAATTCAGATAACTTGCACTGATAATTTACCATCTTGTGTTTCTCAGTGGTCCATTGGAGTATTTGTGAATATACTCAAAGCTATAGGTATAACTGAAGCTAACTGAGTCCATGGATATGAAAATACCCTACCAGTCTTTGCTAACAGCTTGCTGGTGATAGAGATGGGTGCGCTTATACAAGAAGAAAAACATTATGACCTGACCCTAATAAAAATACTTTAAAAAATGTTCTCCCGTCAAGAATAGTTTAGAATAAATAGAACCTCAAATAAACTCTGCCCCCCGCATAATTCACCAATATTGACCATTGTATTTTATGATAGTCTAAAAATAGTTATTGTTCTCAGCCTTATATCACTGCCTGTATGTTTAATCCTTTGTCTAGAACCGTTTTAGAGCGCATAGCAGCATGCAAAAGACATAAAACTAAGTCTTAGCCTACCTCTTGCTGTACAATCAGTCATAGTCTTGTAAACATGGTTATTTGCACACAAATGTTGTTGACTATTTCAAAGTATGTACTGAACAATGCTTGGTGGGTTTCAATGCCGAATATGTAGATATTTTCATAATTATAATACATTTCTAGGTTGTAATTTAAAATATAAGTAATTAACATATTTGCATTTTAATCAATATTTTAAGTCTGTTTAGTTATTTTCATAGAAAACAATATGCACTCATTTAAGTGTGCCGTACTGTAGTAACTGGTTTAAATGAGAAAATGTGTATTAAAGAAAGTCCAAATTACTCACCATCAATAATATTTTGAGGACATGTTTTGATGTACTTCTTATTCTATAAGTTGTATGATGCTTTTGTTAAAAAAGTGAGTTTCTCGTCGCACTTTCTCTACAATTATGTATGACTGAAGCGCTGAGACTATGGTAGTTGTAGCATTGCCATTGCGCTGTCTGTAAGTCTCGTCTATACCCTAAAATTCTGCAGCAACATTGTTCCTTAAAATATGTCTAGCATAACTTGATATACAGTATCATAATCTAAATGTTTAACCTCCTTTTTAATGTTACTGCTTTAGCCTGGTTCTCCTATTGCGGTCCTTGTAGCAGTCAAAACCAAGCAATGAATGTGCTGTCAGAGGCACGCGTGGGGATTATAAATCTGATGTTGGAATCTAGCCAGCGGAATACATTACTTCTCAGGGAGAATTTGCCGAATGGATGAAGGAAAGCAAGTATGAGGTCAGCCAACTGCAGATTTGGGTGTAACAACAGATGGGAGTAGAATTAAGGGCTGCAGCTTCAAAGAAAAGAATCCTTTTTGACGTCTTCTATATGGCTTTAATCAAATGCTACCCCATCAGGACCGAGTAAGGCAAAAAAGAAATCAATATGCTTGTTAACAGCATAATTAGCATAATACTCCAAGGGAAAACGGCACGTTTGCGTCCACCAACTAAATAACATTCTGCTAATCTTTTCAAAACTCCTATTAAAAATACTGATAGTAAACCAGTAACTCTCCTGTCTACTCTATAACACCTTTTAAAGCTTATTCCAAATATGAGGCACAAGATACATAAAAGCAGCCGTGACCATATTACAATGTACCTTTACAATTTGGAGCAACATTAAATCTACAGCTTTGGTATAATGTTTGGAACAGCAAGAATGGCAGTTTTTTTGCAGGATTGCTTTTTATAATAACACAGAGTAAGCCTCAGGTGACAGTCTCACCTTGCCATTAGTAAGGGCCAACCAACATCTTAATTAAGAAGACATATTAATCCTGTAATGCTTGCTCGGTAAGAAACCTGCAAAACTATAGTATAGTAGATATCCTCAAGGAGTTTTGAAATAGAGGCACTTAAATAATATAATAATAATAATACTATTGTATACAAACTTACTATAATGGTCAAGGACCAACAAAACATATTACCAGACTTTATCCACCCCCCCCCACCCCCCCCCCACACACACACACACAAAAACAAGGTCACTGTGGTCTGACTTTAAAAAGATATATTCCATCAATAGGTCCATAATAGCTGCAATAGCATCCTGTGAGAATAAATTAAAGCAAACATAAGGTAGTCAATACATTGTTTTTTATATCTCGCTTTTAGTCAAGCAAAACTGAAGCATTCTATATATATATAATTCTATATATATATATTTATATTATAATATATTCATATATCTTTAACAGCAGAAGCTTTGTTTGAACCTTCTGTTTTCAGACTTTTAGGTTAAAATACAGGAATTGCTACTATTCACCTCTGTTGCATAACTCAATTCCCCATTGCATAAGAAAACATCACAACATTTTTATTTAGATAATCCTTTAGTTGTCCAACCTCTTGGGATTTCTGACTTAAGCTTAATATGGTCAGGGTTTTGGTCTTGAATCAGCAAATCCTTTCCTAATACTGCTGATTGAGATGGGATTACTTTTTACGGAGAATCTTACTGTAATATCCTGTGGTAATAAAAAGATCCTGAAAGCAAACAAAGATAGGGAATGTAATTAATGATAAACGGAACAAACTGCTCAACTATTTAGTTTTGATGTTTGAAAAAGAAGGACGTTGTGCATGATTCAGTAAACAGTATAGTTACTCAGTTTAAATAAATGCAAGTTCTGTATTTAACCTGTTCTGTATTTTCTGTAACCTCAAAACAGCCAGGTCAGTTAATGAAGACGACAGGTAACTTTAACCTTTAAGAAATGCTCTATATATAGCCTATATATATGTATGGGCCTCTGTTTTTTATAAAGTATTAATCATTTGTGTATGCAGTGCCCTTGACAAAAAACACCCTTTTAAAGGAAAACCTACTGTAAAATGAATCCCATGAATTATTGCATTGATACCATATTGCACTCATTGGATTAGCACTTCAATTTAGCCTCGAAAGTAGATAAGCCTAGACGTGCTGTTCAGAAACAGAGAGCAATTGAAAAGTTGTGGCGGGACACAATCCACTCCGTGCTAAATTAAAGACCGAAAACATATTCTCTGTATGCCTGAGAGCCAACTCAATACAGTGGGTCAGGGATGACGTGTTTTTGTAGGCCACCCCGGAGGTTTGCATTGCCATGGGTTCCCTCGACAAAAAGCCTATGGGATTTTTACGTTGGTTTTTCAATTATTGCACGAAATAAGCTCTTTGGAAAACAAACGTTTATAATACTTATACGTTTTGTTCAGCAAGATAATCTTCACAAATTAACACCGGCTTTATGCCTTTTGAGGCGTAAATGCAATCGTCAGAAGTAAAAAGCTAACAGTATGCTGTAAACGAACTACAGATCCCATGACTTCAACGTCACCACCGCTAAGCTTCCAACCTTCAATTAGATTTTCCGGGCTTACTCCCGACAACCTCTGTAGTTTAATTGAGCCACATGTTAACAACTGCCTTTTTTAAGACATGTAAAAGCTTCAGAATTTAGGAGGGGGTGTTTACAGACGTATTTTATGTCGTAAACCAAAACGTGGAACTCTCTTAAGCTTGGACCTTATTTCATGCCTCTAACCAAAATCCCATTCAAAAAACCCATTGACTTCCGAGACGAGGGAATCAGTGTTGCCAACTCTTGCGAGACAAATAAGCAACTTCACCTTCATAAAGCCCAAAACAAGCACTACAAACACTACTATGGCCAAACATTGATAATACAAAATTGAAAAAAATAGGGGAGTCAGATTATGAAAGAATTGTTCCCTCTGTCATATGCCAATTTCAGACCAATCGGAGGGTGATCAGACTCAGGCAGTAAAAGTTGCTGAACAGTGTGAAGCAGATAAAGATAAGTGAATAGCCTAATGATAATTCTCACAATAACAACACAATGATGTCAAAAATAATAATAATAGCTAACACTAATAATAGAGTTATAGACTACTTTTGGAGTCTTGCAGAAAGATAGGCATGAAAACATACAAACATACACTATTACAGGCATCTATGCCCTTATATTTATTGGCAATATTTTGCTCTTTTTCAAGAGAAAGGTGTAAGAGCTAGTGTAGAATTGATTTAATTAGTGAGTGTCATTTTGAACATTAACAGCACAAATAATCGACATGAACATCTCTAAATAAACACAGTATTTATCCTAATATAAAGTGGGAGATTACTGAGCTACAAAAACTGATTTAGTGAAGCTTTAAAAGAATAGTCTTTGAATGTATAGGCTCCGTCAAATTGCACAAAATTGCGTCATTCTCATTGCGTCGTTATATTATACTACACACACACACACACACACACACACACACACACACACACACACAGAATTTTCGCTTGCATGAAGCCAATACTGTTTTGGATGTTTATATTTTTCTGGGGAAAGTTCCAGCGGTCGAAATGCAGATAACATAGGGCTGCAGGAATCTTTTAGTTCCTCAAAAAGTAGTTCCTGGGACTAAAAGTACCGGGAACCTTTGGTCGGAAAGTGCCTTATGATATAGTCATACAGTAATATCAAAACTCAACTGAGCAGACTTCACGATAGATAGATGTTTACTACTGTTGCAGTGTCGCACAAATAACGAGTTCGGTTTATATGGCGTAGCGTCAGTGGACTAATTTGCTTATTCTTCTGGGGGAAATTACAGCGGTGGAAACGTAGAAAACATAGGGCTGCAGGAACTTTTTAGTTTCTCGCAATGTAGTTCCTGGGACTAAAAGTACCGGGTACTTTTGGTCGGAAAGTGCCAAATACAGGAACCTTTTGGCTGCAGTTAATTGCTGCTAATTTGTTTGGTTTTAAAAAGCAAATTTTGTTCTATTTGTACAGAGGAAAATTACCTGGAAGGACTTGTGGGGAATGGAATCCACAAGAATTTGCTTCATTGTTAAGGCAACCTAAGACGTACTGCCAACACCGACAAATCTCAGCCAATAGGTAGGTGAGGATCCAATTTGCACCCTCTGTGGCGGGACGACTAATCCCAACACATAATGGCTGGGTGCAAGACGAGCCTTACTCAAGGAAGATATACCTGGCGCCACAATCAAGAGCATGTGATTGGAAAATGCTTGCTGATGTCGGCCAACAACTGAGAGTCCCATCGGAGATTGCAACAACCAACTTGACCAGACTTATTACTCTGGTCCAACACACAGCAAATTGTTTATTTTATAGAGCTAACAGTCCCGTAGGAAGAAGCAATAGACGAGGCTTACGAAAGAAAGAAAACTCCGCTATAGCGAATTAGCAGCTGAGGCAGAACAGCGAGGTTGGAGAACAAAGGTGTGCCCTGTGGAAGTTGGATGCCGTGGATTTGTGGCAATATCAACAACCAAACTGCTTAAGGAGTTAGGGATCTGCAGCAAAGATTTGCGCCAGACCATAAAAGCTATATCAGATGTAGCAGAAAGAAGTAGCCAGTGGCTGTGGCTGAAAAGGAAGGATCCTGTATGGGCACAAGGGTAAAAAAGAATATAATGCTGAAAAACCAAGAAGTGGCTTAATCTCAGGACAAAGGTATAAAAGGTAAGTCTTTACTGCAGAGCGTTATTTATCATGCCTGCAGGAACAGAGCAGGGAAAGATGATCTTCTTTTCAGGTGGTAAGTATCCCTGCAGAGTTGGCAGAAAGTGCCTGCATGCATAGAGAATAGGGATAGGTATAGGGATATCTGCAGAGCGTCATATATTAAGCCTGCAGTAACAGAGTTGGGAAAGATTATCTTCTTTTCGGGTGGTAAGTATCCCTGCAGAGTTGGCATTGAAAGCCTGCAGGAATAGGAATTAGGGACAGGTACGGGGGTATCTCTCAGTTTAATAAACAACTGTTTTTTGGTTTTTTTAAATATCTGGCCGTGCTGAGAGCAGATATAGAGGGGGGTGGCTCTGAGACGTCATTGCTCACCGTTAAGCCTTCTGGAGGTGTCGTGGGCTCAAATGAACGAAACATCTGGGATGGAGGGTGCCCACTTGAAAACTCCAATGACATATCTGCTCTCAACCCAAGTCCTTTCTAAAATATTGTCTTTTGAAGTGCTCATCTTGGAATATGGCATAATGGATATTATAACATCCTATCCTGTGTATATTGAAATTAACCTAGGTTACCCTTTATCTAGCATTATAGATTTTGATTGCAAATCTGACCATATCAATGGAAATTAGAATCAAAATACAGAAATATGGATAAATACAGTTTATATGTTGATTTATCTTAAATTATCCATCAGATTGGAAATGTCAAACCTTAGATTTTATTTGTCTTCATAGACTGGAGAGAGAAACAAGAAGTGCAAATTCCATCATAATCAACAATGTCCACATAAAATAAATACAGAACCTTTTCAGCATCACTGTGGAATATTCTCATAATCCATGAGGAATTATAGGATTTATCTTGTAATTTACAAAACACCAAGACAACAACGTGTTCTGCCATTTTTTTAAACATTGGATTACCTTGAGGTTTTGTTCCACATATTCAATACTCAAAGACAAACATTTACAGTTTCTACACATAGTACACTGATGTAAATTTGTAAGTCACATTAAGATAACAGCAACATTTGACCTTTTTCAAAATTAGTTTAAGTCGTTCTTTTGTTTAGTAAACAAGTTTAACCATACTATAAAGAATCTGTCATATGTCACATAGCTGATTTGAAGAAAAAAAAAAACATATTTCATTGTTGTTGCTCAATTGCACAATAGAATTTTTTTTTGTGACTACAGTTCCTTGGTGACACTGGCATTAGAGGAACAGTTATCTATCAGTAAGTTCACTGAATGACCAAGAAATTGTGAAAACACTTGACATCCTTTTTACAAAGAACAAATATAACTTTAAATTGTTGTCTTGAAACTTCATTGAAGAGTTCTTCATGTTTTGGGCTAATATCAGACAATAAAAACAAACCTTTATAATATGTTTACAGAGAAGTAGTTTTCATAATGGGGTCATTATGTGGAAGGTTTCGATTTGGTTCCATATCAGGATAAGTCCATGATGCCTTTTTCATCATAAGCCAAGTATTTTATCCATAAGGGACCATTCATAACCCACCTTCATTGGTTAAATCAGCAAAAATAACGCCCAAGTCTGACTATATTAAAAGCATTACACCTAGTTCAGATCTATTGCATTATTCTTTCCATTAATAGATATTTTAAATCGGCCCCAATTGAACTGTGTTCATTCTAGGGATGAAAACACCTGAACAGAAGTAGAAAAATATTTGGCACACACACTTTTGGTACTACAACACAAATCACAAATTCAGTCAACACCTGCACAATAGCACGTTGAGTTACATCTATCTTTCACACAGTTCATCAAAAACACACAAGATTGAACAATTAAAGGGATAGTCTGTGATGTGATGTCACACACGAAACTAGGGAAACACATCTTTTCAGAAAAGAAAAGGTGCAACATGCACCCTTGTATTAGGCACTTGTACAACTTTATGCCTTTACACCAGCGGTTCCCACAACGGGCTCCTGGACTACATGACACTCGCAGAGACGTTAGGATTTGGCAACATGATTTTTGTTGTGCAGTGCTACGCAGGAGCGAAGTAAGGAGTTACACAAAATTATATTTTAGGCTGTGCATTTGAAATGTTCTCTTGGAGAACAATTTCACATGGAATGTGAGGAGTTTTTCAAGTGCTTGTGCTTAATCTGATGGAATACTTAAGAGAATACATTTTCAATGCCAAATAGGTTTAAACTAAAACCCACCACGTCAACTATTCTCTCACGTGAATGTCAAAAGTGCAGACTGACTATGACAGATAAAACTTGTATGAGACTGGCAACCTGTTGCTCCTGCCCAGTTTGACATACTATCTTGACACCAATCATTACAGTGAAAGTGTTAAAAAAATATATTTTAATAACTTACATATATAATATATCTGGAAACTATATTGACATTGCGAACAATTAATTATTGTGTTGTATTGAATTATGCATGCAGATGGAGCCGATGGGTGTCATTAACTGATGACCCTTATGCTTGCAAAGACTACAGCTATCTCCTCTGTTCGCCCTAGACCAGAGGCAGAGTTGTTTACCACTCGGCTGTGGGAAAAGGTACCTTTACTGCCTGCGAAATCAAAGATGTAACTTATAGCCTAGCTGATTTAGCAAGATCATACTGGTCGGTTACTATTACAGATAGTGTAAACTTGACAGGTAGAATAAGTGGTATCACATTATTGAGTATCCCTTTAAGATGTGCTTGTAGACCAAGTGAAACACAAACACAAGAACAAAATACATTTACAAACAGCACTACACAGATCCCATTCTCTAAAAGCATTCCAGGACCCGGTGTGACACAGCCACTATATCACTCTTTCAGAAACACATCGTCACAGACACATCACACAGTCAACATGTTCCAGATACACCACTCTTATGTTACATATATATTTCCAATCATACTCGAGCGCACACAATGAGTAGGTAGGTCAAACCTGTATTACGTTTTTGTTTTGTTTAAATCATGTGATAAACAGTGAAATCTTCAGATTTTGGTTATTAAGTAACCGTTTATTAATAAAAGCTAATTAATAATTTGTCATGTACACTAAAAGTGTCAGTTTTAGTGTGGCAACAAGGTTTTTAATTTGATCGAGTTGTTAATTCCGTTAGCTTCCGACAGCCAGCTGCTTTCGTTGGGAAACATCATACAGCCCACATTGACATTAGTGTGCTTTCTTTCCAAATAACTGCTGTCTAGAATACCTTAGAAACTGGTAATAATATATTTTTTTAAATCGTGCTTTAAAGTTGTGGTTTAGCTTCGATTAGGAGTGAATCAATATCAGCGAGCATCATTCCTAAACATGCTAGCATGAAAAGCCAATGTAATGACCTTTCTAGTATACCTATCAAACGTTGATAGTTTGATCTTCAATTGTATATGCTATGAGTAGACTACATTTGTTTTAGTATGTAGCTGATGCTTTATTATGTCCTGTATCGCCACGATTGGATCTCTGACGTATTTTGTAGCTTTTACTCTGAAAAAAGCTCACGTGGAAGGAACAATTGGAATTTGAGGGATCTCAGTTTACAATAACTAATTTACGTAGCTAGCTATTTACGCTACTTAGCTAAATAGCTTGTGTATATACAGTATATCCTGCTATAACATATCCTTTCTATAAAAAAGCTAGCTAGATGATGATACTGGGTGTAAAGATGATACTGAGAAAGATGAGGGTTACTCTAGCTGTGCATTTTTTAATTAAAGGGACCCTAATTTAAGATTTGAAATATTTCTTCGTCTAGCATTGTTTTATCACTCAGAGGGATTGTGCCAACCTGAAAAAGTAAAATCTCTGCCTTGTGCATTTTCTCAAGTTCACCTCTGACAACACATCTACCCTGTTTTACAAGCTGTTCTGAATTGTCGATTTGTGACGTAGAAAATCCAAGTCAATGTAGTTTGCCAATCACGGACTCAGACTAATATAAGTAAGGTCAAGCTACTCCGACCGCAGCTATGACAACAGCGGAATGTTCCCATCCCTAGCCAATAACATAACACTATTGAAAACGACATGTGAGTTGGAAGGGAAGACAGAGGGACCCTAGAATAATGAATAAAAAAAAATAAAAACTTTTTTTGTTCAAATACTTTTTAATGAGCTTCATAGACACTACGGAAGCACACAAAAATGTATCATTGTCTACATTATGGGCCCTCTAATCAAGCAGCGCATGCCAATAGAGATAACATGCATGGAAACTTTTGATAATGTCTCATTGAGGCTTTCATCTAGTCAAAGTTGAAAGGTCATGATCGACGGTTGTGATTTAAGTTAGTAGTGATGCGATAAAAGTATATTGCACCTATTTAACAAATGTTTGGCTGGCTGGTTATTCCACCTAAGGTTATGTTTGAACAGGGGTTTACTTAAAAATTAATCAAAGTTTGACCGTCAAATATGATGGGAACAGGCTGGCAATCTAATTTAAACACTAGGAGTGCTGGACTTGTGCCCATTTCGGAGCCTAAGTCCAGCATCGACCACCACGCAGTGGCAAGTTTTAAAATGACAGGGCGATTTTATTAACAGTAGAAATATGGAAAGATTAAATTGTTAGTGGTTGAAGAATATATGCTTAAACCAGTTTCAAGTGTTAACGCAAATTATTTTTTAATGGCAAGCTCAGCTGCTAAAGCCTGCCAAATGGGTCGTCCACAAGATCAAAGTTATTTGCAGGTACTGTCGATTAATTTTTGTTACTACCGGAGAACATCTCATCTCACACTGCTTAAAGTTGAGGATCTTTAAGAACAAGCCTATGCTTTTTGGAAGACAACTGTGAATTTGCCAGAGCTCTACAGATGTTAACACATGTTGTGATACTAAGCATTATTCTTGAATGCCTTAAAGTACACAGACCAACAAAACTATTTGAGTCCAGTTAGTTTTATAATGCCTTGCAGCGAAATTGTCTTCACTGCAGAATTTTTGAGCTCCCATTATGTCTATGTTGCACTGATGAGGTTTGACCTGCCTACAATGAGCTACAGAGTATCACATAGTTGCTCTCACTGATTGTCACCAAATACTTGTGACACAAACGTAATGATAGATTGTAATAGCTGTACAACAATGACTACAGCAAACTGGCATACACAAAAAAAACATTTGTGTCCATTCCACTAAGCTAAAGCAACAGTTGGTCAGTAGTAAATCATCAAACTTAAGGACAAGTCTTCCCAACTGATTAAAAGTAATCAGATAGAATAATTACTCTTTAATGTCCAATGGCCACTGTAAGTTTTATGACATTTAAATTGGATGTGAAAATGCTGCTGCCAAACGCTACAAGAATTTTTGCACATTAGTTCTAATAGTGTGCACATAGGGTAGTTTGGTCTAATTGTTTGGTCCTTTCCATCTATGACACTCTTATATCTATCATGGATCAGTGAGAGCCACGCAAACACACATTTGGCCTGTCACTGATATCCCAAAAGGTTCTTGGAGTGCCAAATTAACAATAACTAAAATGGTGATGGGGATGCCTGGCACAAGACATCTACAAACTCAATCAATTTCAACCTTCCACAACATTTAGCTCAATAATTGATAGGAGCCCTTTGCATTAACTATAAATTTAAATATTTGTTATAGTCATTTGATTCATCAGGCCCAAGACTAAAAGATAATGTGCTTAATGTCTGTTCATTTTTATTTGTGCGTTGTCGGTATCTAAGGCATCATAATTGACACAAAATCATCCTAATTGGGCCAGGAGATGCAAAATGTGCTTCAAAACTAAATTATTGGGTAAGCTGAGTGTAAGTAGTGCATTCTGGATTTTTTAAACTGAGTCTCATACAGCTATAGACACAAACATATGAAGGTGTTGAACTTGAAATAAGAAAATTGTAAAATGCATGGCAAGTCATATATATTGATATAGCGTTTTTTTAGACTCCCAAAGCGCTTTACACTGTAGGGGGTGACTCACCATTTGGTTGCCAATGTGTAGCACACACCTTGGTGATGTCGCGGCAGCCATTTTGCGCCAGACTAGCTCAACACACACCAGTTAATGACCTAATGAGAGCCATAACAGTCAGGAGAGGGATTAACGAGCCAATTGGAAGCATTTGCATATTAATCAGCAGCGTTGTGCTACTTCTCTGTTTTACATCTAAGTATTTAGTGACAGACAATTCTATTTACAAGCTTCCATTTTCAAGCACTAAAAAGATCTAAACAAGGTCTTCAGGCAGGGCCTATGACTGCCACCAATTTGATAGGATTTGTGACCGTACCTATGTCCAGAGCCACAAAAAAACAATTATTGGTGGCACTACTGCCACTTGAGTTTTGTTGGTGTTTTTATTAGGAGTAGTAGTAGTAGTAGTATTTAAATCCTTAAGTAATTTGGTCAAACAGTTGGCAGATTATGCTTGATTATTTATTGTCCATCTTTGGTGGTATTTCTTTCTCTATCTCTGGCATGGTATAGTATACTATGACGGCCTTCTCTCATGCAAAGTAGCTACTGCCACTAACTGAAAAGCCTAGTGTCAGCATTTCCAGCAGTGTAAACTGTTAGTCTGGAGAAGGGGTGTAGGAACCGGGGGGGACGTGTATGTGTGTGTGTGTGTGTGTGTGTGTGTGTGTGTGTGTGTGTCGTCGTCCCCCCCCCAATATTGGAAACAGTTGCACATGTCCCATCCAAAAGAATTTAAATAAAAATCTAACTTTTATTTTGAAAGCCCGACACCAAGGGTAGCACATGCGAGGACAGAGCAGTGAGAGCACGGTGAATGAAATTAGCAATTGACTGTTAATTAGCTTAAAAAAGTTAAATTGTTTTGGTTTAGCAAACGCAAACCATCACAATTTGGTCACAGTGGCATTAATATTATTTCCATGCAGTTTAACATTAGCTAAGGTACTTGTTATTCCAAATTCCACTTCTGATAACGTTACCATTTTGGACGAAACCTTTTGGCAGTTTTTGTTTTAGTTGTAGGGCTAGTGGTTGTGAAATCAATTTAGTATGTATGTCTAAGCCCTGTCTTTTAGTTGACCAAACCGCAGTTGCAATAGTTATGAAGAGCAAAAAAAAGATGACAAGCTTTTGTTGCAGTAAGATTGCCTGATTCAAGGGTGATTCTTTCCCCATACCCTTATGCTTAAAGTCAACTTATACACATTTTAAATATTATATATATATATATATATATATATATATATATAATATATATATATATATATCTTCACCTCCACAAATGTGTCCTCCCAATGCCAAACTCGCCACTCCTATGCCCTTGGTCTGGTGCCCTGTCTTAAAGTCTCATTAATGAAATAATTCTGAAGAATTATACCTATACAATGAAATTAAACTTCTTCTCAAGCAAAAATATTACCCTGCTGATTTTGTTTTTACCGGTTTACAAAATAGTTTGAGAATAAGTCAGAAATAAAAAATAAAAAAATTTGAGAAAATTGTTTGAAATAGGGAAACATGCATTTAAAATGTTGAGGTTAAGGTAGATATGTTTTCTAAAATTGTGTTTATCTTGTCAGGTCCTGTAAAATGTATTTGTTTTTATTTGCCAGTGTTAGCATTCTTTGATGTACAAACCTACAAACCAAATTCATTGTTTTACTACACCTGTCAATTATCCTGAACCATGAAGACCTGGGCATAACCCAAAGCATTACAGTAAACGGTAGGAAATTCACTGGTTAATGTAACATGAAAATTGTGCTTATGATTCCTCAGGTAATGTCTGTAGCATCATGAAATGCTGTACCCATCAGAGAGAAATACAAGTAGAAATAAATCAAAACAAAAAATACCTTGATAAAGAAAGCCTTCATTAGACCTGTCAGAGTAGAACCTGTTCAACATGCCTGCTGCAACTGAATTTCATCATAAGATGTGCCAAAACTGCTTCTAATTGTAATATTCAACTTATTATTTTGTGTTTAGGAAGTTAAATGATTTGGCACTCGGTAATAATATATTTTTAAAAGATCAAATCAGGACATTTTACCTTTCTTTTTAAAAGGTAAAATATTTATTTTATTAAAACATTTTATTTGTGTATTTATTTGAATTTTTTTATATTATGGGTCTTATAGGTATACCAAAAATGGGCCAAAGAGATCATAGTTACCCAATTGTTGTACGTCTGTTTTTGTTAATGGGCAGTGTTTGATAGCTTTAGCCATGTTTGTTCATGACTTATTTGCAATATGGTCACTTCATCTGTACCCCTACTTGAGATGGTTTCCACTACTGCAGCACCTGGCCTCGTGTTTCAGGTAACTTCATTGCTAGGAAACTCCCTGCAGCGAGTGCGCCCGCAGCAAACAAGATGGGAACAGCCTTGGTTATTCCAACAAAGGACTGGAAAATACTTATGCCTAGTACAGCAGCTAGCTTGCAGAGCGCATTTAAGAAACCAAATGCGGTGCACCTGAATAAAAAAAGATGAATTGATATATTCAGTCAGGAAAATGCTTTTAGATAATCAGCTATAGTCATAATCAAGGCAATATAATAGATGTACTTGTCTTTCTTCACTGTTCACAAAAACATAATTACCATGTTCAATTGCATCTGGTATGGCTAAAACCTGCTATGTGTTTTTTTCCTTGTCAATAGATCAAGGCCAAGGTGATCAATATGTAATTAAAAATGGCATAAAGTAGTCTTGTCATTTGAGTGAGACATAGCTTAAGCGAATAATAATATCTGATCTAATACACAATCTTGGCTTGTTGTAATGCTATTAAAATGTATGGAGGAGACAGTAGAATTCCAACAATAAAAGTGGAATCTTACCTTTTGTCAGATGGGTAGAGCTCCACTGTGAGCACATCAAGGGCATTCCATGAGGCTATGCTGATACCACCAAACAGACACAAGAGGGCGATCATTCCTGATTCATTACTGCCAAACATCAGGAAGAAACAGCTGACGCAGGAAATGACACTGGATCCAGCTTTTGAAAGAAAGATACATATGCAACAGTAATTTTTTTAAACTGAGCTTTAAGGCTTGGTATTTTTTGTGTATTTACTATAGCTGCATGCCTTTTCAAAATTACAGTGTCTTTTCCCATTGTTTACAACAATACAAATGTCCTCTGCGATTTTTAGGGACCGTGATTAAACGACTTGGCAATATTTTAAAATCTCAATAGCATTACAACCAATAGACTTAAAGATTAAATTTAAACACTGAAATATTCAGTAGTACATTGCAAGTGACGCACACCTCTTACTTTATTGATAATGTATTAGAAAAATTGTCAAATATTTTGTTTCCAAAAAAATTACATTTAAACTTCAACAGCTTCTAGGTCATGTGACCTAGAGACCCAAAACCAATACCAAAACACTCAGTGGGGTCTGTCAAATGAGGCACACCTTTTATTTTATTTATAAAGTATTTTAAATATTTAATAATATATTTCCATGAAAAAGAACGGCCCTGTGATAGACTGGCGACCTGTCCAGGGTGTACCCCGCCTCTCGCCCTGTGTCCGCTGGGATAGGCTCCAGCCACCCCGCGACCCTGTACAGGATAAGCGGTGAAGCTGATGGATGGATGGATGAAAAAGAACGTTTGAATTTCAATAGCTTCAAAGTCATGTGCCGTAAGTGGCCTAAAACCTATACTCAGTGGGGTGTCACACTTTTTTTATCTATAAAGTATTTTTTATATTGTATAGTATTATGTTTCCTAACAATATATATTTGAATTTCAATAATCTTCGTGTATGTTTTTGATTGCCTTGTGCACATTGAATTGCCTATGTGTATACAGGCTTGTTCAATGAAGTATGCCAAATCACATTTTTCATACACTGACTAAGTTTGCTGTCTATCAAATTGAATGCAGTGTGTGTGGCCTGTGGTTTCACTGGGCCTGTCTGGGGAAGCCAAATATATAACTATATAGTCTACACATCTAAAATAATCTTTACACTTAAAATTATCCCCATGTATCTCCCCGCCCTTCCTACTTACAGGCAGTTTTCGGTGGTGAACGCTCACTAGTAATCAGTTGACACACATTGGTCATTCATGTTCATTAGCATACTTTTGTGATTGGCTAGACATATAACAGCATTCAGCTGTTATCATGGCTGTCGCCGGAGTCGTTCATCCTTCTCTTTCTCGCTCTGCCTTGACACACACACACACACACCTAGCTCTGGCGCTATAAACACAGCTAAGTTAGCCATCTATGATTATTAATTAGCTAGGAACATTTAGTTCTATGGTCAGAAATTCTTTATGACTAACAAATTAATATACGATTTATTTGACTGGTCATTTTCTCTTCTAAATATCTTATGCTACAACAAACAGCTTGTGGTTGTGAACTTGAGTTACACTCATGCTGAACGTTGATATCTGGGTGGTGGCTACAACCAGTAAGAGCAGAGCTATGCAAATGTTTGTTTTGTAATGATTGGTCAGTTACACTGTCCCAGTTTCTACATCACAAGAGACAGTGATTCAGAACGTCTTGAAAAGAGGATGGATATTTGCCAGAGGTGAACTGTAATGTGCCATGCACAAATCTAACATTTACAGAATTAGTTCAATGCCTCTTGAGTGATAAAACTATGAAAAACTGAAAATGTTAATATTTGACATTATTGGCCCTTTAAATGTTAGTATCGCTGTGTATCAGAGTCAATATATTTTCCATTGTGAGGAATTAAAAATAAGTAGTTGAGGGTGTGAGGGGGCATTAAGTCATAAACAACTTTCTTGGGGTATGGGCCTCAAACACTGTTCAGAGTATATCACAAGTTAATCTATAGAAGGGTAGGCGTGTCCATTTTAAACGGGTAGTTTGCTGTGATGGGAGTCCAGATATCAACGTTCAGCATGAGTGTAACTCAAGTTCACAACCACAAGCTGTTTGTTGTAGCATAAGATATTTAGAAGAGAAAATGACCAGTCAAATGAATCGTATATTAATTTGTTAGTCATAAAGAATTTCTGACCATGGAACTAAATGTTCCTAGCTAATTAATAATCATAGATGGCTAACTTAGCTGTGTTTATAGCGCCAGAGCTAGGTGTGATAAGGGTGTCCTGGTGGAATTAAGGTGGTTGAGCACAAAGTTGCAGCATGGTGGCTCAGTGGTTGGCATTGTTGCCTCACAGCAAGAAGGTCCTGGGTTCAATCCCCACCTGTGTGGAGTTTGTGTGTTCTCCCCGTGTTTGCGTGGGTTTCCTGCGGGTATTCCGGTTTCCTCCCGCAGTCCAAAAACATGCAGGTTAATTGGTGACTCTAAATTGTCCGTAGGTGTGAGTGTGAGTTGTTGTCTGTCCCTATGTGTCAGCCCTGTGATAGACTGGCAACCTGTCCAGGGTGTACCCTGTGTCGGCTGGGATAGGCCCCCGCGACCCTGCATAGGATAAGCGGTATAGCTAATGGATGGATGGATGGATGGAGCACAGAGTTGATGTGGAGATTTGGCATGTTTTCGGCATGGGTTCAAACCCATCAAATTAGTGTTTATATATATTCTTAAATATTTCTTTACTAGGCCAAATGTGGCTTACAGACAAACGTATGGTTAAATGAGCTCCTTTGATAGTGTCAGAATCAATAACATGCGAATAGTGATGTATGGTAGTTTACAAGTATACCGTTTCACTAGTTGTAAAGGGCGTTATATAAAAAAAGAGAGACAGGAGAGCAAATAAAACTAGAAAATACATTTCCCTGAGCCAAAATACGCAAGAGAGAAATAAAGACGTTTTTAACGGTGTTATCTGTATTTGTTAAACTTTTTTTTTTACTCTTCTCTAATTTGCACAACGCAAGATTGTACATGGCATCTGTACTACTTTAATAATCGTATTGATATTGTACATCATAGATTTTATATATTTTTTATTTGATCTCATTTCATTCTTTACTTTTATCTTGCATATTGTGCAATTTAGGGCTTAACTGTATGTAATAGATGGTTTATTTGAGGCTTATTTACGCATCTAATTGGCAGAGATTAGTGCTTAAAAATAGATCCTTAAAATGAGTCCTATTATCATGAGAATAATTCAACTTTTTACACTTTTTTTTAGATGAGCAATCTTGAAGAAGTTATGAACAGAAAAACAAAAGTATGTATTTTCACCTGGAGAAGCGAATTAAATCACAAATCGGCTGCCCTCAGTTTTAGGCAATGTTTTTTTATAAAGCCCCTTATATTTCTTTGGTGCACATTAAACTTAATTGGAGCAAGCAGTGTAATTATTTCACCAACAAGCCCAATAAAACCAGAATTGAAAATGATCTCTCTAAAAGAAAGAACTGTGACATTAAGGATAAACATTTGAATGTTTCATACCAAAATTCCATAGCGATCCTAAGTAAACAGTACGAAATGTAGTTCTTCCAGAGCTTCAAATAAACTGTGACTTACCCAGCATCCTCAGACGTCCAATTTTATCCATCAGCAAGGCTGAAACAATGTTCCCTGGCAACACTGCTAATGTGCCCAGAAAGCTAACAAAGTATATCATGTAGGCATTGTTGTCATCACTGAAGTCCAGCATACAGCCCTCTTTGTTGTGGAGAAAGGTGCTGTTAACCAGTTTGCTGTTAATCAACCTGTACTTAAATAAATCTGCAATGAAGGAGGAACAGAGAAGAAAAGTTAATATCAAGATACTGAAGATAATTTCCTCATAAAATACAAAATTTCATGTTTCTACAGTTCATCAATGTACATACTCTGTTGTTTGACAGATTGTGGTTGGCAGCCCTACTGCCAAAGTTTAACAGATTGACAGTTGAAGTATTTTTTTCTTTGCATATGCTGTATGCATGTGTATTATTAGATTTTTCACAGCAACTTTCCTACAGTACTTTTTTCCATGTCTTTTTTTACAGTGTGGGGCAAAACATAATGCATACTTAAGCATTTTCCTGGGCATTTATGCCTTGCTAGTATGAATTATTCACTTCATAATTGCATTTTCAAAAGCACTTTTTAAGTTGTTGCTCTAAGGCAGTTGGTTTTAAGAGGTTTACCTGTGTTATAAAAAAGGGTTGAGATGAAAGTACAATTTCTGAAAAAACTGTTGCTAGAGGTTATGTCTTCAAAGTAGCATTCCTCAAACATAGAGTCTTCAAACACCATCGATTTCATCTTAAGGTTCATGAATCTTGGAAAAGAGATAAAACAAGTGGTTTAATAAATAAACATGAAAGTTAAATACATGAAATACATTTAATTATTTGTGTTACTTTTCCTATAAATGGGGTTTTCATTAGGATTGCTACAAGAAGTAGGGATGTATAGATAGGTAAGAATGTATTATGTATTTTCTTTGTTATATTTCAGAGTAATTAATCAATTACAATAAGACAAAAAAATTATTATAATAATACAGACTTGTCATTGAAGTATTGCCCTTGGCGATGCACTTGATTCTCCAATGTAAAGTTAAACGTAACATGCTCCACCCTCTCTTTGCTGAAGTACTTGGTGCGTGAAGCATACTCCTGTTTCTGGATGTACTTGATCATATCTGGGAACCACACGGTCAGCCCATAGTAGCTGAGAAAGAAAAGGTTGAATGAGGGGAGAGAGGTTGTGGTGTAGCATATACTGTTTCATGTCATGAATTGGAATTAAAATCTTTCAAAGCAAACAAGGTTTCATGGCCTGGCACAAAGTACCAATTATTGTATATTTTAGAAATATTTATAGAAAACCGTTTTTGTCTTGTTTTGTAAAATGTTTTGTCTTGTTTTGTATATTTTAGTTAGCCTACCTAAAGGACATGGTAAACCAAACAGCCATCATCATGAAAGTGGTTCGTTTGTATTCTGGATTGAAGCAAGCGAGGAAGTTGCTCCGCACCTATCAAATCAAACCAATTAAAATCAAATGTATTTGTTTAGCACATTTCATACACAGAGGCAATTCAATGTACTTTACACGAGGCAAGCAGAAACATACAAGGAAGAAACAAAAGACCATGGAAATAAATAAGTAATAGAAAAATAAAAGGGCTAAGAATGAACGGTTTAGCCAAACGCAATAGAGAACAGATACATTTTTAATCTGGATTTAAAAGTAGTCAGGCTTGGAGCGACTCAGATCTTCTGTAAATTGGTTCCAGCTATTCATTGCATAGTAGCTAAACACTGCTTCACCCTTTTTGGTTTTAACTCTGGGGACAGTTAGCAGACCTGTACCAGATGTCCTGAGGGCTCTTGAGGGTTCATACTGTATTAGCAGGTTGGTAAAGTATTTTGGCCCCAAATTATTTAGTGACTTGTAGGTGAGCAACAATATTTTTTAAATCAATTATCTGACACAGGGAGCCAGTTTGGTGATTTGAGAATTTATGTAATATGTTACATATTTTCGGGTCGGTAACGCTTTAAATGAAGGTCCTTGTAAGAAGCGTTAATAAGTCCTTATGAGATTCTTGTCCAACATTATTATGTTTTAATAAGCCTATATAAGTATTAATATTTGGATTGAAAAAGACCCAGGTTGTTTGTGCAAATCTTTTTTAATAGTTTGATAGTGCGAACAGAGAGATTGTAACCATGTTGGCTTTAGCTAGCTAAATAACGTTAACCAGTCAGCTGGCTGGTAGGCTTTTGACTAGGTTGATGGAATTATTAACATTTATATAGGCTTATTAACACAATAATGTTAATAAGAATTTTAAATGGACTTATTAACACGTTATTATGTGTAAACTGACGCTTATTAAAAGGACCTTAATTTAATGCGCTACCCATGGGGGAAGACAATTCAGATCAATTTCAAAACTGCCTTTCTTGTCCAAGGTGCTAGAATACGTGATTCTGTCCCAGTCGGTACTTTATCTGAAACAACATAGTATTTTAGATACATATCAGTCGGGTTCCAGGGGGCGCATAGCGCGGAGTCAGCTTTATTAAATGTGTATAATGACCTGCTCCTCACTGCAGACTTTGGAGATTATGCCATTTTCGTTCTTCTTGACCTTAGTGCTGCTTTTGACACGGTGGATCATACTTGTCAACCGCCATGAGCATGGGCTTGGTGTAAAAGGCACTGCCCTGGACTGGTTCAGCTCATATCTTAATAGCAGAACTTTCTAAGTAAACATAAGCAATTCTTCTTCCCCCGCCAACCAACCTACTACACAGTATGTGAGGTCCCACAAGGTTCCATTTTTGCCCCTGCCCTGTTCATTTATATAAGGTAAGATAATTCAAAAACACAACATCTCCTATCACATTTACACTGATGACACTCAGCTCTATCTTCTTCTGAAACCTAACTCTCAGTCCAATTTAAAATGTCTCATAGAATGCCTTGAGGACATTACATGCTGGATGGCTCACAATTTCTTCCAGTTAAACGAAAACAAATCGGGAGTTATTCTCTTTGGCCCCCTTAATTCCATAAAATGAATTACTCAGAGTTTAGGTCATTTTACCACCTATCTAAAACCCCACTCCAGGAACCTGGGAGTGATTTTTTTGACTGCTTTTAAACTTGACAAGCAGTCAAATGCAGTGGTAAAATTCAGTTACGGACCAGTTCAAAAATAAAACCCTTCCTTTCACTAAAGGATTTGGAAAAAGTCACCCATGCTATAATTTTTCCCCGTCTTGACTACGGCAACCAGGAGTGGTATGCCGGTAGAAAACGGCTTATGCCGCTGAACCACAGTGGCATATCATCGTCCACTTTTTGATCTCGGCATCACTCGTTTTAAAAATACCCAGTAACGGAGTGCAAATTAAAAGAAGCAAAGTAGAATACATATTTTTAAATGTACTCAATACTTAAAAAATGCAACTCTTCAAAAATACTACTCAAGTACAGTAGCGAGTATTTGTAATTCGCTACTTTACACCCTTGCATATTAGTTAGCTCAGATAGCTCAGGTAGTTGACAATAGACACAAAGTAGTTCCTGTTTTCTAGATATGACTTAAACCGGTTTAAGACCGTTCCGGATAGTCCAACTCACTTTTCCAATCTTTTTAGAAGTATTTCATGGTCAACAACATCAAAGGCAGCACTAAGATCCAATACCACCAATATGGAAATCTTGACAGAGTCAGTGTTCAGACGGTTGTAACTTAAAACCTTAAAAAGAGCAGTTTCAGTGCTATGAAGTGGTTGAGATCTTGATCGGAAGGTGTCATAGCACCCAGTGGTGACTAAGAAATCATTTAGTTGTTGTAAAACAACTTTCTCAATGATTTAACTTATAAAGGGAAGGTGTGAAATCGGTGTGTAGTTGCTGTTGTTAGTTGAAGTAGTTCACGGGGTATTATATAAGGCATATACATTTTTTCTATTTTGCAACCTTGACTCTGAATATCGTACTCATTAATCACTACCACTTCAATTGCTAAAACTTACATGAGCTACTATGCATTATCCACCATGTCTAAGCCTTAAACAGTGGGTAGCATGTGACAAATCATGTGCCCAGTCAACTCAAATGTCCATGTTGAAATTTCTTCAATAGGCTGATTGATGTCTGCCAAAAATATCGACCAACAGACACACCGATCGAACGGGCTCTACTATAAGTATGATGTTAAGTTTACTTAAAGGAAACTTACAAGTATACTTGTAGTATAGACACTATTACACCTGTAGTTTACTGAGAGTATACTTTAAAGAGCACTAAGAGCTAGAAGTATATAACTAGTAAACTAACAGTATACCTATAAGTTCACTTGCAGTATAGTTGCAGTACAAAATAAAACGTAGATGTAAACTAGTTATGTACTCAAAGTGTACTACGCTTGCACTACAAATATACTTAAATGTATACTTTCATAAACTACAAAGTGGGCCAATTTAGTCCCAAGAAGTATTAACACAGTACACTTTACATAAGGTATACTTAGGGAAATATACTTGAACTAAGTTTACTTAATAAAATTAACTTCAAGTATACTTCTTAACTACCTATTGCAGATGGGTGGTTAATGCCAAAGATAAAACTAATAGTCTGGTTCCGGACCGGTTTTGGTGGACTCCATCCACTTTGAAAAATGTTTACGTCCCCAGGCCAGAACAGATTGAAATTGTCAATAAAGTTTGTATCAGTTTTCAAAAACACATCAACACATAAGTATTACATGGGTCAGGAACCACAAGGCACAATGGTGTTGTAAATTAGAAACCAAAGGTAATTTTTCAACACCACAATACAAGGTGTATTTGTGATTGTAAGCACCATAATGGTCTCTTCTGTACCTTAAGATACATTTTAAATCATTACCTAGTCAGGCATTTAATTTATCTAACCTTTGATTTGAAAAAAAACATTTTCTTAACATGATCCTCACCTGTTGGGCGAGGCTTGCGATTTTAATCTTGTAACGAAGCCAAACAGGTGTGTCTGTACCAATGTCCACCAACTCCTCCATCTGTTTCACAGTCTTGATGGTGGTGACCTGAGTAAGTGAGTAAAGATGTGACAGGAGCAAAAAAACACCCAGAAATGGCTTGGGGTTCAGAGGGTTAAAGATGTTCAACACAACATGACATACTTTGGCATGCCGTGCATCCCCAAATTATTTTGACAGGGAAAATGACTATGTCAAAGTGTAAGCTGTCACTTATTTGCATTCATATCAGGAAAATTATGTAGGAATTTCTCCTTTTTTGATATAGAGTTTAACCTCTTGCCCAAATTGGCACTGTACATATATTTATTGCCTTAAACTAAAAATGCTCTTAGCATGTTTTACACTAGCACCATTTTTCTTTATGGTTTTCACTACCCCGGCTACTTGCATGATGCATAATTCCTAAATGTCCAGAATAGACAAAAACATTGTAAGTAATAATCTAACAAGGTAAATGGCTGGTTAAATATGTCTTTGTATTTGTGTAACATATACTTACTGAAAACACCCTCTCTGGATATCCCTTTGCTCTCATGTTAGTGTCATGAACTTGCTTCAGAATCATCCAGCCTTCGTCATGTTTGCCATTCTGCTCAAGAGTGCACAAATTATAACACACTATACTTTTGTATTAAAAGAAATAAATATTTTAGAAAGAACTTTGGTCCAAGATATGGGTGGGCGGTTATTTTTGTATTATCATTATTTCAGTCTCATCACTGAGGCTTTTTGAAACACATGTTGGCTTCATCTACATGTTTATTAGAGTTTAGGAACAAAGAATTGTACCAGTAACCTCGAGGTAGAGGAAGAACTGTAACAATAACCTTTAAGTAGTAGAAGAATTGTAACAATAACCTCTAAGTAGAAGCGAGGGCTTTCTGGCATGGTGTTAAGAGCAGCAATAGCTGCTACAGATGGAAGAGCACAGACTAGTACAAAGACACGCCAGCTGTGGAACTGGTATGCTGACCCCATCTGGAAACTCCATCCTAAAATCATGGAAACAGAGGCCCAAACAGGATTAAAATTATATTTGTAGCAATACACAATCTGCATTGTGTGGATTTATGGAACTTACCGTAGTGAGGTATAATGGCCCAGGCCATTGCTGAGGCATATATGCCACCTATCATCCAGAACATGCACAACCAACTAAGGTGCTCCCCACGCTTCTCCTGGGCCAGAAACTCTGAGTAGTAGGAGAACACAATAGGGATCGAGCCACCAATTCTACAGGAAGCAATTAAGACAAAGTATTTAACACAACAGCTGGTCGTTGAACATTTCACTCTAAGCCCTTTAACTTGTGTAATACAATTTCATTTGCATGTAATACATAACACAATCACATAATACAAAGTGACTTGTGTATACAACCTATTCCTTTTGGCATTTAATCACACTTTAATCCAAATAGCTTTTCACAAAATTTGACTTTAAATAAGTCCTGCGATATTCCTATGCCTTACTATACTTCACATAAAAACAATAAAACATTGTCGATGAACTTATCTTTTTTATATATATAAAGATTGAGTATTACATTGTTTCTATCCAAACTCTCAAATTTGTACAGACATAATTATTTTATCCTTTAAGAGGCCTGTTTTGAGATATAAAACTCTAAGTTTTAGTCGCCTGATAATAAAACATTGTTTTCCCAATGTCTGTATTTGGTATATTTACAACAAAAAGTTTAAGACATTTTACTTCACAAACATACCCAACACCAGAGAGTAGACGACAAAAGAGAAAGGTGCTGTAGCCCTGCACAAAAGACGAGAAGAAGGAAAAGACACTGTTGATGGAGAGAGAGATGAGAAGAGACTGCCGACGACCTATCCGATCCGCAAGGCCACCCCACAGGAAGGCACCGACCATCATCCCTAAATAGACGATCAGACCTGTAGAGCAGCATAACAAATAATAAAAATCATGTAATAGTTACCATGACTAAAGTCATTAATTCATTTTCCCAAAATACATTAAAAAAAGCTTATTCCTGCTCAATTTTGAAAAATTTAAAAACTTGTGAAAGGGAGACACTTAAAACAATCCTTACAATCAATGGTTTCAACGTACAAGGAATTTATTAAAAGTTCAGTTTGGTATTGATGCTGGTCACAAGGTTAAACTGTATAACCTTAAGATCAGGGATGGCTCACATTTTACAAATACAATTAAATGGATCTAGTAGTGTTTCCATACGGCCCATAGTACGTAATCACTTACCCAACATGCCTTTGCTCTGTTCTGACAGGCACATGTCTTTTTCAGCACTTGGGAGCACAAATCCCACCACAAAGATTTCCACGCCATCTGCCATGAGCGCAAGCCCCAATACAAAGTAGAGGGACCACTGAAACTTCCCATGGCCACATTCCTGCAGGATAGTCTCATACTGCTGGGCCAGCTCCTCCTGGTCCTTCCGCCTTTCTGCTTCAGATGCCGTTGGGTCTTTGAACTGCTGACCACCTGCACCAATAGAGCCTGGCCCACCAGCTGGACCTTCACTGGCCTTTCCGGAATCAGCCCTTGGGATGCCCTGGTACTCTCCTTCATATATCTCATCATCCTCATCATGGCCCTCTGTGGAGTCACTGTGGCCACCCTCATCATCATTAGCTGCTTGGTTGTCACCTTGGTAGTAGCCTCCATCCTGGCTTCCCTGTATGGCGTAATCATCATCATCATCTTCCTCAAAGCGGGAGTAGGAGCGTTTGCTGTACTCATCAGTCACGCGGTCCACACCCCGGCCCACTTTTTTAGCAGCTTGACGTTTGACTTCCTTTGCAATATCTTTGGCACCTTTTATGAAGGCAGTCCGGTTTTGGTAGTTTTCTTCCATTTCAAAGATAATCAGTGAGAAGGATGTGCAAAGTCTGGAATTTACAGAATTTAGGGTTTCTTTTGGAGAGTTTGTATAACCTATTCAGTGACAAAAGAAATGCTCCTCTTGTCTGGAACCAAATCACAATGACACATTTTATTTATATTATATTTAACAAAATATATTGTCAGCTTAATGCAACACTGTTGAGCAGGTGTCGTTATGTACAATGGTACTAATGGCAGCTAATCACAGGGAGAAGATAATATCAATATCAACAACCAAATTCATCATTCATCGAGCATTTGCTGGTACTTAGTTTGATTCGTGGAGTGATCTACGAGCATTGTGGTGTACAATGAATTAACCATTTATTTAAATGCCGGTGGCCGGACAAATACGTGAATTTCACTTACATTGATCCTATAATCCGAACTTGTTCAATATACTTACTTAATTTCGCCAAATCAACTACAAATATTGTTTCAGAATATCAGTGAAATCTGTCCTTGCTGTGGAAAACAATAATTTCATCTTTTTTTGATAATTCTGATATTAATCATCAACCAAAGCAGGCTTAACATCTCTTTTCAGTAAAAAAAGGGTCTGTTAGAGACGGTACAATCTTGCGAGTCCTGCAGTTGTTCTACGAGACAAACAAAGTCTATCCAAAATTATTGATGGCTTTATTTGTGAAAAACAACAATAGCCCTGCCTAATTGGTTATAGGCACCCAATGTGCAAAGTTAAATATCATGACCTTATTCCAGATGTTGTGCTGTAGAACTATTGATTCATGGCATACATTTGAAATATACAGCTAGAAAATTGACAATATGGGACAGTAACAGATAATGTTGCCCATTCAGCACATTTTGGCATGAGGCTTGAGGAAGGCAGTAGGCCCTGTCTGATGCTTTGCATTTACAACCCCTTAAAAATTGTGCATACTTCTTATATCTAGAATAAGAAGGTAAGCATTGAAACATCTTATGAGCAGTTCCCAACAATTGCTTATAAATGACTGAATTCTGTGATCACTGAGATTATTGTGAATATATATATATATATATATATATATATATATATATATATATATATATATATATATATATATATATATATATAAAGATATGAAGATAAAAAAATGTAAGAATACTGCAGCCTATTTGTTGGTGGAAATACCAAAATGTGATAAGGTAGCCATTGTCGCTTAATAAAACTGCAAAACATTGAGCTGGGATTTGGAGTGCAGGCTAGAGTTCATGCCATTCTTGCTCAATACATTTTGAATAATAGGTAATAAAACAAATCGTTGGACTAGGTGCAGGCCTATTGCCACAAGCCATACCCGAAATTGAGGGCAACTATGATCGGTCGTAGGTCTACAACAAAAAAAGCGTTGCCTATCCATAATTTTCATGCACTGTAGGACGAATTTCGCGAGGTATTTCACAAGGTCACAGGTGGCAAATAATTGGTATAATTTTTATTAAACGTTTTGCATGATAGGCTACCATTAATGACACTGTTGGTAATTGGACAATCTGGAACCACCTGAAGATCTGCAATCTGCAGGCAAAATTATCACCACCATTTATTAGTCTTATGCGCTTCAGACATTAGCTTTGAATAAATTGGCGGTTGAGAGCTAAGCCAGGGAAAAGGCAGATGATACACAATGCTGAATTTAGATTACGTTCCTCTAGATAACCTATAATGCCACTTATATATATTATCTTAGATAATGTTTTAAGTGTCTGATTGCAATAAGGTATACCATACATGCTGTTTGCAATTTCCCTCTTCAATGACATTGTATAGGATACGACAAGGGCCTTTGCATTTCAGGCTGTTTATTGCCATAAAATGTAGGTCTGCCGTAATATTTTGCTTATTACATGCAGGTCTAAAGCTGAACGTTGCATTTAATGAACTCTAGGTTTTCAAAATATAATTTAACAGGGATCAAATGGTTAGATCGCACGCCCATCTATATGATGCTGATGCAATAGCGGAGTCATTCTTTGGGCTAAGGATGTTAAAGCGTTGGCTATCTACACCTGAAATAAAATTACTAAGATTGAATCTGAAAACAGCATAATGGCCATTAGTCCATAGTTCAAAATGGTCTCACCTGTGTGATCTTTGTTATTTTGCGATCTATATACATCCATGCAAAAAAAATGATGCGTTGAGTCTTTCAGAATGATTCTCAGCGAAAGTGTGATGATGCGGGCATCGTGAAGTAGCCCACCACACTGCGTATTCCATGGGTCCCCTCCCCCATATAACCTCCTGTGGCTAATATTATGAGGATGTAAAACAATTTCAATATCTGGAAAGGTAAAGTAATACCAGGACTGAGAACATACATCTTTGGCCCAATTAAACATCATGAGGCAAATATATAGATAGCAAATATTTTGGGAAGGAGCTCGTTTCATTGCATGAAGTTTCTATACTCCCATTATGGAACTATTTTCTGCCTTTCCCAACTGAACAGTTTGATACATTTGTCAGTAACTAAATGTGCAAATTTAATTATAAATGCAGAACATTCCCTGTATAACAATCCAAACCTTTTGATTAAAACCTTTATTTTATGGTTTGTAAACTGTACAGCAGCAACAAAAGTACAAAATGGTGGTCACATTAGCAGTAAATTGCCTTAAAAAATTTAATTGTTAACCATTCTAATAAAAAAGATATTCCTTTTCTGCATTGAAATCCGGTGGATACAAAGAATTACATAAAAATCTACCAACAAAAATTGCACCCATTTTACATTTTTAAACACTAGGGGATCAATTTTGTTCTGTTATAAAGACTTTTTTTTTCGGCATTTTTGATTCAGACAAAGAGTCTGTGACATGAAAGCGTGTTGGCCGAAATAAATAATTAAACAAATAAAATTTGTCATCGGGGTGTTGGGAGATAAGAGCATATCTGCATAATTTTACAACAGTGGGTGAAAACTTCTGTGAAAGACTGGAAAGAATATTTGTATGGCTAAATTCTGACAAACAAATGAAAAGGCAGAAACTAAGGTCTTTGAGTCTATGGAGGCATTGAACCTCTCATCGGGCCTCGGGGTGGTACACCAGGGGGTCTTTGTGGCATAGGTGGCCCTCTCTGAAAGCCAAAGGGAGGGGGCCGAGGTGGACCTCCACCGTAGCCTGGTGGAGGCATCGGGGGAGGGGGTCCTCTCATACCAGGATGCATGGGGTGACCTAAGAGGACGTGTTAAGGAAAAAAAGTCAGAAATAAAAAGGTCATGCCATTGGATATAAAAAACAATGGGCATATTATATATTATTGGTTAGTTTTATGTATGGGTGTGTTTGTGGGTGTATACAGTGCCATGGCATAGCATTTTCCCAGACACTTTTTTCGGGAGCATATGTAGTAGAAACGTGATATATTTGCATAACTAGAGTTTTCAGTGTACCGACTTTCCTTAAGGAGCTTTCCGATAGCAGAATCCATACATGACAGATTTATAACATACAAAAGGAATAGATGACAGAAAAAAAACTATTCTAATAGTTCTATTGTAATTAACTATTCTGCACATCAAATCATTTTATCTCCTCCGCTATCCTCACGAATGCAACTATAACACGTTGGTGAACACAACAAAATATTTTTGTTGGTGGTTCATTAACTTCTGTGTGACTTCACTGCACGGGAATCGAAACACAAGTTGGAAATATCCAACGCATGCGACACAACACACTCGGAAAGCTGGCTGTACTCTGCATATGCGCGGACTGCTTTACATTGGAATGAATGTATACCTCCACCGTATCGCATACAATGACGGACTCATTGAGAACGATTAAGAGTCTAAACGGCTACAGCATTTAGTGAAATCTACATGCATTTACTGAGCAAAAACGTTGATTTAAAAGATTGATCTCGGGTTTTTAAGTATCGATTTCAAATCAACCAAATGAAAATTGGGATTAATCAAATTTTTTTTTTTTTTTTTTTACCCAGCCCTTGTGGATATACCATGCCAGGGGACCCACAGTGGGGCATACCCAGTTAAATACATCACATAAGAACCCAGCAATTTTTTACTTTCAAAAATTCAAAAACGAAAGCTGAATTTTTAAACTAAGACATTGAAAAGAAAATCAGCTTTTACCATTATTGAAAATGGCACAGTCCTTACCCATTGGGTGTCCGTATGGGCCTCTTGGAGGCATTCCCATGTGTGGGTGATGGGGCATGCCAGGGGGTGGCGGCGCCCGGTGCTGGTTGGATCCTGGGGGTCCAGGGGGTGGGGGTACCATACCAGGGGGCCCATGGTGAGACATTGCCATTTGGGGCAAACCTGTTCAAACAAATATATTGAGTAACTTTTCAAAGAGTGTGGCTAGTTCCGATCTCTTGTATGTTTTACTCCATGGCGTGCTGTTAATACCAGCTGCCATATGCGGAAATTATCCACAATGAACATCAGAACTCTACATTTCACATGAGTCTGTCATAGTCATCATGACCATATATAACAATGATAGATATCACAACTGGAAGTATATAAATATAAAACCGTTAGCGTCAACCTCCGCTAGCGAACGAGCCAACGTTTAGCTTTAGTGTACTTTGTATCACAATTCATGTTACCGATTTGAATCGTCACATACTGGCATCGCGATGTAACTGTCTCGCGAAGTATCGCTACATTCCTACCTCCGACCCACATGATAACCTTTTAAAATAAACAAGAAACCAGTGATGAACAAAAAACTTTTACCTGGGTGCATGCCTGCTGGGGGGAAAGGAGGCGGTACCGGAGGTGGACCTGAGCCTCCGCCCTGTGTTCCCGGAGTCCCTGTATTTGGGGGCATGGACATGCCGGGGGGCATTCCAGGTGGCATTGATCCTGGAGGAGGCACGGGCGGGAAGGCACCTGGTGGGGGCATTCCTGTATACATTTTTTTTTTGTCATTTGTTATTGCAAATAATAATATATATTAAGTAATAAATTAAGTTATTTCAAGTTAGTCCAAGTAACTCTTTATTCCTTAAGAACTCCTATACATTTTCAAGTCAATGCTTTACTCTCTACTTTGAAAATGTGCTTAGTGCTTGCTCCCTACATTCATTTTATTATCAAATCCCAACAAGACTTACCAGGCATGGACATCCCTGTTCCAAGAGTGGTGAGGACTGGAGTAGGGGCAGAAGGTGGCGGTGGTGCATCAGCAAAGAGCTGATGTGGCCGATCAGCCTGAGACAGTGGGTTCTGGGCAGCCAAGAGACGCTCAGCAGCCGAGCCATGTCGCTCCCCTTTAGAGTCTTTCTTGAATGCGTAGGATACTGTTATAGGCCTGTTGCAGAGGTATTGGCCATTCATTGCTTCAATAGCAGCATCTGAGGCATCAAAACTGGCAAAGTTGATGAAAGCATAACCCTTTGAGTTGCCTGTATCAGGGTCACGCATGATTTTCGGTGTCTGAAGAATTACCCCAAATGCGCTAAATGTGTCATAGAGAAGTTTTTCATCGATTTCTGGGTCCAAGTTGCCGATGAAGATGTTGGCACCCACATCCAGGTTTTTATTGTGTGCTGAGGCCTTGTTGACTCGAATGGGCTTGCCATACAGCTTGATCATATTCATTATCTTGATGGCATAGTCAGCGTCCTCTTCACTCAGAAACTCTACAAATCCATAGCCTAGGGAGATCATGATAGAACTATAAATTAACAATATTTTACTTACATAACATGTTCTTATTGAAGCTTATTGAGTTGAATTAATATGAATTGTGAAAATCATGGAAGTTAAGTTAAATAGTTTGCATTATGGCCTAGACTAGTTATACAAGCCCCAGAAATTGTGTCAGCATTGTGTTAGTTGGTTGGTTTCACCCACCCTGATGCTGTCCTGTGACCCTGTCTTTGGGCATGTGTGTGTTGACCACAGGGCCAGCCTGAAGGAAAAGTTCCCACAACAATGGCTCTGATACTTTCTCATCCAGACCACCCACGTATACTGTGGCATCTGCAGCGTGACAAAAACAAAATCATAATACAAGTTAGTCTAAGCAATCAAAAATATTAACATAAGAAAACACAATTACTTTTTTTTTCTAGGAATCTTTACTCTTGATGTGATGTGATTAACTTCTTAGCAATAGTGTTCTATTTTTAAATGTTTGTCTAAATAGACATACCTAAACTGCACAACCAATAACTGAAGAAGTTAAGGTGTCAAATGCAAGTGTGATATTTATTTGAATGAAATTACAAGGTATTCGCATAAGGTGTGCTAATTTGTTGTGTTCGGGCAATTATATTTAGAAATAAAATAAGAGATAAAGCACTCAAAATATACACTGAATGTATATAAAGCGAAAAGCTAAAAGAAAAATATTAAATGATGCGATTAACTCAAGAGAGTTGATGGTCAAATTTCTAAACTGGGATAAATGTCCACCGCTTCCCACCGAGAGCCCTCTTCCAGCAGACATAGTTGGGCCTGGGGTTGAGGATGAGGGTGAGCAAGGGTAGTAAGCTAGTAGCGCACACAAGTACTGTGTGAGTGTTTAAGATAGCCATTTGATTTGTCTATGGCCAACGTATCTGTTATTTAGTAATAAAATATTTAATATCCTGCTATAACCATTGATATATTTAACAGTTCCCCGTCCTCTGTCGACTGCATTCCAGGGAGGAGAGAATAGGCATACCAGCAACAAGTAAACACAGCAGAGACTCTCCTCTGAGCATGAATGGGCAACCTTTGCGCGATTTTCCCTAGTATGACAGATCCTTAGCTGTTCTTCAAAAATGTTTCTATCAAGCTAAAGAACAATTGTCTTGAGTTTTATTGTCTTTCACCTACATTTGGAACCCCCAAAAATTGGCTGGTGAAATGTTTGTTTGGCTGGCGGATTATTTAATTCACCAACCACATTGGCTGGTGTATGACAAAGTTAATTTCAGTACCTGCACAGGGGTTTAGTTCAAAATAAAATAAAAAATTGACCGTTAAATTTGATGGGATTAGGTAGGAATATTTAGCAGCTAGCCCGCTAACTCGTTAACCTCGAATGGAACCACGCAAGCTAACAAACGGATGTGAGTAACTTTACGATAAAGGCGCTCCGGGAATAACGATTCACATAAAATAACAGATGGTGCTACCACCGGATTTTTTATAGTAATTTATTGCAAATGTATAAAATATTTTTATTGTTCAGTACCTTGATTTCGCTCTGAAATTGGTCCCGCTGCCATAACGAACACGGCATGAACAATATATGTACTCGGAAGCAGATCCTCCTCGAAATCTACTTCCGCTTCTTTAAATCTTGTAGTAAGAGAACAGAAATGTGGCTGTGTTCCGAATCGCCTACTGGACTACTTTCTACTACTACTAGCCAGGTCAAAGACGTTTTCAAGTTTTTTTATATTTTGTGTTTAAACAGTCATATCTTCTGATTTGTAGTTACTTAGTAAACTTGTATTATTAAAATTAACCGGACCATGTGACCAAAATCCCGGCATTTTTGTAATTCTGTCAAAGCTAGCAATAATAGTACCCAACTGCAGCCCGCACTCTCCGACGGATGAATGTTTATAACAGGTAATTTTCATACTTGTTTTAGCTTGTATTGGATTGGCAAATTGCTTACCAAATAAATACAATGAATGTGTAATACAATGTGTCATGTTTTTATTGTGCCAGTTCTTCATTGTAAATGAGAACTGGTTCTCAATTAACCTATCTGGTAAATAACGGAAAAAATAATAAATAAATGTACATGTGTAATTGGCCTTTTGAGAGTCCATACCTGAATCCCATTGAGAATCTGTGGAGGGAACTAAAGACCAGAGTGATGGCAAGGAAGCCTTCCAACCTCAAGGATCTGGAGATCTTCGCAAAAGATGAGTGGTCCAAAATCCCAGTGGAGACGTGCAACAAGATTGTTTGCAATTTTAAGAACCGTTTGACTGCTGTGATGGCAAATAAAGGCTTAGCCCCATTTTTTAGATACCTCCAAGCCCGTAGCTTCGCCTCTAAACATTTTTCTGCATTTCCCGATTCCCCACAAAAAGACTGCACATTCCATTCTCAACCTGAATCCTTAAGAGAAAGGTTTTATTTCTAAAACATATGATACAAGTTTAAGTTTATTTTTCAGTTTAAGGTTGTGCACTGTTTACACTTCTCCAATGATAAATTGGCCAAAAATATACCTGAATGTGGACCCCAAGTGCCCTAGGCACTTTACACCAGTTTCTCTGGCTCACATGTTTTGGTCATGTCCAACCCTGATTAATGTCTGGGCTTCCATCTTCGAATCCTTTTCATCCACTTATGATAAATGGCTTGTGCCAGACCCCCTGTTTGGGGCTGCTTATCAGGAGAGCCTTTCTAGTTACCATGGGAAAATAATTGCTTTTGCCTCCCTCTTGGCCCGTCACCTTATCTTCCTTAATTGGAAGGTGAATGAACCCCCTCCTTCATGCAATGGGTTCATGAGGTAATGTTGTTCTTAAAACTTGAAAGGTCTTCATTCATTGACTGTCAAGAGCTTGCCACTTGTTCTTCATCTGCTACTCTAACCTTTTTCACTCATGTCCATTTTTATTTGAATGCATAGTGTATAATTGTACATGTATTATTTCCAGATATTTTTCTCTTCAATCATTTATGCCATTTTTATTTTATAATATTCGCTTACTTGTAATCTGTATTTGGACTAATTGTTTACATTTATTTATGAATGTCCTGTTAGTGATCCTTTAGGTTTGTTTTTGTTTGTTTATTTATTTAAATTTCATATTATTTTTTACCGTTTGTTCTAGGGCCGATGGAGGGAGGGCGACTGAGAGGGGGTAGGGGGCTGTCTATCTTATTCATGTTTTTATATCACAAAGATGTTACTGTTGTTCATACCGACTGTTTTGAGAAAATACATTTTTTAAATATAAATAACGTGTTAAAAGAAAGGCTTTGCCATTGGTTACTGAGAAACGGTGTAAGTAATTTTGGACATGGCATGTTCTGTTAGTATTAGTTTAGTGAATATTTCTAACAAAATGTCTTACTGTCTTTTGTCACCTTCTTATGTAATTTCCAGCCAGAAGAAACCTATTTGTGAAATAGAAATTCACTATTACTTAAAAGATGGCATGGGTATGAATAATTGTTTCAGCTACAGAAGTACCTCTCTGACTACTGTTGTCATGGGTGTGGTGATGAGGATTTTGAGAAGACTGACCGCCCCGCAGAATTTAACACAGTTAATTATCTTTGATAAAATGTATCTACACTTATAACCCTCTTCATTGTGTTTCCTCACTCCAATCCTGTGGCCATCCAGTTGTGTAGCGATGTTAACTCAGCACAGCATGGCTTGCTTGATTGTATTATCCATATCATGTGTGCCCTCCAACACTCATGTTTCTTGATCTTCTCTGATAGATGTTTCATGTCCCTTACTCCTAGCCAATCTTTTTTGTCATACCAACTACGGGAGAATCCTCGCATGTACTTTTTAGTTTTTTCACTAGCCTGTTGTTCTATCTTAATATCAGGTTGATCTGGTCCAAGCTCTTTAACTCGTATGCTCTCCACCAAGTTCTCCTCTCAAAAGGGTGTTTGATCAAGAGATAATAAAGAATTAGGGGGCGTCTGAGATGCTGCATCATCATATTTTCTCTGAATTCTATGGCAGATCAGAAACCAACTTTCTCTACCACAGGCGGACTCTGCTTGGGTTGATAGTTATCGCCCTTCTGGCAGCAGATTCGAGGACGCTGATTGGCTAAATGTATGTGGCTAATGTTGCTATGTGCAGTTTTTCTGTCAGCAATTGGCTGTGCTGCTGCACTGAATGGGTGATTTTTCTACCACCCCAGAAGAGATGTTTAGAGAGAGGGGATGAACCATAGACATACATACATGTCCAGAGATTTGGCTCTCGCTTCGAACCAGCCCTGGAACTTGCTTGTTGGAAAAGGGGTAACAGAGTACTATGATAGCGTTTGTGTTTTCCAAATTAAATTGGCTCTGTGGGAGACACAACTATCCCAGCACAACCCAGTCCACTTTCCCTGTCTAAAATCTCTACCTGTCAATCAGAGTATGGCCAAGTACAAGAACATGCTGTCCAGGCATATAAGCAAGTTTAACAATTGATTCACTGTCTTCACGCAACTGGAGAAGGACTTAACACTTTTTCGCTTTCCGTTCACCATCAACGCATCAGATGTGCCAGAGGAACTCCAAATGGAGCTGATCAAACTACAGTGCAGGAGGGGTGAGGAGTTGTGGCGCTCTGGGTGTCGTGCCAGGTCGCTGCCTGTGTTATGCTCGAAAGTCTGTCGAGCATGCCCGGGGCGGTGCAAGGTCGCTGCCTGCGTCGTGCCAAGTGCACTGCCAGGTTGTTGTTATTAGTGCCAGGCCTTGTGAAATGAAAATGTATATTTTGTTAAAATCATACATAGCCTAAGTGTTGGTTAGTATCGTACTCTAACGTGTAATTTTGAGCACTCTATTTATGCCTGCTTTAACTATTATGCTCTGCATTTAGTGCTTTTAGCGCCCCTTGGGCTAATGTTGTATTTATTTGTCTGCGTTATCCTTCACCAGAAAATTGTACTTGTTCCTTCGGGTTCTCTTCAGTGACAAGCTGCTTGCAGCGTGCTAGTTTTTCACAACCGATCTAAGCCATTTTCTTTATTTTGTGCCCTGCGTAAGCATTGCCTGTATTTTGTTACATCTTAGATAAAGCACTGCCAATAGAACTGGAGTCATGTCTGTCTGATCAGTGTGTGCAAAAGTCTGTTGTGATATGTTGGGTGAGCAAGTCTGGTGCGAATTGGCTGCCGCCGTGGTATCATCCAGACTGATTGTTGTGTGTGACAGCTGTCTGTCCATTTGTTGTGTGTACCTAATTGGCTTCCAATTTGTAAAGCGCTCTGAGTCCTGAGAAAGGCGCTGAAAACTAAATCCAATGAAATAATAATCGATAGCCTACATCTTGCAATATAAGTATATTTTGTACCGATGATGTAGTTATGGAATTTTCTGTGCGCTGTGTAGATAAGCAGCCCAGCCCGTGTAAGATGTTGGTTAGCAGCTAGCATAGCATTTCTATGGCATTTTTTGTGTTTACTGTTGAAATGTATACTATCCCAAAATTACGGTGAATGTCCACTGCACACAAAATCACCAGGCAAATAATCACCCCTATTCATTTCCTATGAGAGCGAGCCGGAGTGAGCGACGCAAAGTCCTGGTGCATGATGGGAAGGCTGGCGAGGCGATTTTCCAAGTCGAGCGTCAAAGAGTTTGCCAGTCCCTCAAACTTATTCAAATGAAGGCGATATTCGCCCGTCGATTGATCAATTGGAAGAGAGCAGAGTTTGCAAACACATGAATTAAAAAAAGTTCCGCTGCATTTAACTTTATACGCATTAGCAAAAATGTTTCAGAAGCTAATCGTATCAGTGCTGAGTTTCTCTGAATTATATGATTTGAAACTCTAAAACCCCCTCCGAGAATCGCCACCTTAACGTGGTGGAGGGGTTTCAGTGTCCCTGTGACCCGTGTTGTCGGGGGCAGTAGCCCCTGGTAGGGTCACCCATGGCAAATTGGTCCCAGGGGAGGGTCCAGACTAAGCGCGATTCAAAAAAACACCCCAATGAAGCGGAACCAACGGTACTGTGGCACCTCGCCTGGAAGAGGGAAACCGGGGCTACCCCCTGGAGCCAGACCCGGGGCGATGCTCGTCGGCGAGCGTCTGGTGGCCGGGCCTTGACCCATGGGGCCCGGTCGGGCACAGCCCGAAGAAACAACGTGGAGCCGCCGCCCTGTTGGCCCACCACCTGCAGGGACAGACATTGGGGTCGGGTGCAATGCCAATCGGGTAGCAGGCATAGGCGGGGACCTAGGCGTGCTGACCCTTGGCATCGTAGACTGGTCCTAGGGACGTGGAATGTAACCTCTCTGGTGGGAAAGGAACCGGTGCTAGTGCGGGAGGTGGAGCAGTACCAACTAGACATAGTTGGGCTCACCTCGACGCATGGCTCTGGTTATGGAACCCAAGTCCTGGAGAGGGGCTGGACTCTGGCAGGTGTGGGGATTCTTACGAGTCCCCGGCTGGGCGCCGCTGTATTGGAGTTTTCCCCGGTGAACGAGAGGGTCGCCTCTTTGCGACTGCGAGTCGCTGGGGGGAAGGCTCTGACTGTTGTTTGTGCTTATGCACCAAATGGCAGTTCAGAGTATCCGGCCTTCTTGGAGTTGCTGGGCGGGGTCCTGGAAAGGGTACCATCTAGTGATTCTACAGTTCTGCTAGGCGACTTCAACGCCCATATGGGTGACGATGGAGAAACCTGGAGAGGGGTGATTGGGAGGAATGGCCTGCCCGATCTGAACCAGAGTGGTGCTTTGTTGTTGGACTTCTGTGCTAGGCATGGATTGTCCATAACGAACACCATGTTCGAGCATAGGGAGGTTCATAAGTGTACCTGGTACCAGAGCACCCTAGGCCGCAGATCGATAATCGACTTTGTGGTCGTATCATCAGACCTGCGGCCGTATGTTTTGGACACTCGTGTAAAGAGAGGAGCTGAGCTGTCAACTGATCACCACCTGATGGTGAGTTGGATCAGATGGCGGGGGAGGCTGCCGGACAGACCCGGTAAACCCAAACGGGTAGTGAGGGTGAATTGGGAACGTCTGGTTGAGGACCCTGTCCGGGAGGTCTTCAACTCCCACCTCCAGAAGAACTACTTGTGCATCCCGGGGGAGGTTGGGAACATTGATTCCGAGTGGACCGTGTTCAAAACTTCCATTGTGGAAGCGGCTGCTAGGAGTTGTGGTCAGTTTCGGTTGGCCTCAAGGAAGTTCTGGCAAACCGTTAGATGGCTCAGAAAGGGAAAGCAGGGATTGGCCCAGGCTCTGTTGAGCAGGGGAGGAGAACTGCTGACCCGGACTGGGGATATCGTCGGGCGGTGGAAGGAGCACTTTGAGGAACTTCTTAACCCCGCCAACACGTCCTCTGTGGAGGAGGCAGAGTTCGAAGACTCGGGGGAAGTCTTCGAGGGGGAAGCTGTTTGGGGGGGCATGGGAGTTTGCCCATCCAGTCTGCATGTGTTTTGTGGACTTGGAGAAGGCCTTTGACCGTGTCCCCCGGGGAGTCCTGTGGGGGGCACTGCGGGAGTATGGGGTACCGGGGCCGTTGCTATGAGCCATTCGGTCCCTATATAACCGGAGTGAGAGTTGTGTCCGTATACTCGGCACAAAATCAAATACGTTTTCAGTGGGTGTTGGACTCCGCCAGGGCTGCCCCTTGTCACCGGTTCTGTTTGTGATTTTAATGGATAGAATCTCAAGACGTAGCCGGGGGGAGGAGTGTGTCCAGTTTGGGGACCTTAGAATTGATTCTCTGCTGTTTGCAGATGATGTGGTTCTGTTGGCTTCTTCAGACTGTGACCTTCAGCATGCACTGGAGCAATTTGCAGCTGAGTGTGAAGCGGTCGGGATGAGAGTCAGCACCTCCAAGTCTGAGGCCATGGTTCTCTGCCGGAAAACGGTGGAGTGCTCTCTCCGGGTTGGGATTGAGTTGCTGCCCCAAGCGAGGGAGTTCAAGTATCTCTGGTTCTTGTTCACGAGTGAGGGAAAAATGGAGCATGAGATTGACAGGCGGATTGGTGCAGCATCAGCAGTAATGCGGGCGTTGTACCGGACCATCGTGGTGAAGAAGGAGCTGAGCCGAAAGGCGAAACTCGCGATTTACCAGTCGGTCTACGTTCCAACCCTCACCTATGGTCATGAGCTTTGGGTAGTGACCGAAAGAATAAGATCGCGAGTACAAGCGGCTGAAATGTGTTTCCTCCGTAGGGTGGCTGGGCTCAGCCTTAGGGATAGGGTAAAGAGCCTGGTCTTTGATACGACACCGGCTTCCTGCCAAACAGCCGACTGACAATTCTCATCCAGCCGGCTACTTATATAATGTTTTGATTAACAAGTTGGATTCGCTATGCGTCTACATTTACGACCACTAGCCTCTTGCTTCAAAACAATGCGAGCACGCTGATATGGAAACATGCCTATGAATTAACTTTAGCTAGTAAACGTAGTCTGTCAGATCGATCTAGCAATTGGTCGTACCCTGCCAGTCTCCACTGACGTTGGAGGAGCGGAAACAAGTGGAGCATCTTCGCTGCTGGACTTCAGTTAATTTCAGGCAAATTTCATATCAATATGCCGTCATAGTGGGGAAATACGACATGGAAATATGCACAAATTAGCCTAGCAATGTTAAAACGTTAGCTAACTAGCTAGAAACAGTAGCCAACTAGCGATCTTTTTGTCACGCTTGTTATAAAGAAAATGTCCATAATACATTGAAACGATATTAAACTAATAATACATTGAATTTATAAGGCGCCTTTCAAGGCACTCAAGGTCGAGGGTTATAGTTGCTAAGATAATACGAGGGTTATAGTTGTTAACAAAGAAAATACTTATATTTGTGGTTTTCTTTTTTTTATCAGTGAAGTTTGCCACCACATTGCCGGTGATTCGCAAGGCTTTCTGGGTAATTTCTCATAACCCTCGGTCTCAGTCGTGCCTCTGGAAAATCTGTTTTGATGGCTATAGAGAGCCTAAGTCCGCCCTTTCCGGTTTACCGCCATGGGACCGTATTTCGGAAAAAATCTGTATGGAAGTCAACGGCAAGAGGCAACTGATATTTCGATCTCGAATTAATTGTGCCATGAAGTACACATATGATGTTTGTCAATTTAAAAGATAGTTTTGCACATCAAGAAAGTTGCCGTTTGTTGTAAATCCTTTGAAGTATAAGACTGTCAAAATACGTAATTAGAAAGACTACAAACCCAACAGTTGCGTTAGGGCTAACGTTAGCTAGCTGACGTGACTCGTTTTACACTCACTGAAACCTTGTAGAGCAGGTCCCGTATGCTAGCTCTTACTCAACCCACTAACTCTCCTCTCTATAAACTGATAACCCTAGCCCTTAAATCCATCAACATGAGAGAATTGGGAAACCCCTAGCCCTACGTCTGAACGCGCAAAACGGAGGGCCAAGGGGTGTAAAGTAGGCAATTGGGATTGGGCCGAAGGTGGATTTGACCACGTTCCCTCCACAATAACACAAAAAAGTAAACATATATTAAAAACATATAAAAAAAATAGTTAGCCTAAATGTTTTTTAATAATAAATCATTGCATCTTTACCCGATCTCTGGTCAAGTACATAGCTGTAGCCACTTTAAAGTTTTTCAGTTATGTTCACTATCCCTCAATGAAAATATATTACTCTAAAACAAATAAAACCACAGCAAATGTCAAGTAAAACACAAAAAACTATTACACAATTGGATTTCAACTGCTTTATTACACAAACGTACAGTCCATACAAATCCCCATAGAATATAAAGTGAGATATTTAAAGGAAGGCTTAGTATAAGTCTGTAAAAAAATGTATGCATACAATAAAACATCAAGTTTGTACTAGAGTAATATTTATCTTAAATCAAGAAGTATATTGCAGGACAAAAGGAATTTGCTTACCTAACTAAAAAGTCAATACTTTTTACTACTGAGTATATTGTGTGTTAAGTGTTTATGCAAAGACAATACAAAAAGGGAACTGTAGGCCTTTTCAAGGCATTTTAGCAATTATGTAACAAACACACGTGGACATATTTCTGGTAGTTTTCATGTTATCTCAGGGTAGCACCAATAATATCATAGACATATTCTATAACTAGATGCAGTGGTAAACACACACCTCTAATTTCTAAATTAAGCAGGCCTCAAAGCATATGGTAATCACAAAAGAGCACCAGATGAAAAATAACAATAGAACAGGATTGTAAGAAAATTTACAAATGTTATATACTCATAAAAAGAGGCTAAAAACGTTATAGACTGCACTATATTTTAAATGCTTGAGAAAAAAACAATGTATGGGCAGAACAGTAACAATGAAGCCCTAAATGTTATATTCTGCTTACAAATGCATTGACATAGAAAATGCAATACGGAATATAAAAAGCAGAATTATATAAATACTTAACATAAAAATCAAATCTTGTTCTCAAATCTAGTCTTGATCATCATCACCAACACAAAATACTTTACATCACCTAAATAGCTTCAACTTAGGTACTAGACATTTTCATTTAAAATCCTATTATGCTGCATGAATACTAAGTTGCAATAATAACACAAACAAACACAAGCTACCTATATAATCATATCACACAAAAGAAAAATGTAAAACAAGCAGAAGCAAACTACATTAAAAAGTGCAGTACAGATATATAAAAATGATGGCGTCCGCTGGAAAATACTCGCTATATAACATACTCCATGTACTACCAACCACTTGTGTGTGTATATAAAAGCTATAAAGATACAAAATTATAAAAAGGGTTTCCAATTTTCCTGGTTGGCTTTCAAGATGGTACACAAAGTCCAATGCGACAATGGTTGTCTTCTGCCTCCCTTATGATTGGATATTCGAATTTTCCTATTTTCTGTTTTATAGATAAGAGATCCAGACGCACAAATTAATCTTTGCAATCAATGTAGTACAATGAACGGATCTATTTTAGCACTCTACAAATGATTTTTCCCAAAACCCTTTTCCTTGATAAGTTAGCCAGCATAAAAATACTGTTGACTATGAGAAAAGAATTGCACAACCATACTGACACATACTATACTGAAACGCTATTATCTAAATTATCGTTAGACAGATTGACCCTGGCTAGTGTAATTCTTCATTTAGGCTTTTTTTGACAACACAATGACTCATGGGTACACTTAAAACTGAGGTAGCCTACATTGCCCGCTGAAAAATGTGGGTCTACAGGCCAATGAACCAGAATGAGTGTTCAGTAACAAACATTGGTCTAACAGGTGTAATGGATCATTCTGTTTATAAGTCATTCTGTTTTAGTACATTCATTATCAAAAGGCAAGCTCAAGGCACTAGCTCCACAACCACACAATTTTGGCTACTTTGAGAGAGCTTGGCAACTAGCAAGAAAAGGAACAGTGGTAAAAGTCTGTTGTGTGAAGCTCAAATAAACAAAATCAAATGCATATAGTGCTTGTATGTCATGATCCCCTCTAGATATTAAGTTAGTATGAACCGTCCTTGGCTGAGTAAGTGCTAGGTTCAACAATGCTGTGGTGTCGAGGACGGAATTTGGAAGTCTTGACTGAACAATCCAAAAGGTTTTCACACATTCGTTTATTGAGAGGGAAGTGTGGTAGTGTTTGCTGTGCCCAGTTGTCCCACAGCAATCATTAGAATATCCTTCTTCTCCTTATGGAAGCGTAATTCTCGGCCTGCCAGTCGGGCGTCTTCAAGTTCTCGTTCTGTCGATGCAAGCTCCTGGGCAATCGTGCCAGCAACGCCCTGCTCACGATTCACCCAATCGGCAGCCATTTGGGTGCGCATTTCATCATCCAGAGCCCGGTGGGAATAGTGGGCAAGCACTTCCTGTGCCATAGTAATTAAAATACATTAGCACAAGCTACCGTAACCATTGTCCAAACAATTTTAGCAAACCTTCGCAAAACTTACTTGAACACCAATTCGATTTGAACATACTTCTAGTTTACTAGTTTCTTACATTTTTATGTAACACTTCTGTAGAACAATAAAAAATGGAAACATGTAGGCAGGGTGCGAAATACGGGGGAACCAAGGGGAGCTCAGCTAAAAGTCAAACTGGGGGGGGGGGTTCCTGTAAAAATGTAATGTATGTAAAATAAATGTAAATAATAAATAGTAAATGTAAATCAAAAGATTTTATTATTATTAAATGTATGCATCTACAACTGAACTGGTTAGTTTAAAAAAGATTTCACTACGTTAGCACAACATTTAAAAACAGCAGTTGACCCATCTCGCACAGACGCAGAAAGCAAAAGTACCAAGGACTACAGCCAAGGGCGTAGATTAAGGGGGCATGGGGGAGTTGCAACTATGAAATATGTTGTATGAATGTTCAAAGTGTGTGCGAGCAAGGAGGCCTACAAACCTGACTAAATTACACCAGTTCTGTAAGGCAGTGGTTCCCAAACTATGGGGAGAGCCCCCTAAGGTATTGCAAGGGGGGGCGCGAGAGATTTTATTTATTCTATTGTATTTACTATCAACCTGCATGGGAAACACAGGACCAAAAATATATCAGTTAATAGACGTGTTTCAGGGGAAAACAATAAACACAGCACGTTGCTAGGATACGGCCGCACCGAAAATCTAAATTAGAAAAACTAGCCTCTCTTTTACAGCAGTGCCCTGTTTAAAGGCAGAATATATAAATGACAACAAAAAATAAATAAAAATTTAAATCACAAAAAACGGAAACAGGGTGGGCTACAGGCGCTCGTCAAGAGAGTGGCACCGAATGTGCAATGGATGTACTGCATTATATAGGCGTACATCGAGACGCCCTCGCATCAAGACAGTAACTCCCAAGCTAAATTAAGTTTTGTCTGACGTCATTATCGTCAAAGCAGTGTTTTCAATAAAAGGTTTTACTTCACTTACATTTTCTACTATTGAACATAATTAATAACAATTTGCAACATCAGTGATTAGAATTAATAGAAAGAGGATTGGGTTATGATGAAGGGGGCCCCAAAATAAATCCATTGTTAGAGAGGGGGCATGTCCAAAAAGGTTTGGGAACCACTGCTGTAAGAAGGGATGGGACAAAATTCCAACAACTTATTTTGAGAAGCTTGTGGAAGGCTGCCTGAAATGTTTGACCCAATTTAAACAATTTAATGGCAATACTACCAATCACTAAGTGTATGTACACTTCTGACCCACTGCGAATGCGATTAAAGAAATAAAAGCCTAAATAATCACTCTGCTATTATTTTGACACTTCAGATTCTTAAAATAAAATTGTAATCCTAATTGACCAAAGACAGGGAATGTTTACTAGGATTAAATGTCAGGACTTGTGAAAAACTGAGTTTTGTATTTGGCTAAGGCAAGGTATGTAAACCTCTGACTTCAACTTTATGTACAGTACTGTGCTAAAGTTTTAGGCAGGTGCGCAAAAATGCTGTAAACTATACATTATAAAACAAATTTAAATAATAAAGTAACAAGACTGCATAAGTTGGAAACAGGAGCTTACCTGTCTTGAACATTGTCTCTCTCTCATGGCTTTAAGGCTTCCATTCCAGTGCAACAGCTGGAATACAGTCATCAGTTCCTAGCGGAAAAATGCAAGCTAAGCAAAGATACCAGAAATATACAGACAAAACAATCGCTCAATTTAAATCCCCTGAGGTCAAATTTAAGATCCATATTTATAATGACTAATTGTGGTGCTCTTAAGCACATCATTACCATATACAAGGATATGTAATGACTGTATTATCATCTCATTTGCCATGCCATATATTGTAAGTACGAACCTGAAACTCCAACATTGACTTCCCTTTGTTGGATTCAAGCATGAAGCGAAAGGCCCCAATTCCTGTGTTAGGGTTGTCTGCCTCCTCACTGTTCCCCTTTGAATTACAGTTAGAATCAGGATACAAAGATTTAAAACAAAATTGTAGTTTTTTACTTTTAATCAAGACAGTTTATTGTGTGTAAAAACCTTTATCACTCATTGTTTTAGTTAAAAATGTTAAACCTAGTGGATGGGACTCACATTAAAGGAGGACAATGCCTCACATACACTCTTCTCAATGAACTCGTCTGTGATACGACGGGAAGGATGTTCATTGAAAACAGAGTTCATTAGCGCAATCTTGGCGGTGCTACGTCTTGCTTCGGCCTTGGTTGGACAGAACTGTCAATATACAGAAATGAACAGTGTTGAATTAAACCTGATACTGACTGATCTATGTGGAAAAAACATTAGCAGCAGACGTTAACGTCCTTCATGTTAACCGACAAAAAAGTCCATGCTAGTGTCAGATTTACAAAATGGAAATTAAACCCTTATTCCTTTTCACGTAAGTGTTTGGTGGGAAGAACCCCAGCTAAGTGGGGAGTGTTGCTGACTGTTGAAGAGAGTAGCTCGGTCACCTTACCATATAAACCCTTTCTCTGTGGTCACAAAGGGGGAGATAGTTCAACAAGCTTGGCCAGGGCTCAGTCCGTATCCCGAGATTAGGGTCAGTGTTTTTTCATTCCTATTTATTTGTAATATTGAACACTATGTCGGCAAATCTCTCTCTTTGAGACGAATATAGGCCAATGGGTTTCGGTAATACAAGCTACATGTATCATGACAAGAAGAGATGATCGGTCACATTCTGTCAAAAATATGTTTCATAACTTAAGGCAATTTTGATTTGGCAATTAAACAGAATAGACAACAAGTCACTTTCTTTAATTGGTAGGTTAGCATTTTATTTCTGGCCGTAAATTGCGTTTTCCAGTCGGCACCTCCGACCAGACCGGTGCAATTTGATAAATAGGATTTGATAATTTGATATTATGGTCAAAACTGGACAACTGGCTACTTTACTATGCTGAATGGCCGGACAGAACATATTTTTCCCCAAACACTTTCACGTAAATAGCTTTCGTTGATGGAGATCCAATTCTTACACTGATCAAAAAGCCTGTTAAAAGATTCAGAGCAGGTTGATGTGTTAAGGAAAGCATTGTGCACTGAAGGCTTTTTGTGAATTTTTTAAATTTTGTTTTGATATTCACAAATCTGATGCGCTTGCAGTCTGCAGGGGTGTTCCCCTATCTATATCAACGATCTAGGTAAAAATGTGTCAGATGCAACACTCGATATTTATGTAGACGATACTGTCGTTTATTGTAGTGCTACTGATTTAAGCAGAGCTTTTAAAAACCAGCAAAATGCTTTAAATATTTTACAATCACACTAATGTAAACTGAATCTTGTCCTAAATGGTGAAAAGTCAAAGTAATGCTGTTTCCAAAACCAAAACTAAGATCTCTTAATCATCCACCTATTATTTTCATTATCCTGTAGGATCTTCTTCAGCAGCGGGGTTAAGGATTTTGTTGTACCTGGGTGGTGCACGCATTTTGCCGGCACAGTAAACATCGATAGCTAATTTAAAAAGATTAAATAAAACTAGAAAATGCATTTTCATGAGCAAATGCAGATGTGATGCGTCCAGTGATTGGACTGACCGCCTTACCGCTACAGACTCAGTTTGTTGACAGGGGTTTCTAAAAAGTGTCTTAGGCGAGCGGCTCACTTACCCAGTTGTAAACATTTAGTGAGTTACTGTAAAGGAGAGTTAGGCTTCTTGTGCGTTTTTCTGTGAAGAACTACTAGTAGCCAACTAGTATTCAAAAATACACCAATTACTGACTGATCATTAGTTTTGTGATTAAGAATCATTAGACCTTATTTAAAAATTTTTTTTTTATTTATTGACACCTTCACTTCATAAAGGTTTATCAAGCCCTTAAATTAATTATCACCTATGGTCATAAGCTTTGGGTAGTGAACAAAAGAATGAGGTCACAAATAGGGTAAGGAGCTCGGTCATCCGGAGGGAGGGAGCTCGGAGTAGAGTCGCTGCTCCTTCGCATCAACGCCCGCATTACTGTTGACGCTGCATCAATCCGCCTGTCAATCTCACGCTCCATTTAACCCTCACTCGTGAACAAGACTACGAGATACTTGAACTCCCTCGCTTGGGGCAGCAACTCACTCCCAACCCGGAGAGAGCACTCCACTGTTTTCCCGATGAGGTGGTTTGGGCATCTGATTAGGATGCCTCCTGGGCGCCTTCTTTTGGAGGTTTTCTGGGCACGCCCTACTGGTTGGAGACTGGTTGGGTAGACCCAGAACATGCTGGAGAGATCATATATCTCGTCTGGCCTGGGAACCCCTCAGGATCCCCCAGGAGGAGCTGGAAAACGTTGCTGGGGAGAAGGACATCTGGACTACCGTGCTTAGTCTGCTGCCACCACGCCCTGACCACGGATAAGCGGCATAGAATGGATGGATGGATGGATGGACTACACTTGAGTAAAGCCTTAACAACTGTAACATGTAGAGATCCTAGCCGGGAATGAGTTCTGCACAGTATCTGAGGTAAAATTAGCAGGCACTGATCATACAAATTCTGCTTGCTAAAGATAGTCCGGTACCCACAGAGTTAGAACACTAGAGGCGACAACGCGTCATCAATTGTGGGCAAAAAGTTCCGCCGTCTTACCTGGGTATAGTCCTGTCACAGAATGAATGAAGGTCTATGGACAGCAGCTGTGGTTTTTGCATATATTGTGCCAAATTGCTCATCACAAAGGACAAAATTAATAATGAATGATGGGATCATCTTCCATGCGTTAGTATTGAGTAGATAACAAGATCCATCTAGCAATCAAAACTAAAACTTTAAGTATATTGCTGGTTTTATGTCAAAATGCCAGCAAGTTAGCTAGCAAACGCTAGTTGATTAGCCCAACTCAGTTGCAACTCACAGGCGTTCTATTTACATTACAAGCGGACATCAACGGTATTTTTGTTAAGACAACTGAGTGCTTAACGTAACGTTGTTGCTATTATTAATACATATGTGCATATTATGTAACCTAGGCCTAAACATCACTTTGCTGAAAATTATTTTACTGAATGTCATTGCATATTTCATCCAGCATGTGTATCGTTGATGTTGGTATGATTGTTAAAAAACAATGCTGTTCCAGACAGTTTGCTGCGCTACTCAGTAATGTCAATCTCAGTAGCTACATATGAAAAAATAAATAAAGCAATGTTAATTCTGTTCTTATATTTGCTTTCATTGTTGTCTACTGTTGCTTGCTCTGTTGCTCACATCCTCAGCCCGCACCTACTCAGGCTTACTTTTTCATGCAACATTGGAGTTTAAAACTAGTATAAATGTTTATTAATAAATGTTTATGTTTTGTAATGTATGTAGGTCCTAGTTATTTATTATTTTTCAAGCAGGCTATATATGAAATATAGTTGTATATTATTGATTATATTTGATTCTCAACAGTCCAACGTAATATATTTATAGGCCCTACTTTTTAATTTTAAGTGATTTTCGTTAATATATTAGTTGAATATGAAAAGGATGTCGTAATGTATTACCTTTTATAATATTGTATTTCCTGGTTGTAAGATACTTCTGTCTTTACCAATGAAATTATGCATCTTAACATAGCAAAAATTAGTTTGCTGTTTTGAGAGCTGTTAAAATAAAAATATATGTCAGTAACAGACTAACATATTACACATTTTGACAGCTACAGGGGTCATATATACGCTACAATAGTAAAAAAATAAAATTGAATGTTCTTTTATACTTAAATATAGCTTTTATTGCAAGAACCGGCCCTTTTTCCCATTGACTCCCATTATAACTGATTTAGAAGTGTACCCAGGTAAGATGGCTGCCAAATTTGGACATTCTTGTATAGCACTATTGCATCACATGTTGCCTCTAGTGTTCTATCTCTATGCCGGTACCTTTGTGTGAGGTAAAGTTAGTTTTAGAGATCCATATAAACAATCAAGTATTGGTGCTTAGATCAGGGTGTAGATCATTTTAATAATATCCAGTTAAGTTAATGTGGTGCAAATTTGTGTGGCAGTTGCCAACTATTGGAGTCAGGAGTAACGTTAGCTTTGTGTATCAGTGGCGGCTGGTGAGTTAAAAAAAAATGGACAAGAGAGATACAGTACTGTGCATTAGTTTTAGCCAGGGGATGCTGTTTTGAAGCAAAGGAAGGTCGCACCAAATGTTGATTTGATTTAGATTTTCTTTTCCCTCGTTTTGTATTACACAGGCTTTAAAATGCAGTTAGATAGCTAGCTTGCTACCAGCAAGCACATGGACTAGCTTAATTATTTTTTTGTAAATACTACGCTTATTCAATGCAAGCTATGAATATTGGGTTACGTTAATTACCCAGGTTCTGTTACTTCTGGCAGATTTTTGTCAATTACAGTTAATTAATGTTAAGTGCATTCATGACTGACGGAGCCCATGGTACGTATGGAAACATACAAAGATCATCATCATCATCATCATCATCTTCATCCGCTTTGTCCGGGGTCGGGTCGCGGAGGTAGCAGTTCCAGCAGGGCATCCCAAACTTCCCTTTCCCGGGCCACATTAACCAGCTCTGACTGGGGGATTCCAAGGCGTTCCCAGGCCAGTGTGGAGATATAATCCCTCCACCTGGTCCTAGGTCTGCCCCGCGGCCTCCGCCCAGCTGGACGTGCCTGGAACACCTCCCTAGGGAGGCGGCCAGGTGGCATCCTTACTAGATGCCCGAACCACCTCAACTGGCTCCTTTCTACGCAAAGAAGCAGCGGCTCTACTCCGAGTCCCTCACGAATGGCTGAACTCCTCACCCTATCCCTAAGGGAGATGCCAGCCACCCTCCGGAGGAAACTCATTTCCGCCGCTTGTATCCGCGATCTCGTTCTTTTGGTCATGACCATAGGTGAGAGTAGGAACGAAGATAGACCGGTAGATTGAGAGCTTTGCCTTCTGGCTCAGCTCTCTCTTCGTCACAACGGTGCGATAAAGCGACTGCAACACCGCACCCTCTGCTCCAATTCTCCGGCCCATCTCTCGTTCCATTTTCCCCTCACTCGAGAACAAGACCCTGAGATACTTGAACTCCTTCACTTGGGGTAAAGACTCATTCCCTACTTGGAGTAGACAATCCATCGGTTTCCTGCTGAGAACCATGGCCTCAGATTTGGAGGTGCCGATCCTCATCTCAGCCGCTTCACACTCGGCTGCGAACCGATCCAATGAGTGCTGCAGGTTGCAGACTGATGATGCCATCAGGACCACATCATCTGCAAAAAGCAGTGATGCAATCCTCTGCCCACCAACCCGCAGCCCCCTCCCCCGCGGCTACGCCGTGAGATCCTGTCCATGAATACCACAAACAGGATAGGTGACAAAGCGCAGCCTTGGAGGAGGCCAACCCTCACCGGAAACGAGTCCGACTTACTGCCGAAGACCCGGTCACAGCTCTCGCTTTGGGAGTACAGAGATTGGATGGCCCTGAGTAGAGACCCCCTCACCCCATAGTCTCGCAGCACCTCCCACAGTATCTCCCGGGGAACCCGATCATACGCCTTCTCCAAATCCACAAAACACGTGTAGACCGGATTGGCATACTCTCAGGCCCCCTCAAAGATCCTCGCGAGGGTAAAAAGCTGGTGCGTTGTTCCACGACCAGGCCGGAAACCGCATTGTTCCTCCTCAATCCGAGGTTCAACTATCGGTCGTACCCTCCTTTCCAGCACTGTCTCTACTATATAGGGACGGGTTTTCTTTAGACGAGAGAAGTTGTCACATCACAAAAATTTGTATTCTGATTGGAGGATCCTGAAAAATTTCCTACTGCGTTGCCTCTACAATCTAATTTTCCAGATAATAAAAAGTTGCCGCTTTTCAATAGAAAATATTGCCGGCGATATTGCCCAGAAGAGTTGCCCGTGTATCATGGCCTTAACACAACTTTCTATTGCCAATTAAGGGGAACGTTGTATAGTGATCCGATTTGTTTACAAAGTTGAAGGTTTTGTTAAAAAAAAAAAAAAAGATGTAATGCAAAACAACTGATCAACATGCTTATCAAAGCAACTGCATCATTAGTTTACTTATTTACCTGGAAACTGCCAAAGCAGCTGCCCCCAGGAAGACTGACATAGCAAATGTAGGGTGGATTGTTGGATGGGACCATCTCATAAACCACTAAAGCCCCGTTCCTGAGGTCGGCTCCTCTTGTCAGTTTCATCTGCCAGAACTCTTGTAGAGCTTCCACCACGTTAACTGCAGAAATAATACACAACAGAGGAAAGGAAGCAAGTCAGTGCAGCCCATGTTTACTCAGTGATGAATGAAGATTCAGAGTAGGGATGACACACACTCCTAGAGAATCCCCCTAAATCCCAATCCAGACCCCCTTGCAAACGCTAGGTATGTAACGTGACCTCAGACATCACGTCATAATTTGCCATTCCCACGAGATGCAGACGAAGTAGAACACACAGTCGATCATGCTGCATCTAACTTGTAACTTAAAGCAAGAAGGCAGTCAGCTAGAGGGTAAACAATCTATGGCTACCAATTTGGGCTGAACGATTTGGAGAAAATATCTAATTGTGATTTTTCTGACAGATATTGCGATTGCGATTTGATTTGCAATATATCTAAAGTAAAGCTTCAGTTCAATATTCACTGTGTAATATATTTAAAACATGTGATGGAGCATTACCACCTGAGATAGCATCAAAATATTACCTGCACTTTCTTTTTGTGCAAGGATGAGAACTGAAAAGATATGAATTGATTTCAACAATGAATAAGTATTTTTTAACAGTAAGTTAAATAAAGTAATAAAACTAATCTAGAAAATAGAACCTTTCTGTAAATAATCTCCTGCCTGAAACACTGGCTGCCTGCGCAAGGTGTAAGAGGGAGCGAAGGAGAGAGAGCGGACCGCTCTAGCCTGTGATTACTCTGAGCAGAATACATGGGAATAAATGACAGTTTAATAGATTTCTCATGTTTTCCTTGATGGTCTGAATAGGTAGCTAGAAGCAGCCTTTTAGAAGCAGGGTTTGAAAAATCGCTAAATGTAGTGAAAAACGCTAAATTGACAACACTTTTTTTCCTTGGGTATCGTGTTGTTGGTGGGCGTATACGTAGTCGCATTTGGCCACTTCTGATTGGTGAGCATGACATGAAACACAGGGCACTTCTGATTGGTGAGCATGACTGTCACACCAGGATGGCATGCGTTCCTATAAGCATTGACCGTTTAAACCCTGATTAGAAGAGCTGACTTAAATCACAGCCTTTGCGATTTGCTAATTGCATTGTCTCAAATCGCGATTTCAATTTGAAATCGATTAATCGTTCAGCCCTACTACCAATACAAATGTAATTGAATTTAAGTCCACTGCTTTCTTTCGTTTAGAGGGGTTGTGTCTACTGTGATTTGCATTTTGCAACCACGAGTGTCCATTCTGTTTGTGTTGTAAGGGAATTAATAATTGGCCAATTTTTAAAGGAAAAATATAATTTGATTATAGAAGTAAGAAGAATAGAACTGGATCGAAATGGAAAAGAGTTATGTATGGTAGCGCATTTCTATGGAAGGGTATATATATAGGACAATATTCAGACGAAAAGTCAAAACTCAAAAATTATAAAGCAATAATAGGATTGCAATTTTAAAGTTATGTATACATAATCAGGGTCATAATAAAAAATTCAAATGTGTTTGTATATCCATTTTCATGTTGATGTAGAATTGTTGTCGTTTATGATTTGAATTTATTTACTTTAGCTCCGTGCTGGCAAAGAAATATTATCAATGACACATTGTGTTTTAAATAGATTTCTGTCACAATTCGGAAATTAAATGCCACAGTGAACATTGATTTGCCATTTGAGCATTTACTTTTTCAGGGCTGTACGCTTACTTTTTTAGGTGGTAGCATGGGCTGGTGTTATATTAGCATGTCAACTTAAAACATTGATAAGAAACTATGAGCTAGGCAACATCAAGGACATTTCAACATAAAGGTAGCTACATTATTATCAACTTGTTAATTCAAGAATTGTGTGTCTGTGAAAGCGACACCACTGCTGCTAGCGTTTACAATGCACAGCTACTCCTGAGCTCGCTGCTGCGCTATAGTTTAATCTGAACTATAGGTTACATAACGTCATAAGCCTAAACAATTTCAACGATGTCTATCTAAAATATATTCTAATCTTACAGCAGCTTGTAGTCATGGCAAACGTTAGTTGGCTAACTTTTGAATTTAACGACGAGTCAGCGACTGGTTAACAAGCTTTTTTGGTTTAGGTGACGTGATGTTTCGCATAGATATGCGCAGCGCGCAAAAACGATCTCCGGCCCAACAACAACCACTTTCTCATCAATAGCAGTCAGAGCAGTGCATTACGTTAACTTGTAATAACTTTTTCATCATTTTGGTTGATGTCTGAATAGTATTGTCTTCTTGTATGCTCGTAGTGTTGTTTATAGGAATGGATACCAGCGCACACGTGCGAGTGGATACATATTTCTTTTCGCACCAAATTATTATTAGTCGCATATGCTACCAAAACTGTCACACTGTACAGCCATGTTTTTAATTAAAAATTTGCATACATTGGCCGTCACCAATATGAAAATGTTATTACAAGATAAGTCATTATTTTGTATGGTGGGTGGAAAGCTATATATATTCATAAAAAAATATTTTGTTAAATTCATCAGTTAATACATAAATATATCCATGAATAAATACGTAAATGTATCTATTAATCCTCTGAGACCTAGGGTCTTTTATGGCCATTTTTGATATATTTACATTTCAACCAATATTGCAGTAATTCCTGGTAGTGACGTGAAGTAACACATATCCCCAGATTCAGTTTAGTTGAGGCTAATAAAGTGTACACTCAAACCACATTTTTGGACTGTAGAATATGACATAACGACCGTACTAAACAAAACAAAAAACGGCCATTGAATTTCTTCAGTTTTATTAACAAAACAGCAAAAAAGCATGAAAACAAAGTTTAAATTCAGTTATGATGTAGCCACTGGTGTCTTGCATCACAGGAAAGTGTATGGGATCTTATAAATCACTTTCCCATTAAATTATTTACAATATGTTGACCATTGTCCATACTCATTTTTACAGTTAAAATGTTCTACCACCCTGAAAAAGGAAATCTTTAAGTGGTCCCCAACTGTGATACTGATCATCGCAGTTTCTGTAAAGTATCTCACACAGGGGATTCTGGCACTCCTTACACTGCCATGGAGTGTACTTATTGCACATTTTGCACTTCCTGCAGCCTACTGGTGCCCTATCTGAATGTATATTGGCTGGAACAATGGCCACAGGAGTGTGTCCATATTGCCTCTCTGCTGGGGTGTTATCCAGTGGCACCCCACACAGTTCAGTAGTGAGCAGCTCAACAAAGACCTGATGTGACATGTTGTTTTTGCACATACTTCCTTGTGAAGGATGAATGAATTGGTGACTGCAATGTCCAGAAAGTGGAAAAACCAACAGGAGCATGTGCAGAGGTGCCTGCTGGTCTGTGCTGGAGGGTGCTTTTACTGGAATTGCAGGCTTTGCTGCTCTCTGTTCATCATCAACACTAATAAAATAAAATAAAAAAGTGTTACAATAACAAAAACTGTAATAGCAATTCAGTTACATTTGCCATGGAATCAAACTTCCTGCAGAGTCCCACACACTTTTGCCAGGCAAGATTTGCATTTTATTCTACCCCCATTCAGCCAAACTATCACACCCTAACCTCGACACCTAGACATTCACCTATGCAACCTCCCCCCACATTTACACTAGAAACAACTTACAATGTTGATTACAAAACATTTATTGTAGGCTATATTATAATTCAAATAAATAGTAAACCAGTATAATTTGGAAAATAGTAACAGATTACCATGGCTATTTCTCAACATCATAGACCCTTGTACAAAATTATGATAGGTAAAAGTGCGCTAGGGTGCACCGGTTCGCGAATTAGCCTACACTTACTTTCAACACAGCAGCGGAAAATAACAAAAGGCTTTCCTTTTTGCTTTTCCCTTTCAATAAAACATTGGCAATTATTCACATGTATCAAAATATTATTACAATTTGAAACTTCTAACTTGTCCTCATATGGATCTATTCCTTCTTTAAAATAATCAACATCTTGAAATTCTTCCTTCTTGGCTGGAGCAGCTGTCAGGAAAATAACTCGCTGTCTGCTCCATCACTTTGAATATCCTCTTAATAGCTTCTTGTCAAATGAGCCATACTTGGTTGTGAAAGTAAAAAATACAGTTGTTTTGCGTCTCTTATGATCTTCGTAATTCTTAGGAATAAAGACGCAAAACTTCAAAGCACATGACCCCGTCTAATGACGTCAAAAAACCCCGCGAAAATAACAACAGATCATCAGATGCTATGGATTGGGCAACGCAAAAACTATGGCTAGGCGACGCGCAAAGAATGTGCCCTACTTTTGTAGGTCTGACGTGGAAAAGTATGTGAACATACATCGACCAAAGTGGTAGTGATGGGTCGTTCACGAACGAACGGCCCTTTTTGGACGGCTCTTTTGAGTGAACGTAGGGAACCGCATCACCTCAGTAAAACAGCCGTTCTTTCGGCTCCCTGATAAAAAATTTTTTTTTCGTAGCACTGCTCAAAGTAAGATTCTCTGCCTTGTTCCCCAGAGTGTCACGTGACAACTCCTGAACAGCTTCAATGACTAACATGCCAACAACCAATCAAATGTATTGTGTAAGCCCAATCAACGTGACAAGCCAATAAAGTAACAACACTTTCAACTAAATATATATTTTGTGTTTCATAGAAAATCACATAATTGGTTAACTGTCTAAAAAAGTAATTCAAATCATATCTCCCTGAGAAATACATGCATTTGTTTTTCATTTGTCAACAATTTAAAAAACATATCCAAAATGTATTGTAATTATGCCTTTTTCTCTAGTTAGAGTTAGTTCTCTAACTCTGTCCGGAGGCGGACCACAATGTCCGGTGGTGCTGTTTTTGTCTGCAGTTGGTTTTTCTAGAATTTTTCGGGAACCTTATGACCACGCCCTACAATAACAAAGTTGTTTAACACGTTTGCTGTTTGAGTACAAGTTTTCAATATTGTACTATTCAGTGTTTCCCATTAATTACCTAGACTGAGGCGGCCCGCCACAGTCTATTTTGTCCCGCCACAGTTTCATAATGAACCGAAAATATTTTTACAACTTAATATTTTTACACACACACACACACACACACACACACACATGCACCTGAACTTACCCGACTGCATCCAAGATGCCAAGGCATTTTTACACAACATAGCTTGAGGTAAGTAACGCATAACGATAGTATCAACTGCAGTTATCCATTAATCCAAACACAATTTTATCATTATCAATGTAGCTATGACAGCAAACAACGTTACTGTAGAAGTTATTATTGATAATAAATGTTAATCTAAAGTTAGCTAAATTAAGTACGACATTAACATTAGCTCCTTGCTTATGCCGAATGACAAATCTGTCTGCTTGTTGTGAAACATTATGTATTGTAGAGACTAGGGATGGGCACGGTTATTCGAATATTCAATTATTCGAAATGACGTGGGTATTTGAATATAGTTGCAGTTATTTATTTATATTTTTGCCTGAAGTTAATTTAAATATTGTTCATTAGCGATATTTTGATTACGTACTGTTTATAACGTGTACACCAATGCCATTTAAATATGTAAAAAGTAGAAAGAAAAAGCACAATTTCAATGCATTAGACACATTTTCCCTCTTTCCACATCAAGTAGTTTAAACTTGCAGGCTGCGCGACCAACTGAAGGCACGAGAGCGCTCTATGCTAGTGCGCTGGATCACCGATACAAACACATGCGCTTTATAGCGCCAACTCTCCGCTCAGAGATCAAAGAAAATCTGTCCAAATGTGTCAGAGTAAGAAATGTTCAGAAATTGGAAAAGGAATATGTTTATTTAGCGAAGGCCAGTTGACGGAAGCCCTTCAGGCTACATTACAAGTGCGCTATAGCACAAAAATAAATAAAGAAATAAAAAAATGTTTCATATAATCTTCTGATTTCGGTTAATAGATTATCCAAAATATTTTTGATAGAATGTTCGAATAGTGATATGGCCTAAAATGCCCATCCCTATTAGCGACTTTGGTAAGATCAACATAGACTCAAGTCTATTCAACCCTTTAATTGCCGATATTCAAGCAAAAAGGTCACACACCAAATGGATGAGACATGCTCTGACCTTATTCACAGACACACCATACACAGTCAGTGTCACATCTAACAGAAGTACAAACCGATATCTTACAACACTTCATAACTCTTTACTTAAACATAATATAAACATGATAACAAAGAAACATTAAGAACCTACTGTCCATAACAATAAACAGAGTTTCTCGCCCGGCACGCTGGGAGTTACGCCCGACGCTACAGTATCTTATGTTACTATATGTATCTAGCTAGAGAACGTTAATTATCTAACTTGAACGTTATAACAGCGGCTCTGAAAATGAAAACTACTTTTCTTATCTTTGGTGCAAATTTGCTCATCATTTAACGTTGGCATTATCAAGGTGAAGTAACGTTATTGGCATGGCAGTATGACAGAAGTTGCCAAGATGTGGGCCACACATTGAACCCATTGCACATGATAAACGGCATAATTTTTTAAACTAAAAGCAGAATACAGTGTACTCCAAATGCACTATTATTTTTCATTAATTTGGCTAATTGTACTTTCATTTTCAGGTCAAACCATACCTTGCTCGACAGGTTGCAATGAGAGAGGCTTGCTGCCTGCCTGAGGGTCTCCATCAATGGGCCAAGCCCAAAAGAATTCAACAACAAAAGGGAATTAGAACTGTTTTTCTCACAGCCCATACAGGAAAATTAGATATCCAAATTCATGGCGCAAAGTTAAGAGTTGATACTTCTATTATAATCTGGGCTCTAAACTAACTTGTTTCCCAAGGAGTGCATACGCTCCTAAAGTAAAACATTTAGGAGCACACAAGTAAATGAGCAGTACATTAAAAAATATTCAACTTAACAAACAATTACACACAATTAAGTATTACATAAGGTACCTGTTAGGGAGTAGTGAACTAAATATAATTCAACTAGTAGTTTAACTACATTTTACAGTAGGTTGCTTGTTTCAATACACATTTGCATAGTGATTCAAGTAGTTCAATTACTATTTTTGGCTTATTCTTGTGTAGTTAACTACTGAAACTGGGTCAATGACGTGTCGCCTACTTTTTCTGTCCAACTGCATTTTTTGCCTTTTAAAAAATGTCTAAACACATAAGAAGACAACACATATATCTAGTACTTTCCCATATACTTTCCCACTTTAACTTTTCCAAACCTTTTAGTTATTGGTAATTTTTCTGTTCTTTGAAGTGTCAAAATATCATGTGGTGCAACCGTACAGCCGTGACTTCTATTTTGAAAACTTGTTTAAAATTACTTTTAATCTATTAAGATGTATCTCCTGCCCCATTTGGCATAATTTCAAACATGTTTTCTATTCATAGACAAACTTGCAAAGCATCTGCATTTATATTTTCATCATAATATACAAATGAATGTTGTCCAAAGACGTTCATTTTATGAGATATCATCTGGTGAGACCATCAAGAAAATGCCATTTTGGGATTTTTATTTTTAAAACATTCAAGTACAGAAACTGACATCCGAAAGGTGCATGCCAAGGACCCAAAGAAACATCTAACAGGTTAGTAGGTCTTTCTCAAATATGGAAGAAATGCATATTTTTAACAGCTGGTATGTAGTTTCCACATTTGGATGTCATGTGGAAAGACTTCAAAAAAACTATTAATATTAGGTTTTATCTGCAAATCTACATTTCTATGATAAATTTGATAGTGGTCTTTGGTGGGAAGAATGGCTATTTATCTTAGGTGGTCAATTCTGTGCCTGTAAAATTTGACTAAACTTGAAAACATCATGTGGCGAAACCAAGTATCATGTGGCGCAACCATTGCAGAACGTTGTCCATGATAGATATTCGTCCTGCATTGACAGTTTCTGTGCCTTTTTATTTACTTAAGTATTCATAAGCATACAGTTCTTTATGTAACATTTTGCATAGCTTTGTCTGCAATTTCAGTATTTTCCCCTGATATTTTGGAGAGAAAATTTTATTTATATTTAATGAAATGCCAAAACCATTTACCTACAGCATGAAATGTTATTTGGGTAATTATGCATTAATCAATGATTTATGACTATTTTAACCTTGACAGATTTTCTTCAGGTTGCTCATGTTGGTTGGACCGCAACTTTCAAACAGTGCCACAGATTATCGAAAGGATTGAGATCTGGACATTGACTTGGCTACTGTAGGATATTAACCTTTTTGTTGTTTAACCACTCCTGTGTTGCTTTGTCCTTGTGCTTGGGATCACTGTCCTGCTGAAAGGTAAAGTTTCTCCCAAGCTTCAGTTTTTTAGCAGACTGAATTAGGTTCTCTTGCAGTATCTCCCTGTATTTTGCTCCATCCATTCTTCCTTAAATTTTAACAAGATGCCCAGTCCCTGCTAATGAGAAGCATCCCCACAGCATGATGCTGCCACCTGTATGGTGTTTCTTGAGGCACGTGCAGTGTTAGGTTTGCACCACACATACGGCTTTGAACTTTGGTCAAAAATCTCTCTTTGTCTCATCAGACCACAAAACCTTGTCCCACATCTTAGCTGGGTCACTCATGCTTTCTGGCAAACTCCAGACGTGGTTGTTCTTGAGTAATGGCTTCTTACAGAAAATGTGAGCAATTCTATGTTTCATTGTGTGGCCAATTGTAAGGCCTACAGTGTCCTCGTTAAGGCAATATTTTTCATTTGTGTCAACTTGTAGTTTCCAAAGCACAGGGGTTGAATATGCAAACAGCATATTTCAGTTATTTATTTTTCTTATTAAATGTTTCTAACATAAAACTAATGTCACTTTGAAAAATAAATTTGAGGGTCAGTCTTTTGTAATAAAATATGAAACAGAACAAAATCTCAATGTATCATTTGTAATCCAGACCAATCTGATCAATTTCAAGGGGGTTGAATAGTTTTGCAAGCCACTGTATATAAAATGTAATGAATTGTGTCCCTCCCACAATCACTGTATAGTTCACTACAAAGGTCTTAAATGTGTCTTACTCTTTTTTATTAATGTTTTTATGAGTTATATGAAATTTTTTGAACATCGTAAAGTTCACGACAAAGCACTTTTAAAAAAACTTTTGGGATGAGAAATAAATAATATGTGTCTGGAAGTGTTTGTGTTCAAGAGAATTCAATGAAATTATAAAAAAAGCTATTCTATTCTGTTTTCTGTTCTATTTTTTGTATGGAATTTATTGTGTGTTGGTCTTTTTAAATAGAATTTAACCAATTGTCATCATTTGGTGCGACCATATATCATGTGGTGCAACCAATAAGTGCAATAACTGTATTCAATTAAAAATAGAATATCATATTTTTGTGGCTAGAACATTCATCACTGATACAGTATGCTTAAGTGGATACTGTCTGTTTAATAATTTAATCAGTTTTGTGGGTTTTAAAAGAAAAATAGGTCTGGTACCTACTTAAAGAGGGAGGCTGTGGCATTATAGAATGTGAATATATGATCATGATTTAGAGAAACTCCAAATAAATGCAAACACTGTTTTTCCAAACATTATACAATAATAATGAAATCTTGTTAAAATGTTAAGTATGTTAAGGAATTATACTATTGTAAGATAATTCACGGTCTCACCACATGACATTTTTTAGGTCATTGGCTACTGACCTTGCTTAAAAATCACAAAATTCCCTTAAATTTAATGTTTTTGTATAAATGCATGTGTACACAACATTCCAAATGTTTCAAAAAATTCCTAAAGATATCCTTATTTTTTTTATTTAAAAATTGGTCTATTCAAAATCCTTATCCGTCATTGACCCAACTACAAACTACTAATTATGTCCTTGTGAAAAGCCCAGATGGGTTTGTTTTATTTTGGACAGGTTTAGTTGTCACGCATTTTCCAAGAACCTGGATTGTCAGCTCACATGTGAAAAAATATTTAGCTATAGTTTTGAATCTGAATTTGTAAAACTAAACTTGAATATTTTAGGTGTCAATTATTAGTCTTATTGATTATTGCAATGTGATAACAAATGTTCAGAGAAGTTGCATGCTATTTTATAAATTACCTGGCTAACTGAGTAATGATCGGTGCAATACCCCAAACTGGACTCTAGTTTCTGGAAGGCAGGAGTCTGGCTGATGGAAATTTTATACAAAACTAAAATTCACATTCCTTGCTCTTTTCCATGAATAGTCGGGTATTACATTTTTGGGGAGTTATGTATAACCTGTGAATAGGTGGCCACATATTGCAATAAACTCAATTGAGTGACAATTTTTGCTGGCATACTTATACTTTGTTATAATTTCGTATCACATATACATTGTCAATTTGATCATTTGATTTACAAAGTTATTTGAACTACTTTTTCCAATTAGCTGTAGTTAGACCAAACTAGATTTCTCCCTAGAAAATGTTAAACTCTGTTTTGTTTACCATGCTTTGTTGGTGTGACTTATTTGCCGTGTCATCACCATTCATATCTAGGCCTATGTGCTTATGATTAAATTGTTTACTAAAGCACAAAATAGTTTAAGAGCACAACGTTCTCCATAGATCTAGCCTCATAATGTTGCTCTCAAAGTGCACCAGATTTATGCAAATAACTTTAAAAGGTACAACTTTTTCTTACTAGGGAGCATGCCCCCCGACCCCCATAGAGGGTCCGCGGTCCACCCACCAGTCTCATAATATCCTATGGGAAACACTGCTATTGATTTAGTTAATCGATTATTAAAAAATAAAGGCAATGAGGTTTACCAGGTATCAAAAATATAGATACATTTTATCACGATAAAAAAGTACACTAATGGCAACGTGGGCAGTACAGTGTATTGATGTGTTCTGAACTGCCTGCTATGATAATAATAATAATAATCCATCCATCCATCCATCCATTAGCTATACCGCATATCCTATGCAGGGTCGCGGGGGGGCTGGAGTCTATCCCAGCCGACACAGGGCGAGAGGCGCGGTACACCCTGGACAGGTCGCCAGTCTATCACAGGGCCGACACATAGGGACAGACAACAACTCACACTCACATTCACACCTACGGACAATTTAGAGTCACCAATTAACCTGCATGTTTTTGGACTGTGGCAGGAAACCGGAGTACCCGGAGGTATAATAATAATATTTAGTGTTCAGGACGCGAGGCGATTCCGAACACGTTTCTCGACGTCAGCGGCTGGAAGTAACAACTCGATGAATTTAAAATCCGTTTTGCCACATTAAAACTGACACTATTACACAAACTGACAATTTATTTAAAAACGTATTATTGATAATCGTTTACTAAATAACCAAAATCTGATTCGACAGCTTAATTTGAAAACAGGGTGGACCTTCCGACTAATAACGGTTGTTTTTAGCCAACGTTACTCCGTTCACCATGAAACAAATCAATGTCTTGCCTTTAGAAATCAATGTCTGACATTTACCTTTGGAAGCAGTCGGTTAGACGCTTGTGCGAAACATTTACCTTGGAAGCAGTCGGTTAGACGCTTGTGCGAAACATAGCGGCTCACATTAACGTAGCCTATGTGATGTGCTACTGCTTACCTCTGCCGTAACCCTGTGTGTGTTTTGCAAAGCTTCGCACAACAGCCTCAACAGCTTCCTTTAACACAGCAGGGTTTCCCGGATTACACAGACCGAATCCTGGCACCCCTGCTCCGAACCCCACAGTAGAACCGCCTTGTAAACTGTAGAACTGCAACGGTGGTGGGGGAGGTGGTGTCGCGGAGAAAGAACAGAGGACAGGGGGATGGAGCACTGGTGCGGGTTGAACGGTTACCCCAGGTCGGAGCGAAGAGCGCACTGTCCCAGACGATACTGAACCAAAGCCAATTCCTGGTTGAAGTCGTTCAGGGCGTATAGATTCCATTCTGTGAAACGTTAGCAACAGCTGTTTTAGTTAATAAACAGGCCTTCGGACCTACTGAAGCGATATATGAATGTTATCCAAAAGAAAGGCTGTAGAAAGATAAATAGGTTCTCAAGAAACCGTTGCTTGAGTTGCAAGTTGCCTGTGACTCTAGTTCGTGCGCGCAACATTGGTAGCGTGACGTAATCCAAGATGGCCCTGCGCTGCCTTCAAAATAATAATTCGCAAATGACTTCGATTTAGTTACTGTACAATCGAAATACAAGATGATATTAATGAATTGTAATCAAGGGCGTAGGTTTGCTTTGGAAAGTGGTGTGGACATCTATTTGGCAGGGAGTGAAAATTTTTGAATTTTTCATGGCATTTCCTGAAATTCTACACAATGGGGCCTCGTTCACCAACTATTAAAGGTGCAGTATGTAAGTTTGAATTTCTAGCTATAAATTGAATTTTTTCAGTTTGTTTACATTTATTACATACCTCCTGGAGGACATCATTAAACCAAATGCTCAGAGAAAAGGTGCGCTATATATTTTTTCTAACTTTATCTATTTATTCCAGACACAGGAGGGTCCATACCAAACAGAAAACAAAACAAAAACAAAACAAAACAAAATATGAGTGCCCTGGGCCCAGTATTCAGCTTTTAAAAAATCTAGGGACGCCAGCCTATCCCCAACCAATCAGGAGAGTTATTGCAAGTAGTAAGGGCTATCTGCCTGTCAATCACCTCGCGTGCACACTCCTAGCTAAAATACATACAGCGTCACCCTCCAAACAAGCTTGTTACAATTTGCGTCGCAGACAAAGTAGCAGCGGTGTGAACTAGGAGGCTACTTCCAAGGTGGCTGAAGTCGTTGCATATCGTTGCAAAAGACTTGTCATATCGCCAAGTGCAGTTTTAGAACGTTAGGAATATCGCGTCAGATTTATGTCAAAAAGGCACTATTCGTTTACATGCATATGTTGGAAATACTCGGCAACGTATAGGAGAGATCAGCCTGACGTCACAACAACAAAAAATAAATTTCCGGGTGGCGGAAGTATCGTCTCCAACGTAGGGAGACGGCTATAAACAAGTTACTCTTTGTGAAAGTGATGAGCATACAAATAAAACATTTCGTTTTTAAATGTTTTGAAATGTTGTATCTTGTCCAAACAACATGCTATTATAATTATAAAGCACTTGGTTTTTACGTGCTTTTTTAAAGTTAGGTAAAGTAGTCTAGTCTATTACTACAAGTTAACGGTTAACTTGCTAGCCAGCTATGCTACTACAAGCTAACTAAAAAAATGTATAAGCTAGTTTGTTACAGATGTGTAGGTAAAGATAAGCAAATAGAAAATGCATAGAACTGACATTTGTTTCTGATAGTGCTTGACTATTATGTATCTATTCTTTATTTTTACCCCAACTGGCCCAAATCTGACCTCGCAACTGTGACCGCATTGGGTGCGGCAGCACCGGCAGGAGGTTCAGACAATTAATTACTACCAACTGTCGTTAGTTTAATAGTGTTGCCTAATCTAATCAATCTATGTTATTTGGGGGATACAGTTAAGATTACGTTTTTTATTCATATGCATATTTGTCATTTTATAAATGTATTATACTGAATGACAGAAACATGGGAAGAAGTAGCCTAAATTAAGAATAAAAGATAGACCAATTTGAAAGAGGAAAAAGACGCGGGCTAGTTCTCATAGCATAACATTTATAATAATAAATCCAGGTTCAGGAATACTGTGGATAACCCAGGGAAGCAACGTTAAGCTTCCATGATAATGTTGGCCACTTTGTAATGCTTAATATGTTACCACGTTAAAAACGTTATGTGAACAAGTGCTTTCAACATAGCAGTCTTTGGGCGTTTTTGCTTAATTTCAGAGAGGGAATCTGTACAAATCTAACCCTCTACAACCCGCCAAAATTGTGGTTAATTCCCAATCTCAACAGAATAAAGCATATTCTCTCACTCACAATTGTTACTTCTGCCACCCGGAAGTGTTGCTAGGGCTTTTGTTTACAAACATACTGATCTCTCGAATAGTAGCTATGGTGCCAATCGCAGCTAAATAAAAACGATTGTCATGCGCTAGCTCATACTAATACGGGAATAAAATTATGAAATTGTTTTTGTTAACATTAGCTTACTAACTGTATGTCGTTACTATGGAAACGGTCATTTTTGTCTGTGCTCGTTGCTATGGTGCACTGTAAAATATATCAGTGAAATTGACAGTGAAATACTGTGAAATCACGACAGTGAAACACTGTAAATAGATGAACAACGAAGCAATATTTAATTTACAGTACTATGTTGTAAAACACTGAACCAAACACAACTGTTTAATTTAAAGTGAAAATATGTCAAAAGAATCATATTCCGTTGTATAATTTACAGATTACTGTATTTTAAACACAGAAACACTGTAATACAAAAACCAATACAACACTGTTAAAATTATAAAATGCCAGTGTGAAAATAATGTTTTATGTCAGTTAGATTTAGTTTTAAACAGAAAGAAACCGTTATTACGTTTTACAAATTCATAAGTTATTCCTTTCAGATAGGGATGTGTATAAATACAGTGAAAGTATGTTAATATGAAGGTTTAAAAAAAAGCTGGTGTGTCTTGCTTTACATCTGAATTATTTTTATAGCTTCCCTGATAAAATAACTCATTATGAGTGTGGCTAATAGCCAATGGATTTGCAAACATTTGAGTGTAATATTGAAATGTTCCTTAAAATCGACCCTTTCTTTCCTATTTATGTTCCTTGTAGAAGTGTTCAATCAGCAGTGAGAAATACTTGACAATTTTACAGTTTATATTTGAGATTGGTATTAGATAGGACTTGTAGAAAATAATTCCATACATTTATATTGTAATCAATACCTTTTACAGAAATTTAAATTGCAGTATTTAGTTGCTTTCCCTGTAGAACCTTAGTCATACACACTGCAGCATCCCGGGGTGGGGGGCCTTCCCAGCATGCACCAGGGGGCTGCGTTTGCCATAGAATTTGCTGTATTACTATTGTTCATTACATATATTTTTGCCCAGTCTTTTGGGTTGTTTTGATAATTATTATCGCTGCTTAATTTAGTTAATAATGTGAGTTGGCTGACATTAGGGTCATCTTGAGTGAGAATGTCTATTGCCGTATACTTACCCCATGTGGTTCCTTTGGCCATTAGACCGATAATGGTTACACAAGGGTATGGAGGACCGAGCTGCCAAAATTAAAAATAAATACATAAATACATAAATGACTAAAAAATAAATAAAATGCCATGGATTGTATTTTCCTTTGTATTACAGCCCCTATTATTTACTTTCCTATTTACATTTCCTTTTACATTTGCTTTGCATTTCACCTCCTATGTACTTCCAATTTACTTTTTTACTTCGGTATTACTTTCTTTAAACATTTCTTCAGAAGTTGATTTTTACATTTTCTTTTGACATTTCCTTTTACATTTCTATATGCATTTCTTCTTCATTATGCAAATGAGTAGGCGGTGCTTTCATTTTCAGTCTTAGCAATCAATCTAGGAAAAGGCACTATGGGTACTGGCTAGACAGGTTAAACAACGAGCGCACCCTTTTATTTTATATTTATTAATTTGTCCTTATTCATAAACGTTTACTAAACCTAACCAAAATTCGGAAGATAAGACTGTTTCAGTACTCAGTTTTAAAAAAGTAGTGATGTTGATCAACCAATAGGCGAAAAGTTGACCCAGTGACACATTTTGTGACAGCCCAATAATTTGCATAATGAAGGAGAAATGTATTCTGTAAAGTTGTTCACAGTTTTCATGTATTTTTTACAGATTTATTCTGGTGTCCACAGCTGCCACTTTTTGTCCGTAAAGAAAATGTTTACCGTAATACTGAATATGTCTGCCGTTTTTTTTACGGTCCCCCTCTGGCGTCCACAGCTGCCAGTTTTTTACCGTACATTTTGCCTTTTTTTTACAGTGTGTAAACCACTCAGGTTTAGAGTGTTTACGATCAGATGTTCGGGATTCTTTTGTTTCTCACCTCATCAGACATGGCTTTATGCGTTGTTGGTGAGAACCAAAAATATGCACATCATACAAATGATTCATGAAACACTGCCTTGCTCAGGTTCATGAAGTCAAGTCAGCGTGCACGGGCATGTGTGGGATGGGCCATTGAGAGGGTAGGAGGGACCAAAGACTCAGGAGGTTGGCCTTTTGAGTGTTGTGATTCAAATTCTTGCAATTTTTTCCCCAATTCTCTAAAACTACATACTGCACCTTTAAGAAAAGTTAACTTCTTATTTGGGATTTGTTCTTGTGTAAGAACCAACTCAACGAATACTCAAGAGCATATTATGCACATTTGAGGGCGGAATGTTCCTTCGAAATAATTTGTTCTTACGTTTCCTTAAATTTTACAGTTGTAAAATATTGTTGGATTTAAACTACAATATATTTTTATCATTTACATCGTTGCTGGTGTAGCGAGCTCTCAAAAGGCCAAAAACATTCAATCCCAACCATAGAGGCGTTAAAAAACCTTTCACTCTTCACCCATTTTTGAACGTCCATTAAACGGTGGGTGTAGTTGTAATTTCCACGTATAATCAACCTCTTTTCAACCAGAAAATGCTCACTGGGACAGTTGTATTTGTCAAGCTCACAATGTCAGTTAAGGTATCAAATTGTTCCCATAAAATACATGCTTTTGTTCAGGGTTCGAGCTTTGTGGGGGTCTAAAATAACTAACGTTAGTGGGGAGACAAATAAATGATTGCTGAGTGCGCTTTCTGTGGCGGTGTGCCCATATTAGAATCCTCTGTCAACACAGTTGTAGTTGCCCTTAACGTGACGTAAACGTGATATAAAGGAGATCTCATCTTGAATTTGCCCTAGCTATGGGATAACACGGTACCAAAGACTGATTCAGTGGTTCAAAGGTTTCATTAGAATTCTGTCCACTTAATTTCTTAATCTTGTTATCAGGCATGACAAGCATTGCTTCCATGCCTTTGTTTTGCATGATTAAATGTTCTATATAGTTAATCAAAGGTTATGATAAGACTTGTGCTCAGTGAGTAATCAGCTTTCCAACGCAGGAGGGAAACTCGGACTTTGGAGTGGATTGCAATGGTGGCAGGCTGAGCTACAAGGGTCAGCAGGTTGCTACTCTCCGCTGTAAAGATTTCCAATGATCTTAGCTCTCGTTCAATAAAACATGTAAATCGCTAAGTTTTTGAGAGACTATAAAAGGTTCCCAAATCTCCGTACACGGCACCATTTGGGCCAAACTTTACTGCAGTACAGGTAAGTCCTCTACATTTTCATGCCAAACATATGTTCATTATTTGATTTATTGTTTTTGTTTCTGGAAATTCCGAAAAAAAATTACAAAATGAAGATTAACTTTTAGCATCATACAATTTACATACATACCAGGCCTCTAGTCATTGATTCAAAATTATGAATTACCAACACAGAGGTTTTAAAACTACACCCTAGAAAAGATAGGTGAAATGTTTTTCTTCTAGAACTCCTTTTAAACTGCACATTAACATATAACTATTAATCAGTGTAGCTTTAAAAACTGTCCTTGTAAATGTTGGATTACAGGTCACTGTTAGATTAACTAGACTTAAACAGTTTATTATAATTTTTTGTTCAATACGATAACTACACAGATAAATTGAATGTTTTATTTTGTCCCCTTCTAGGATACTCCATTATTTTGCAGACATGAAGTGGCCTCTAATTGCGACCCTTTTTGTGGTGTTTGCTGTTGCACCAGGTACGTGTGAGCAAAAGCGCTTCTCCTTAAATACGTTTTTTTTAAAAGCAATGTAGCAATACTATGCTTGTTTTTATTTTGTATTCTCAAGTAAAGCATGGATTTCTAAAATATATATATGGTACCAATCCAATGTTTGGACACACTTTCCCATTTAAGTCAATGTGTAATTTATTAATTTGGTTACTCAAAGGAAGCCTCTCTGCTGAGGCTCCCGAGATTGAGAAGCTGATGCAGTACTTTGAGGACATGAAAGACAAGTTGGTCGTTACAACTCAGGAGCTCAGTGAAAAGATCCAGAGCCAAGAGCTGGTCAACCAGGCTCAGTAAGTGATTATCTTTGTTGCATTCTTTCTTATACAGAGCCCTGCATTACACAGTACAACGAAGGGAGTTTAACCTACTCAGATGTAACTCTGGGTTGTCAAGGAAAGTCAGGGTTGACAAACTTGGATTGGAGTGCAGTTGATTTGGTGATGACTTTGTTCACATAAAATGTGCACGGTCACAGACTTTTTGCAAAATGGTTCATGCTACGTATATACCTCCCCAGAAGACTGCACGCTGATAATGTCAGGATATGAGGAGTTGAAAGAAATGTTAACGGCTAAATATAACAAAGCCAGGGCATTATCTAGACTTCAAACAATGGACAAATTTAGACTGCCCTCAGAACAGCAAAATTATATATAATTATATACATGGTTTACGTTTACATAGGGCTATGCCTATATAGGCAAACTTTAGATCTGACCATGTCTTCTTTTTTTTATTATTTAAAAAAGATCACGTTTTGCACCCACTAAATCGTTCTGTGAAGATTCAGACTGGTACAGATATTAGGGAGTAAAATATATCCGATCAATTTATCAGCCGATATTCTTCATAGATGTATATTAGAGATGGGCACGGTTATTCAAATATTCGATTTTTCGAAATGATGTGGATATTCGAGTATAGCTGTAGTTATTCATTAATATTTTTGCCTAAAGTTAATTTAAATATAATTCATTAGCTATTTTAATTACAAATTGTTTATTAAATGTGTATACCAATGCCATTAAAATATGTTAAAAGTAGAAAGAAAAAACACAATTGCAATACATGATACATTGTTTTTCCCGCTTTCCGCATCACGTAGGCTAGTTTAAACTTGCCTTACATTAAAGGCACAAGAGCGCTCTATGCTTGTGTGCTGGGTCCCCGAGACAAATACATGCGCTTAATTAATAGTGCAGACTCTCCGCTCGGAGAGCAAACAAAATCTGTCAAAAATATGTAAGAGAATAGTAAGAAATGTTCTGAAATTGTAATAGCAACATGTTTGTTTCGCCATGGCCAGATCACTGAAGCCCTTCGGGCTGCATTACGAGTGCTCTATAGCCATATTTTTATTTTTAATTAATTTTTTTACATAATGTTTTACGTAATCTTTTTATTTCGGTTAATGGATTACCCAAAATATTTTTTATAGAATATTTGAATAGAGATATGGCCTAAAATGCCTATCCCTAGTGCAGTGGTCGCGACCCCCAGAACAGTCAGGTTGTAGTTTGCCCTCCCCCGTGACTTTTTAATTTTTATTTGAAATATTTGAAATGTTGGCTTGGGACACAATATGCCCGTTTTAATTTGAAATCACTTGCAAAAAAAAAAGGTGTTCGGACACTGTTTCGATTGAGACAACGGCGTTTCGGTAGTATAAAAATGTATAATTTTTATATGTGCAGACTAATGTGTGAATGCATACATAGATCTGTGAATGTGCAGACAAATCTGTAAATACGTTCATAGATAATAATGGCAGAAAAGTCTAAGTATTTTTGCTGCAAAGAGCTGGAATTACAGACACCCATCATTTACAACTCATGGGGGTCTTTCAATTGGATGTGTTTTTACACGTGACTCTTGCTACACTTGTGCTGTGGCAGAGATCTGTGTGTGTGGATTTTTCTCAAATATGTGCGTTTCAATAGTCGTACTCGACACTTTCCCTCAGGGAATCCCCGCCGCCATCTTAAGGGTCGTTCCATTAGTGTGAAAATCTGAAGTGAACTTGGTGAGATGAACAGAAACTGACACAGCTGATTGTACAAGCCTAATAAAATTTATGCAGTATGTATGCAGGTATTTCCGAAGATTTGTAAAAAGCAGTATAGTGCAAACCCTACAACTGGCGGTCTATCAGTGAATGTACAAGGGCAGGTTCATTCCATTTAAATCTCCCGCTAGCTAGCTGCTTACTCAGCTGTCAAATGCCCCCTTGGCCCAGCAGGTCTCGGCACTCTGTATTCTAAGTATGCGTTCTAAGTCTCCAGCACTCTGCTGTCTGTATGCACTGCAAAACTTTCATGCTGTTACACCCGTTCGTCCATCTTCTTTGCTGGAGCCTGGAGGGTGTCATACTTACAGCAGAAACTGTGTGCGGTCCCACTTATTGCAGCATACACTCTGTCTCAATAGCCATCGGCAGGCAATACCCACAAATGCACCACCAGCTCGAGTCCAGCCTTGTCTCAGCTGCTATCGCTTCAGCTCCAGCAGGTTCGCCCGCTGCCAGTAACTGTTGTTGCATTTCTTCATCTCTCTCGAGGTTCCTCATCACTAAATTCCGGTTCAAATAAATACGGCTTAATTTCACTGTCTAACAAAAATATCCATAAAGTTGTCATCATCTTATTCTGCAGTGGAATTAGTAACCTCATCAGCCATGATCACAGCTATAGGGGGTAATTTTTCCGACTCGTTTTACATTCTGTTTGATTGTGATTACAAGACAATATGTAAAATAGAACATTGGTAAATGATGAAAAACAAAAAAGATGAAAATGGGTGAACTACCCCTTTAATTCATAATAATGAGACTTTTCATCGCTGATCTTACTTGTTAAAGACGCCAACCTTCATTTCCATTTTTAAAGATTGTGGATTTAAAATAAGTAGACAGGCAACCTTGAAAACGAATGTTTGTGTTAAACAAGTATACTAGTTTTTCACAAAATCCCCAATCCATTACTCCCACACAGGACCTTCTTCCAAGATGGTCAGGCCCAACTGGAGCCCCTGGCTGCCCATATCCAGGAACAGCTTAAACCACTGGCCACTAACATCGAAGAACAGCTCAAGCCCTTGGCCACCAACATGCATGCCCAGATCAAGCCCATGGTTGAAAACTTCCAGACTCAGATGGAAGACATTATTCGAAAGTTGATGGATCAGGCCAAGGCTGTTGGTAACTAATGCGCCTCGTCCAGCAAGTTCAAGCCTTCCATGATTAACACCTTTTCTGTAGGATTTAAATGAGACTAAACAGTTAACTCAAAGAGTCTAACCATCTGTTGTAAACAACGCTTTTGTCATTGACATGCAACGAAACAAAACCATCATGCAATAAAGTACAATAATTTAAAATTGTATCGTGCTTTCTTGGTTATTTGTCCTATATAGATTAAATCAAGCTAAGATATGACCAAATTAAACCTTAAATAAGAAAAGCTGAAGTATGGTATGGGCAATGTTTAAGTACTGTAAGTGCAACTACAATCATTCTGTTGACCAAAACATTGCTTACCCAGTAATGGTCAGAAGCTAGCTAAAATAAGCACTCTTGATAATAAGCTGCTCCTGGAGCACCTGACTGACATTGGGATCATTGGTGTTGCACTCTCCTGGTTTTCATCCTATCTCGCTGACACACAACAGTTTGTGCAGCTGGAGAACCACAGGTCCAAAAGCACTTCAGTTGCACATGGTGTCCCCGTGGGGTCAGTATTGAGTCCACTCCTCTTCATCATCTACCTCCCTGGGATCGGTCCTCCGTCATCACCGTGTCCATTTCCACTGTTACACTGATGATACCCAGCTCTGTCTCTACACAACCGACCACTGCCCTCCCTCCCTCACTGACTGCCTATTGGATATCAGGAGATGGCCGAGCAGGAACTTCCTGAAGCTCAACAGCAGCAAAACGGAGGCCCTACTAGTCAGCTCCAAATCCACTCTGTCCAAAGCCACTATCCCTAACATCACAATTAATGGCTTCCCTGTACACCTCTCCTCCCATGCCAAGAGCCTCGGTGTCATCCTGGATAACACTCTCCTTTGTCCCCCAAATCCATTCCATAACTTGGGCTGCATTCTTTCACTTCCAAAACATTGGCAAACTTCGCCCATCCCTGTCACAAACAAGCGCTGAGGTCCTGGTCCATGCATTTATATCCTTACGCATTGATTACTGCAATGCTGTTCTCTTAGGCATCCCCACCAAATGACTTAACCAGTTTGAGGGTTGTGACAGCATCTGTCCAGTAGAGGGTGGTGGTGATGAGGCATTCCTCTGACAGATCACCAAGTGGAACCAGGTGAGTTCAATCTGGTGATTAGTTACGCTATTTATGGGTGTCGGCTTTGTTTCAGAGGGAGAATTGCACACGGAGTTGAGTTGCTGAGAAACAGTAGGGGAATCCACAGCAACTACTGTGCGTGCATGGGGAATTTTAATAAAAAGGTGTTTCCCAAAGAAAACCACAGTGTCTGTTTTCGGTCTGTGCATAGAACCTCAAAACCGGCTACAAATAATCCAGAATTCGGCTGCTCGCATCCTCACACACACAACGTCCAACAACCACATCACCCTGACTCTCATCGCACTGCACTGGCTCTCTGTACAGTAACGCATTCACTATACCCCTTCTCCCCTCTTTGCTCATCATCTGGCCTTCCTCTTGTCATTTTCACTTATCTGCTAACTGTAAGGTGACATTGAGTGTCTTGAAAGGCACCCTCAAATAAAATGTATTATAACAGGATAGCATAACCACTCTTTGGGAGCTGATGGAGTCATTTGCATGCAATTGTTGCAATGTGCGATTTCACAAATTCTGCTTTAAAATCACGAAAAAAACAAACTAACGTCACTTTAAATAAACACTATGTACAATGTTAAGAGAAATGACAATATAAAGTTTATTTTATATTTAGATTACTACCAACTTAAGGAATAAGAAATGACAGAATATACACAGGATTTTCAGGGTGTCACTTATTTCCATTGTGTACTCTAGACCTTAAACCAAGTAGAAACAAATTGAAACTTTATAATATAAAAACAGAAATTACTTATGACGTTTCTTCTTTCACTATACATACAACTGATGTTGGGGAAACAAAGAACATCAAATGAACAGTTTGGTAAAAACCAGGACATTTGAGAAGCACTTAATATTTAAATACAAAACAAAATACATGGTTAAACCAACAATTCCCCCTCCGGATATTTCGTAGTACGTCTCACAATTAAGGTCTTACATCTGATAAAAGAATAAATAAAATCACCAGCATTTTATTTTTTATTTCATCCTAGAAATTTTGGCCACAATTCTAAGAAGGGTGGTTATTTTTATGCAACTATATTCTAATTTAAAGTTTCATTGCCAGGGAAGGCAGTTCTTACATCTTATTTTTATTGTTTTTGTTAATACACACAGCCATTACTATTTATAAATGATCTGAAAACCTATATTGGAGCTCTTCGGAGAAGATTTGAAATATCACTATGCGGAATCAGCTGTTCATTTTCAATTTCAACACACACGGCTTCTTTTTTTTGACAACTTCAATCACGTCCATGTGCACCGTGAACAAACTTATTCTGCTAGTCAGCTAAGTTATTATTTTGGCAGGAAGGAGGAACTAAGGTGGTACAGCCTCGATTCAGAACCACTTAAAGACCAGTTCTCCATAAACTCTCCTTTGCATTGATTAAGATTTATTCTCTTGTATCTTATCCCATCCTTATTTAGATTTAGCATTCATGAACATGGATACAAAAAGTTGAACAGGTCTAAACTGTTAACATAATTGTTTCACACAGTCCATCATAGGAAGAGTATTGTGTATGTAAGTTGCACATTTGTGTGTGTGTGTGTGTGTGGGGGGGAAGAGACATTCAATCCCATCATATAAAAATCAGGGGAATAATGCCAGTTTGCAAAGCGAGCCAAATGTGAGAAAAAACAAAACATTCCGCATGTGTGAAAACATAAAATCAGAAATGATGAAAGTAACTACAATTGTGTCCTTGTATCAGAAGTCTGTCCCATGGTTCAGGATCACTCCATGCCCTCAGGATCTGCCTGGGCCATGTAAGCATCCAGTTCTGCATCGAGATGGCCCTTGGTCTTTGACATGTAGGCATCCAACTGGTTATCAAGCTGTTCGCGTGTAACCCCAGGCCTTCCGATTCCTCTGCCCCTGCCACGACCACGCCCTCCCCTGGTTGCAAAACCTCGCCCCCGCAATCCACCTCGTCCTAGGTTGATAAAAATAAATGATGATCAGTTATAAATTAAAACTTTACCATACGTTACTAACTAAAGATGTTTGTCACTAATGTGGACGCATACAAATTACATTTCAATCCATACATGCTGATGTCACTGATGTGACAAACAAATAAAAATAAATGAAATAAATATACACTACTACTCAAGTTGAGTGAAATGTCCATTTTCTTTAAAGAAAAGCAACAAAAAAAAATCAGAAAATATCTATAATTGATCAGCAATACATTGTTTATGTGGTAATGCACTGATGTATCGGCCGTACATTGGTAGCGGCCGATATTCACCTTGTTGACTGCCCCCGGCCTATAGGCACATCAGATGGCATTCACCGATGGCAGTGGCCGATGTTTATGTCGCATCAATTTGCGTGGTTGGTAGGGCAACGGTTGTTTCATACATTTGTATGATTGAATTTGTGCTCATTCAAAGATAGTGTGATGAAGGAATGAAAGTCTTAGCAACTAGTGTTGCAACTAGAATTTTCATGACCGATCGATCAGTCACTCACGTTAATGAACAATAATTGATTAATTGTTAACAAAGTTAAATATATAGCATGAATTTACGCATGATTATCCCCGCAAAGCTTTATTTAAACATTTGCAAAACTAATGTCGCACTTACAGTTGAACTCAACATTAAGAGACATTTCCTCACAGTGTTGAGGCTTACAATGCTAGCAGCAACTTAATACATATTGTCCTTTTTGAATGAAAAAGGATCCTCATAACCCGCAAATCCAGACATCAGATCAAGGGTGAGTCGTGCGCAGCTTGTTTACAATAAGGCTAGCTGCTGAAATTTCCCGTTCTGATGGAACTGATGCCGCCGATATTAACGTAAACCGAAGTTAGTCACAACTCAGAACAGCATCACTGTGGTGGCAATGCACTTGTTTTAACGTTTTTGTGTGTGATATTTTCCCACACGACTTTGTTTTAGCTAATTTCATAGTTGAACACCTCACCATCTTCGATTTGAAGTTAACATCCCGCCTACTCCTCAATAATTTAACTGTCACTAGAGATGTAAGAGTTATGAAAATTTTATATCACGATTGTAGTGACCAAAAATTATCACTGTTTAAATATTATGGCGGTATTCTTAAAATGTTCAAAAAGCACTGATACACACAGCAATATGCACTTTTTGTTTACATACGTAAGCTATGGAACAGCACTGATTGTATGTCTGTTAAGGTTTTTAATTAATTAAGGTTTAATAAAAATAGCTATTAATATACGTTGGTGTGCCATGCAGACACAGTGACTTGGGCTAAAAGCTTTGTATGCAAACGTTAGCTAGCAACAGTAAATTCCATCATGTTGATTAAGTATATTGCTTCGCTTTGCACTGTCTATGGTGTTTGTGCCCTACCTCATGACAAACGTAGCGCAAATTTATTATCATGTGAAGGTCTTTGGAAGGTGAAAAATCTCCTGAGTGCTGTCACTGCCTCTGCCATGTTTTCTTTTCATTGAAGCAAAACAAAACCACGTTGCATGCTGCGTCTGCGTCTGGCTAACTTTGGTTTATGCAATTTACGTGACTTTTTCAAACCGGGGTAATCAACTCGTGACGGTTTTAATGATAATTAAAATTTAAAAACGGTAATACTAATCGTTTACCAGGAATCCGTTAACAGTTGCATGTCTAATTGTCACCCTTAGGCGCCCTGCAAACGTTGGCAGACAGAAAACTCCTCATCCAATAACCACACTTAAGGACTGTTATCCTGTTTGTGTAGGCTTATTACATTTGCGTTTTAGTATAGGCTGCTACTTTGTTTATATAACTCAATACTCTGTCATTTTACTCATATGGTAGTGATGAGTAACCTACTCATATGTTATTTAACATTGTTATGAATGGCCTTTCAAATGTCACGAGCTAGCAGCGGGTAAAAGCTGATTGCGCTCCTGCCGTCATTCTCGCAATGACTTCTTGGACATCAGATGCATTCTTGCTAGCAAGTAAGCAATCGATGCATGCTCGATAAAATGGGCGGATCGAGAACACATACGGGCATTTTAAGCGTTTTTGGTAACTTGCGCTCTTTAAATTGGAACCGTACTTGGGCCATGAAAGATTACGTTAAACGGGTCCACGAGAAGTGGATCGATAAACAGCCATCGTCTTCGGCTCCAACGACAAACAAGCGTCTCCCAGCAGCAATGTGATGACGTCAATCAAACAAATGATTCTTAAAGGCACAAAACAAATATACGGGATACGAATACACCACACGGTGAATTTCAAACAAAAAATGACTGCAAACTGTTCAATTTAATTGGCCATTTTCAGCAACCGCTAGTCCTGTGTTCCAATGGCAGTGTTAGAAAACACTCATTAGCACAGCTGAAGACTGTCTAATCCTCAAGACTTTCTTCTGAAATTCATCCAAAAACAAACCCCAGACTCAGACGTTACAATAGGCTTTTGCACGCACACTAAACATCAAAGAGTCCCGCAAATGGAAGTTACATAAGTGCCATTGCAACGTACATACGAGAAACGGGGGTTTAGTGATTCGGCAACACCAGGCAAACGTTTTGAAGCACTGTTGTCGATTATATATTTTGTTTGCGGTAGTTTAGTTGTTTTCCTATGAAGCTATAATTCAAACTTGAAATAGGGTTTGTTTACGAGTCATATTTGATATATTGGTGTTTATATACGAATAAATCTTATGCCTGTATTCACTCACATTCTTCATGAGATTTTGGTCATCGCACAGCCCTACCTTGTGGAAAGCGCTTGATTGGAGCCAATTTCCTCCTACAACAGGACAATGATCCAAAGCACTGCTCCAAATTATGCAAGAACTATTTAGAGCAGAAGCAAATCAGCTGGTATTCTGACTATAATGGAGTGGCCAGTGCAGTCACCAGATCTCAACCCTATTGAGCTGTTGTGGGAGCTGCTTGACCATATGGTTCGTAAGAAATGCTCATCAAGCCAATCCAACTTGTCGGAGGTGCTTTAGGAAGCATGTGGTGAAATCTCTTCACATTCATTACCTCAACAAATTGACAGCTACAATGCCAAAGGTCTGCAAGACTGATTGCAGCAAATGAAGGATACTTTGACAAGCGAAGTTTGAAGGAGAGTAAAAAGTAAAAAGTATTATTTCTAACCTTGGCAAGTTTTTGACTTGCCATTTGAATAAATAAAGCAGTTTGTCGCCACAAGATGACGATGGGGATTTTGGAACAATCCAAATATTTTCCAATAGCAGATCTCCTCATCTGTATGTGTGCTCTTAGCCTGTATGGACCTAAATAGACTTTAGCGCATCAGCATATATGCCATACCTTTTGGATTGATCTAATTATATCTGAGAAAACATCAAATTGTGTGCTCATACTTTTAACTTTCTTCCTAATGTTACACTCCATGAGTTTAGGATCTTGAAATTAGAAAATTATCTGAAAACAGGTATTAAAAGAAAATGGACACAAAATGTATTTTAGAAGCAACTTGCAGTCCAACTCAAATACTACGTAGTCCCTTGAAATCGACTCTTACCTTTCTTCACGTTTGTCGTCACCAAATTTAAAAACATTGTTTATTTTTTAGGGATGCACCGATCGTGAAATTCTGGGCTGATACTGATGTTTAAAATAATTTGGCCGATAACAGATGTTTTTAGGCCTATTTTGTAATTTATTCCCCCTTTTGTGCCAGGGAAACAAATAAATCTTCATAAAAAAATAACTGAACTGTTATGAATAGGGATGATAATCTTCATTAAGAATTTAATCGATACAGAGATTAAAATTAAAAGATTAAATTTAACAGTTTGCAGTCTTGTCTTTTGGTTGAAATACATGGCGCGTGTATTCGTATCCCGTATGTGTACTGTGCCTTTAAGAAGCACTTGTTTTGAGTGATGTCATCACATTGCTGCTAGGAGACGCTAGTTTGTCGTTAGCGCTAAAGACGATCTCTGCCTGTTTCACATTGTGTTGATTAGTGTTTTGGAAGTACACATGCTTTTTCAGTTTTAACCTACCTCCAATGACACATAAACTGAGTTGAACAGTCCCTCTTCTTCAGTGTGGTTATTGGATGAGGAGTTATGTCTGCCAACTTATGCAGGGCGCATAAGGGTGACAATTAAATTACTGAGGTGTATGCAGGATGTTAACTTCAAATCGAAGAGGGTGAGCTGTTCAACTATAAAACTAGCTAAAACGAAGACCAGTGTGGGAAATTTTCACACACAAAAACGATCAAACAAGTGCATTGCCACCACAGTGATGCTGTTCTGAGTTCTGACTAACGTCGCTTGACGTTAATACCGGTATTGTGCCGAAATTTGACCGGCTGCTGAAATTCGGTTTGAGCACAAATTCAATCATACAAATGTATGAAACAACATATAATATTTCAAAGCCCACTCTGAAATATTACCACACAGCCGACATTTTCTTTCCCTCTTATTTGAAAACAAACATGCGCGCGGCAATAAATTGATGCAACATAAACATCGACCACTGCCATCGGTAAATGCCATCTTATTTGCCGACAGGCCGATGGCAGTCAACAAGGTCAACATCGGTCGATACCGATGTAAATGCATCCCTATTATATGTATATATATATATTTAAACCCTTACCTCTAACTCCTATTCCTCTTCCAGCCCCTCGGGATAGGGCAGCTCCACGGCCAGCAGGCCCTCCTCTTTGACGCATTGCTCTGCGGATAGAAATTCGTCCAGGACCTCCGCGTCCACGAATCTGGCCTGTTCCTGTGGACAAACGCTTCCCTGTCACACGAAGCAACATCTTTTTGTAAATATTTAATATATTTCAGAAAATAAACAATCACACCCATTTAATATTAACCAAACATATATGGCCATGCAGAAACTTGAAGATGAACCCCCTTGTCATACAATTGACGAAAAAATAAATAATTGTTTATACGGATAATGGCTACCAATTAAAATAGTCACTAAACCAACACCATTTGTCCTATTTTTCTACACATTTAGCTAAAGCCTTTGCCCTTTGCCTTTGACTGTCTAGAATTGCCTAGACAGTCTTAAATAGAGCATTTTCTCTAAATTAAAGGCTTTATGCATCCTTGTTCACCACACTTACCATAAATTGAGAATTCATTGTTTAAATCGAGGGTCTCAAACTCTTCGTCCAACCACTTACTCTTGGCCTGCAATTGTTTCCAATTTGAATGGAATATGGAACGTGACCGCCTATATTGTTATCCCACTAAGCATGTATAAATATTTAATGGAATATGGCCTGTATGTGGTTTCCCATTGTAAATGTGGAATGGAACGTGGCCCTGAACCTGTAAGGTTGTAGCATCGTCCTGAACTGCTTGATTGAATTGTATCTCACTGCAGATACATGAATAAAATCGAAACGATCAGTGTTTAACAACACTAGTAAAAGTTGCAAACTTGAGGGGAAAAGTTAGAAAATTAAGTTTTACTACAAAGAGTGGAAATGCACAGCATTGGGAGGATTGTGCTTGGTCTAGTTTTGCCCTAGGCTATTTGATGAACCAGCCCTCCATGACGACAGTTGAAATTAAATTGTCTCAAGTTGTTTGAATTTGAGACCCCTGGTTTAAATAGAACATGCTTACTTTGTGTGACAAGCATACATCTGGAATGAAAATCAATTAATCCATTACCATATCATCTCTTCTGGACATTTAATGACTTCCTACATTTTAGGTCATAAAGTCTAGTCATAATCTAATATAGCTAAATAACCGTAATCACCTCTGAGAGAAAGTGCTCCCCTCATTGGTACTCCTCTCCCACGGCCACGGACACCTCCTCTGGCTAGCCCTCTCATTCCCCCCATAGTGAATCGGCTTCCAGCAGCACCTCGCATCAGGGCTCCAATTGGCCGGCCCAGCCTGGCCTGGATGTTTCCTTTTCCCAGCCGCTGTTTCAAGCTCTGAAAATATTAGAGGGTGGGTAATGCCATTTTTCCATGTACAACAGGTGGTTAAGCGAATATTTTTAGGTCACTTTAATGTTTAGGGGAATTGAACGATATACTGTTTCTTGTCTTTGTGGGCGATAAAACAGAGATTTTGATTGCATAAAACATTACCGCCGTTATTTGCAAGCCATACGTTGGACACCTAATTATCAGGGACAGTATATACCGCTGATGTTGCCACCATCATGCAGGTCCTTCCTTGTACAGCTGCATAGCTTAAACTATGTGCAACAGTTTAATAAATAAAATTATGTGATCAAATAAAAACTGCCTTGCTCATATGCCTATGAAATTAATAATGCCAACATATTTTTATAATAGACCGGGCTTCTGTAACAACAACATCAGGCTATTTCTTAAACCTTTGTTGAAAAACACTCCGGCTACAAATTACCCTCTTCACACGCTCTCACGCCTCATATTTGTCACGCATTCACACATTTTCTTTTGGAAGTGTAAACTACTATTGCAGACCATTGAAAAACACAAAACTACCACTTTGCATGGTGCCTATGTGCAACGCCTGCAAGCGGATTGTTTTTTTTGTTTTTTTTATAAAATCAGACAGCGCTCTATTTTTTTTACTACTGCAAATCGGCAAGCCATGGGTGACTGCAGTGAGAGAAAAGCGGCAATCCAATAGGAACATTTGAGAAAGTTGTATTCCAATGTTAATTTTGTATTGGTTGGTGCAAGAATTAGAAGTTATGAAACTGGGGAAATGGCTGTAAATGGTCATGTTTCTTCAAGTACAAAGACAAATAAATGTCTAACGGGTGCGGTGACCGGGTACCCCAGCAACAGCCCAATACTGTACTCGTCTTGATCACGCAGTTTTTGTAAAAGTTTGCAGCCCTAGCAATAATCAAATTAAATATAGGCTGATTAAAAACCAAATGAAAAAAAACTTTATCATAGGCCTATACACAAATTAATAAATACTAGAAAGACTAGCCTATGCCAGCATCTTTGCTAGCCTAGTTGTAAGCCTGTCACATGGTCAAACTCAGTTTCAGTGCTGGTAATGGTTAGATTACATGCGAGCAGAGGCACAACAATATGCTAAGGTTAAATGTTCTTGTCAAATAATAATAAAAGCTGATGCATAACGAATAATGTTTGATTAGGTCTACGGCTTTTATGTGCTATTTGGGATTTAAAAGAAAAAAGCAACCTTCAAATTCTGATTTGGAAATTGATTTCCATGGCAACGACCTAAGCATTCCAGTCAGCCCTAGCTTTTTCAGAGCAAAAGTCTAAACCCTTATCTTTATTTCAAACTACTCAGTCCATCTTCATCTCCGTTTCTCTGTCTCCACCACCTTAGCATCTCCCCTTTTTCTCTGGATCATTAGAAGAAGAGATAAAAGGCTATTATGCGCAAAACGAAACCCTCAAGCATTGGAGCAGCGGGTGCGGTATTGCAGTCGCTTTATCGCACCGTTGTGACGAAGAGAGAGCTGAGCCAGAAGGCAAAGCTCTCAATCTACCGGTCTATCTTCGTTCCTACTCTCACCTATGGTCATGAAGGTGGGTCATGATCGAAAGAACGAGATCGCGGATACAAGCGGCGGAAATGAGTTTCCTCCGGAGGGTGGCTGGCATCTCCCTTAGGGATAGGGTGAGAAGTTCAGCCATTCGTGAGGGACTCGGAGTAGAGCCGCTGCTTCTTTGCGTAGAAAGGAGCCAGTTGAGGTGGTTCGGGCATCTAGTAAGGATGCCACCTGGCCGCCTCCCTAGGGAGGTGTTCCAGGCACGTCCAGCTGGGCGGAGGCCGCGGGGCAGACCTATGACCAGGTGGAGGGATTATATCTCCACACTGGCCTGGGAACGCCTTGGAATCCCCCAGTCAGAGCTGGTAAATGTGGCCCGGGAAAGGGAAGTTTGGGATGCCCTGCTGGAACTGCTACCTCCGCGACCCGACCCGGGACAAAGCGGATGAAGATGATGATGATGATGATGATGACGAAACCCTCAAATTGTGTACTGGACACAATTCTAAGTACCCAATTTAAGTCTTGTGCTTCTGCCCTCAGTCCTCTTATCACCCAGATTGCCAACCACTCCATCCAATCTGGCACTGTCGCCGTAGCATTTAAGATTGCTGTAATCTGCCCCATACTAAAAAGGCTGGATGAGGAAGTTATGGGCAACTACAGGCCGATTTCCAACCGCCCCTTCCTCTCCAAGGTGTTGGAATAAGTGGTTGCTGCGCAGCTCCAAAACCATTTTGACCCTTAAACAAGCTCTACGAGACATTCCAATCTGGTTTCCGGTTGGCCCACAGCACTGAAACGGCACTACTCTGGGTCACAAATGACCTCCTGCTGGCAGCTGATGCAGGCTCTCCATCCCATTGCTCCATTTCTGCCGTGGCAGATGTGTGTGGCGATTCGTCTGTGTCGAGGTTAGTATGTCTCAGTAGAAATTTAAGTCCCAAGACTCCCAAGGTGCACTTCAACATTTAACATACAATCAATGCGTTTAAAATTAGGTCATGATGTGAAATCAGTCCGCGGCACGGTACTACCCATTCATTTCTATAGGGGGAGGCTGCAGACTTGGAGCACATGCAGATAAACGCCAAATGGTAAATCTACACCAGGCAGTTTAACGACCCAAACCAAAATTACCATAAGCGGTCCAAACTTACATTAAATAGCCGTCTATAGACGTTTACGATTTTTAGAAAAATGTTATTTAGTTTTATATCAAGATGTTTAACATGTAAATATGTAAACATGTATACTTATGGCCTTAACTGTACTGTGAAATGTATTCAAAACTAAAACTTTTGGCTCTTCTTCAACCTTGAACTATTTCTGTCGAATCGCCCATAAAGTTAGTTTTTTTTAAATGAGTAAAGTATCGCTTTAAGACCCATCCAATCTGAATTTAAGACAATTTATTACTTTTTACTAGTTAGTCTATTTTAAGACATTTAAATCATTTTTAAGGCGCCGCGGCCACCTTGTTAAACCTTTTTAATTTCACCTGTTTTCCCTCATACGTCTTTTTAACGACCACAGCACCCTCATCTACTTCAATCCACAGGCCCGTTAGACACCGCTAGCACGGTGTAAGGTTCACTCTACAATCCATTTATTCCTCTCTGTCCTTACCTGCTTGTGGTGCAAAGCAGCCTGAACCGAGGGCCTGTTCTCCATCTGCTGGGCAAGTCGGCGGTTGCGGGCACTTGCCACGTGCTGCTGCTGCATGGTGGCTCTCACACTCACTGCAGTCGGCTGCTTGTTCTTCAACATGTTAGTGAAGCTTTGCAGAGGAAGGGGGGCAAGAGAAAACAGGAGGGAGGAGAGAAAGAGATATGGAGGAGGAAGGATGGGGTTCCAAATCAAGTAATCTCTCAAAGCAAACCTTGGCCACACAAAAACTGGGGTGGCATTTTTGTATGCAATGGCCCCCCGGATTTGGGGGGTCTCTCTCTCTCTCTCTCTCTCTCTCAAATAGGGACAAGTAAGTTTTGAATAAGGAAAGATAGAGCAACAGAATAGGTAAAAAAAAAAAAAAACTATTAGACCTCAAGAAAGAATTGCCACTTACAGGTCTCTTGCTGTCTTATTTTGTGACAGAGATGACCTGGGACAAAAGGCAGCATTTGGCCACCCAGCCACTTACAGCCCGGACCGCGCCTTGTGGTTACCCCACGGATTGAGAGGTAACAAAGGGAGAGGTAGAGGGGAGCGAGCACAGCGGGAGAGGGCTTGGTCACGTCCGAGCTAGGACTGGGCGCCTAATCTTGCGATATTTTAAGAATGATGGAGACAGAGAAAAACTTGATAAAGAAAGAAGGAACGCCAGAAAAGGAGACAAACGCTGAATATTATCCTTTTGGAGAGAGAGAAGTTTGAGGTAGGACTTCTAGGCGAGCACATCCTCCATGGCTTTATGCTGGCCTTCCAATAAAGACATAATTTGTGCGCACTTCAGTGTGTAGTGCAAATAGAATACTTGCCATTGCATTTTCAGGTGTGGCCTATGTCAATTTTTGGACAGTCACCATAAACAGCATCAATGTTACCCTCTCCCCTTGACTCAAAGTGGGCACTGCTTAAGAAAAACGTCTGCCCAGTACATAATTATGGGGTTCTGACCTCCAACATTTTGCACATATAACTCTGCAAATGCAGATAATGGCTGACATTTTGAATGAGCAGTGCACACATTGGGTATAGGCAGTGTAGCGTCCATGTCTGGTCAGGTATCCCACAGTGGCATTCCGCAGAGCACACTAGGGCCGTCAGGACCATTGGTTCGCCTTCGCCTCTTGTTTGTTAATGCTGACAGCATGTCGTCTCACCGCTCATTCAAGGACACCTTGGTGGTGCTCTTCAGCACAACTTTTTGGGAGGAGGTGGCACTCATTGTGACTTGGAACCTGCAAGGGAAACTAGATACGGGACAAAGACAGGATGGAGTAAGAAAACCACATAAAGGCTTGTGAAAGACATACTTAAACATTTTGGGGCAACACTACAATAAAAACATTTTCTATTGATATTTGTGGATTGTGGTACCGTTCAATAACTACTGTTGCAAATGTACAAACTTAACCAACATAATGTATGTCCCAGTCAATAGAACGAATACGGCCAAATGTCGTGCCAGAGAACATCTTAAACCTTTTTTCCTTCCAGAAATATGCGTGTGTAACACGCATGCAATGTTAAGTAGCTAATTTAGCTTCATAACCAATGCTTAATCTACAGTCGTTTGCCAAACCTTAGTGATAAAAGTGCCTTCACAGACCTAAATGCAATGGAACGCTACTGGGGATAGCTAGCGTTTGATCGACACTGAAAACGACGCTAATATTGCTAATGAACTAGCTAGCCATGTGGAATCTTCTCAGGTACACACATCTTACAGCGACTGATGCTGGATGCAAGCATAAAAGTGTATTGTATTTAAAGTCCAAAATTATAGTTGAATAATATTAATTATTATATGAATTACTAATATAAATAACGTCGCTCATTAAAAACCATCTGTAATTTGGAATCAGAAAAATGATTTGCTAACGTTGTTAGCTAGCTAGATACATAGCGGTTCAAAATGGCCAAATCCGCTCAAACTTCCGAGTACACTCAGTGTTAAGAGTACTAACTAAGTAACTAATGACACCGACTGTAGCTAATCATTTTTATGAGCTATAGCAAACGGTAGTGATCGGTTTAAAACTTACTTGTCTTTTGATCGTGCAGGTAAAGTTGAAGCTCGCTAACGCGTCAAAATTGGCTAGCGAGCTAGCCAAGGACTAAAGCACTCGGTGCGTCGGCCCGTTTTCTCAGTCTAACTTTACTGTAGGCCTAGTGTAGCAAATTGTTGCTGTATTGATTCTCTTCTGTATGCTTACAAATCAACCCTTGTTCTGATTTAAACTATACTAAATGTAGTCTATAGTCAAGTTTCAGTACGCCAAAAAAAAATGTAAACACAACGTGCCCTGTCTCCCTCAGTCTTAGTAGTCTAAAATGGTGCTGCCTGCTTCAGCAAGTATTTGAGTGATTTGACGGCCCACCTGCAGTACTACCGGGGGCCACCAAAGTTTGGGAACCGCTCATGTAGAGGATTGAATTTGTGACACTATTTTGTCTGTAGAGTCCACTTTTAGTTATTATGGGTATGAGCTGACATTTTTTAATAGTTTTGTTATGGCTCACTTTCATCAAACACAGGTTACGGGTATGTTCCTGCAGAATCAGGCTCCAGTTTCAGGACCCCAGTTTTAGGACGCCAGTTCTAGGGCCCTACCCGTGTTGTTCGCAAGAACGCCATCTAGCGAATTGGATGACCGCAAAGGTTCAACCAAGGCTCTATGGCCAGACACTACAGGTCAAAAGGGTAAAAATGTTAACTAATAGATATCACCATTAAACCTCCCCAATTGATTACTTACATTATGACAAGACTTATTTGTATTTCAAGTTTTCAGAAATTTGATGTTTCATTATGCAAATGATGCATTATCTAATGAAATATGCACTAATTTGCATACATTTACAGAAAATAAATCTGATCATTGGATAAAGTCAGGTTCATAATTATTGTTTTATTTCGTTGACAGAGGCAAAGGCTTTTACAGAAGGATTTTTCGATATGTCTTTTCATCACTCCATAAATCTGAAAATACTGCCAACAGCCATAGAAACATTTTCTTTTGCCATATAGAATAAAATGCTATATAAATCAGGCTATTGAATGGTATATGTACAAACCCTTCAGTAAAACCCGTCAAAATATAGACAACTGGAAAGTTTCGTGTTTGTGAGTGCAACTGAAGTGGAGATTTTCTAGCCTACTTGGGAGGCTTTATGCAACTTTGTAGTATTACCAGATAATCAATAGATTTCTACCGTTTGCACATTGTAATGTCTATGGGGGAATAAAAAAATCGCTGTTCAGAGCAGTCTTCTTGAAGTCACAATATTTAACACTCATTTTGTCTGCCACCGGTTACAATCTCCCGCGAAACTGACAATTGTTTTATGGCGCCACTAAATCAGAAAGAGGATATCATACTCGGAGTATTGTCGTTGATTGTGCTTGCAACATGCAGTGACCACATCCACGAGCATTATGTATGTCTGCTTTGCAACGGTTAGGCAAAATATTTACACTAAGCAAACAGAAGGGCCTCCCAAAACCGGAAACTACATACAGCCACTTAGGTAGTTACAGTTTAAAAAGGTTTATTCTACCAAAATACTTTTTTTTCAAGGTTTATTCTACCAAAATAGTCTACTGTTTTGCAGGCCCAGTTCTAGAATGCATTCTCTAAGGGGGCAATGACTGATGGTGATGGGGCAGCATAATTTTAAGATTTCATTGATAGTGTTCAAGGCCTTGAATGGTTTGGCGCCAGCCTATATCTGCGATCTGCTCTTACCGTACAAATCCGATCGCTGCATGAGATCCTCCAGCAGGGCCCTTTTAATAGTTCCAAAATCCAAATTCTGCAGCAAGGGTGACCGGACCTTTGCTGTTCGACCCCCTAAGCTTTGGAACTCCCTGCCTAATGATCTCATGCAGGCCACCTCAGTTTTCTCTTTTAAATATTTGCAAAAACCGTATCTCTATTTTTATTCATTGCGTATTCCAGATAATATCAAACTGCTGTTGGGTTGTTTTGATGAAGTAAAAATAACAAAATACAGGTGGTGTTTTTCAAATTTAACGAATGTTAAAGCAGATGACTCCAACAGTCATTTTTAGGCAATAGCAGATCCACGTAATGATCTTTTTTCACTATAGATTAATAACTTTCAGCTTTCCTATTCTTTATATGCCTTGAAGGAGATAACATTACGGAGTCCTCGATTTCGTTAAAATAATCCATCTTTAAAATTGCGTTATGCCGAAATTAGCTTTCAGACAGCAGCACATCTCCCGTTTAACAGATTTGCTTGCATTGCTTCACCTGACCTGAATAGGCCCTACTGCGTGCACTAACAAACATTTATCGTATTTTGTTAAAGAACAGCACTGTCGTTTGTTGTTTTCTGCTGTAAAACGTGAACTTGCAATGCCGTGACAATGTACAAAAGGCTTGACAAAATGTAGTTATAAGGTTCAGAATGTGCTATGGCTATGTGTTAAAGACTAGTTTTATTTCTAAAATAAACATGGAATCATATGCTGTGGCATTTGCAGTCACTAGATCTCAAGGTTGGAGAGGCAAGAAAGACACAAAGACAACTGGAGTCAGAGTCAAGATGAAATATTTATAGATCCAACAGGTACAATACAGATGCCATACCCTTCGATTTAAAAACGCTCCTAGTCCAGAGATGCTCATACGTCTTTGAGCTCGAGTCCAAGTCAAGTCTCAAGTCTTTGGTCACAAGTCCAAGTCAATTCTCTAGTCTTTGGTCGCAAGTCCAAGTCAAGTCTCAAGTCTGTAGCAAAACCGATCGGCAACCACAGGCTTTTGAGAGAAGAACTGGTTTAAAGCTAATGTTGCAGGCTAGATACATCTTTTTTTTTCCTGAACATAGAGGGTTCCTTGTAAAGACTAACATACAGCAATCCAATCAGAAATAACATTGCTTTATTTTGTCATGTGTACTGTAAATATATTTACTTGGAAGTAGCACACTGTAACAGCATTGTTTTGAACAAATCACCCATATATAAACTCTAATGCGATATCTGAAATGGCCATTTCAGATTGTGAACGCACCAATAGCTGATTCATCAGCAGGCTAACTATTAGGCTACTAATAAACCCATCTTCATCTACTGTATGTGAGCTACTAGCAGGGCTAGTATACCTTAACGTAGATGGACAGTTGAAAACTGCATTTCTCAGCTTGTCTGTTATGTACTTTCGCTAGATGTATTGACAGATTGCTCGTGTTTCCGCCCTTTCATGCAAAATACTTGTTGCACTTGTAACAAGCATTGTCAGCATCGACTCTAGTGAAGTTTAACCATACTTTTGAAAGTTTTGTTCTCTCTGCCATTGTCACTAAATGAGCATGGTCTATCTCTCTCAGTGCACGGTGCTGCAGTGTGCGAAAGAAAGAGCTGCAGCAGCATCCGCCCTCGCACACAGGCTTTAAGAGTGATCAAGCGAAAATGCATCATAGACGAATGTCTTAATCTTATTGTTAACGTGACCTATCCGGGTATGTTTGCAGGTGCCTGCTAAAGTTTGATGCGCGCGATCCAGAATCCTTTATTTTGACACCACATATGTTACATTCAGCTCGTCAGTCGTCAGATATTTCCTCAATGTTAAAAGCGGCCAAAAATTATACAGTAGAATAAAGTTTGTTCATGAGTCCCAAATCTCGAGTCCGAGTCAAATCCCGAGTCTTGGGGACGAGTCAAAGTCAAGTCTCAAGTAATTTTTTAAGCGACTTAAGTGCGACTCGAGTCCAAGTCGCAGACTCGAGTCCCCATCTCTGGCTCCTACACCACCACTGCTAAATCAAAGGCATGCCCATCTGAAAGAAATGTGGCAGGGACAATGACAACCTTGAATTTAGAAATGTGTATCTGTCAAGTTGTCTTTGACATGCGTTTTTGCCAGATGTCGCACAATTTGTGGTTGCTTAGTTGCTTGCTACCTAGCAATGTAAGATAATTATTTAGTATATTATGTAATGTGCTTGAATGACTGTCATATTATACACACATATAGGTGTGTAACATATGCATATATGGACCGAAATAAATACTTTCAAATCAAATCAAATCAAATATTAGCTAGCAAATAGTGTTACCCTCCGCCACAAATACATGTTTTAGAGTATATTTGGCTTGCTGTTAATTAAGACAGTGTGATAGTACTGCCCGTACTAGGCTATTCTGGTTGGTCTACAAGCCTTTGGTGACAATTTGTTTACTGTAAGGATTTGTGAAATGGAACACGGCTGTCTACTTATTGTGGTATATTTCTCCAATGTAGGGATTGATGGAGCCAGAAAGTAAGGTCCATTGCTCCAGCCCCTTAGAAGAACAAGGCTGTGGGCAGCTGATACCCAGATAGCAAGCCGATCTGGGCCATATATGGGTCTGATGCGGCACTTATGGCTCAGTTCCGGCAACGGTGAGAGGTATGTGGGCCAAAAATAACCCAAATGTAACAAGCCAGGTTTAAGATGTGTTATGGCGAGAGGCATGTGGCCAAAATGTAACAAGTCGGGTTTGAGATGAGTTGCGGCAAGGTCACGACATAGTGGGCAAAATTATCATGTCATTATCTGGGCCCACACAAGCATTCTGAGAATACAGCGAGATACCTCCTAAATTACCTTAAAATTATGAATTATGATCATAAGGCTTATTTGATTTAATTATTTAACACTATTAAACAATTTTTACGTGGCACTGACAATGCGTTTGGCACTCTAGCTGTCAATTTGTTTAATTTGTCTCACAAATGTTCTGTGTGATTCAAACACCTCAAACTTAGATTCGTTTGTCCATCAAAAAAATGCAATCTTTCAATGTCTTACGCTCTTTTGCCCATCTAAAAATGTAAATATTATTGGCCAGCCTCAGATATGGCAGATAATCAAACGGGTTGACATTATCGTTACCATGAGTGAGCATGTCTGAAGCCTTTGCTGTACTGTGGTAAGGGTTATCTTGTTATGATCTTCACAACTTGCCATACGCGTGTTGATAATTAGCATATTATTTTGGCAACTTTTTGTTGACATTGAGTTTACAATTCCCTTGTATTATTACACATTAGTCTCTATTTTTGGCCCCACCGGCTAATAATGACGGCCGCTGTTCCGACAATTTGCACCTCCCCCTCAGGATGGGCTTCCGGGTAGCACATATTAGATACAACTGAAAAATGAAAGAAATGAGTGCTCAGAATGCGCTACCCTGTGTTTTGAAGTAAATGCGCACGCGCAGTTTGCGAAGGTAGTCCATTCGGAGGGGAGGCTCAGAATTTCAGATCACCGCCACTGAGCCCAGGCAATCGTTCATCGTTTGAGCTTGAAAAAAATGGTTGTCACAAGTTGCTTCCAATATCCAATTTTTCTTTTTCCAAACAGTGAAAGCATAGACGTAACATTTTTTTAATTAGACCTACTATTATCCCCAAAATGCCACCAATTGGTAAATAGAAACACGAATGATTAAAGTGATTTTTTTATTTCTCAATGCGTCTACCTGAGAATTAAATCTTACATATTGGAACGATTAAAACACTTTTCTATATTTTCATTTGGGTTGGTGCTTTAGGAAATCGAATTTAAGCGTTACACGGGCCGCACAGCATGATTTCTCAAGCAAGAAGTCCAAACTTGTAAGCGGTCATTGCGCAATACAAAGTTGGCTAACCTACTTCAACTTTGGCGAAAGATTTACAGATGTATCATAGCCTAATGTGTCTGTTGCACTTTGTAAATTGAACAATATATTTATTACAAACTAATCGAATGGATGTTTCGAACTGAAACTTTGCCTGTTCACATAGGCTAGTGAACGTCATTATGTCGATCGAGTTATAGCCACAGAGATATAACGAACTATCTCTATTGTTATAGCTCTCTCCCTAACTGACTGCGAGTAGAATCCTGCTCCTGCTTTTTTCTTGAGGGAGGATTCAGGAATATTGCCAACTTGTGACAGGCAATGTAACGTCGAGCAAGAGAAGGGGCAACAACTTTTAAGGCGTTGAAGAGAAGTTAACACTGAAAACACTTAAAAAAACATCGAAATGGCAGCACAGGTAAGATTTGCTCAACTTTCTGATAATCGTGCTAATAAATGAAAGCATTTTCTTAATACTTATTTCCTTATTAAGTAAGGTACGACGATTTCAATGAATAGTCTGAGTCTTTTCCTCCCACACGCATCAAACTTTTTTGACACAAGTAGGCTAGAAGAGTGCCAGGTTTTCCTCAAAAGGCAATACATGCCATTTTATTTCATATCTTAAATTCAAGAACGCTGTAAAGTTTCTTATTTCCATTCAATAATTTCTACATTATCAGTCTATTTACGTTTTTAAACTTTAATCAGGTTGTACGCATATATGTGTCATTCCATTGTCTGCATGCGCTTAGTGACTGGATAGGAAAGAATGTGTGCTAATTTAGGATAGGCTGATATTCAAACGGCGTTCAATTCTGTTTCTATCCAGTCAACACGTTGTGATCTGTGTAATCCGCACAAATTATTATTCTAATTTCTAGGTTAACGATAATATATTACAGAAACTAATGTGTGATGAGGATCTTCAGAATTGAAATACATTTTGAACGGGGTCTATTCGTGGCGCCAGGCTATCTTTTTATTAGATTTTTTATTAAAGACCCACCACTGTGGCTGGTTTGCAAAGCAAATCTATCCGCCAGAGCAATCCAATTATTTTGGTCTTTTTTGGGGGATGGAATACTATATTCTTTCTTTGGCTCATGCTACTTTCGGCCTTCATAACATATTTGCTTATTAACTTCATATTTGCTTATTAACTTGTTTGACAACTTGTGTCATTCAACCCAAAGCTTTAGTTTACTGAGGTATTAATGGACCAGCTACCCTAGTGTAACTCCAATTGCCCGCCAGTCTTGCAAATACTGTTTAAAAAAAACGTATGGTCCACACCTCAGCTTTGAGCATTAGTTTGTTGATTTGGAAGAACTCATTTTTACTAAAGACCTTTGAAACCTTATATGGAATTAGGCAGTATACTATGAGAGGCAAATTATTTTCTAGGTTTTCATGCCATCATTAGGCCATGTACCATACCCAATACCTATATTTGGGAGAACTTACCATCAGTCTAATTCCTGATGAATGCCATGTTTCAATATGTGAATTCAATATATTTTGAGATGCAAAGCGAAGGTACAAAATTTAACTCTTGTCCTTTGAGCCCATCTTAACTTGAGGACTGTGACAATCAGTTACTTAAGACAAATCTCCATAAAGCATGCAATTTTTGCATTCGATTACATTTGAGTGTGGTAAGAAAATCATTGTTGTATGGGTTTACTAGGTTGCAGTGCTTTTCAATCAAGTATTTTCAGTCAGACCAATAGCCGTATTTTGTTATTGAAACTAGTTAATGCTATGAGCCAGTCAGAGGAAAATGATCGTCAGCCAATTATTTGAGCCAAATATCTTAATTGTATCAATGTCCTCTGCTCCCTTTCCATAGCAATCAGACCTGGAGAATGCCATCCAAACACTGGTCAGTAAGTTTCATGCTGCCTCTGGGAATAGTAGCCCCACACTGAAAACAGACGAGTTCAAGAATCTCCTGTCTTCCCAACTTCCCAACTTAGCCAAGGTATTGTGATAACTCCTGTAGCCTGTTCTGTTACGTCATCTTCCTTAGCCACGCCTGCCATTGATTCCAGCATTAGGGTGCGGCTCTGAGTTCACCGCTACTCACCTTAAACACAATCTTGCACAACTTCATGCCACTACCTAAACTAGTATAAACCATCTCCAACTCATCGTCTCCCATTGTATATCTGAGTTATAGTGTCAGTTACCAGTTACTCTATGAATTTGTCCGACAACCATGTTGTAGCCTCTCCTTATTCACCAAGAATGATACTACATATAATGGTGGGCGTCAACATATAAAAAAAAAGTCTCTTGAAACTTAAAACATATGCTTTATTTTAAGCTCTAAAATAAGCTTGTCTTCATGTTGAGACTGGCTTTGTCTGTTGTTTGAGGCCCTAGGCAATATTTCAGGACAATCCTAGCACGCCAACATTCTTTTTCGTTCTCTTTGTTTGTTTTATATGTGATTATATCTGTGCCATCTGTAGCTTTATGTTGTATCTTGGAAATTCTTTAGTACGTATTGAGACCTTACAGCAATGGCAATTTTTATAACACAAAAAAACATTTCTATGAGGGCAGAATTTCCACAGCAGATGAAGTTCCAGCACAGGACACCTTTTTATTTGTGTGTCAATCAGATAAAATCAAGTGTTTAGAAAGTTGATTTTAATTGTGTATATATTCTCACTGTCCCTGACAGATTCTTCATATTAAAATGACAGTAGTTGTAAAGTCCTATCGTACGGGTTCAACTGCTGTTCACATGAAACCCTTCACTTCGGTCTTCAAAGTTCCCGTTTGAATATTTGATACTACCACCAAGATATACACCCATGGCGGCTCCACCTCACCGTGGCATATCTTTATGTTCATTCTGCCACTCTATTTTGTTTCTGTTCACAAAACTAAAGTATAACAGTGGTTGTTGATCAAAGGATTGGACATGATGCAAGACTGGTTCTCATTAATTTAACGCTGGGAGACTGAAACAGCACATCATGCACGACTTCTTGCAGACTTCTTAGGTTGCACTGTAATCTGCATCAACATTGTCTCGTTTCTTTTCCTTCCAAATTATTCCCTCAAAATAAATCTCTATAAACACCATATTACAAATCCTATACACATGGGTGATCATATATTTTTCTTAAGTAAATATTCATCAAGCTGGAATTCCAGAATGCACGTCCTGAGAATAAACAATTTGTCTTTCTTAAAAAAGCACAAAACGCAACTGAATTCATAGCACTACCAACCAAATGATCTACAAAACACACATTGAGGACTACGAACCCCCCTGGTGACATTGGTGACAAATATTATTGCATGGCCACAAGTTTGTAATGCGTGGCCATGAGCTAGTAATACGTGGAAACAAGTTAGTAATGCGTGGCCACAAGATCAATAACTCGATCAATAAAAATAATCAAAAATAAAATATATATTTTTTTGTGTTCAAATATTTTCAAATGTGCTTCATAGACACCTCAGGAATTGTACAAAAATGTATGATTGTTGAAGTTGAATTGAACTGTTTTGCCATCATCGCTCACTTGTGTAACGTTACCATATCTTTCAGCTTTTATCATTGGAAACCAATTTGTGTAAAGCACTTTGGGTCTTTGAGAAAAAGCGCTAAAAATGAAATACAATGAATCATTAATTGTTACTATTATCATCGCCTGGTGTCTAATGTAAGATCCACTCTGGTCAAATGAACGATCCTTGCACACCGACCAATCAGCATTGTATACTTACATTACTGAGAAAAAAAACATACTGTTTTACATTTGCCTATTACATTATCTGTTAGTGTTACATTATCAGTTTTGAAAAACAAATGACCCACCTGAAAATGTAATAAATTCCCAATAATGTAATAAGGTACCACATTATCAGTAATATTTTATTACAATATCAGTCAGGACATTTTATTACATTAGTGGTCAAGTTATCACATTATTGGGTTTTATTACATTTTAGATCAAGTTAAGTGCACATTTTATTAAATTTCAGGTGTTATTACATTATAAGGAAATTACATTATTGGGTGCCACAAGACATAAAACAACACTATAAGAAAAAAAAACTAATAAAACTACTAAAAGGTATGTCGACTGAGAATGATTAGGAGGGTTGGCGGCTTTGAAAAGGGTATGATTGTGCAAATATCTGTCTTGGTATACTTATCATTACTGAAATTATCCACCTCATTCTGTACCATTGCCGCATTGTTCTTTTAATGTTTATGTAATGAATGGAAAAATAGTAGCTTGCTTTCAAGTGAATGGGAAAGTGTGTCCAAACCTTTGACTGGCACTGTACTTAAATACTATATATTGACTCAATGGGTAATGACTGCAATCCACTTAGCAAACAGGAGGCTGCACCATAACTAAAGCTGGCATTGGCTGAAACACATAAACCCAAGACTATATTTCTAACTCCAGCAAGATAACGCTGCAACTATTGTAATTGGCTGATCACTTAAATAATGAGTTGAGTATGTTTACTGCCTAAATTAGTTGCCCTCAGACCAACCAAACAAAGGTTGCATTTCTGGTTTGAAATAAAAACAAATAATGATAAATGGAAATAATCAATGTATTCATATGACATATAAGACACTTAACAGAATGCAGATTGTTTACACTCCTTTGGCAAACAATCTAATTGAAAAGCGCTTGTTCAGTTAGCTTTACCAAAAATAGTTGCTTCAACTGTAATGTTAAAAAGACCACAATTCATTCATTCATTCATACATACATACATAAATACATACATAGGCCATGAAAAAATGATTTAACTTGTGTGCCTTTGGCATCAGTATTATACAAAGTATAATGTCATAGAACTTATGGAGTCGATATGCTGATTTAATAGCATGTAAAACGTTGGTTGCTTGACCGATGCAACTAAACCCATATCATTTGATTCTGTTGAATGTATTTTGTAATTACCATATGCTTTCTTTCAATTTTTCTCCCTTTTAGAGCGCAGGCTCAGAGCAGGGAATGGGTGAGGTCCTCAGACAGATGGGCGTGCCAAATGGAGAGGGCATCTCCTTTACACATTTCTGGAACTTCATCCAGTCACTGGCAACCCAGCAGTATGGTTTACTTAGTGGTGAAAAGGTGTCCAAGTGCAGTTGCATTCTCCTGTAATGAAGAAGCGTTCTTGCTGTAGCGAGATATGGCACGTAGCGCAACTGTACCTTGTATTCTGTTTCATTTGTGCCTCCCCTTATAACTCTATTGTTATCACTCCAGACAATTAGCATGATCCTTTCTTGTCATGCAATACCTTCCTCCTCTGAAGTACATTTGTGCATCTTTAGAAATGCTTTACATCAATCCTCATGTCCTTATTGCAGAGACAAATACATATAATTTGAAAATGTATACTACAGATAGTAATCAAAATTGTTCAAATTAACTTTCCATGTGTCAATAAATAAAATATTAAAATCTAATATTTGGGCGTAAATAATAATTTTGTTAATATTATTTTTAATAGTTAACATTATTTTTTATTGATTATTAATACAAATATATTTCACCCCTGCCTTGTGTCGAGGATTGAGATGTTATGTTACAGCTTTTTTAAATATATATTTTCTCAAAGATTGGTTTGCAATGTTGGTATTCTTGTTACAGTAGTGCAGCCTCTTTAAACTCAATGCCTTTAAATATCAATCTAACCCATGCTTTTAAATGAATTATGAAACCAAAGGGTCTAATTGTAAGTGCTTCTTCTATGCTTTTTAAATATTGGGTGTGAGTGGAAGGATACTTTACTATAGGCAGCAATAAGTAATACTATTTGAAAGAGTTTTTTAGTTTCTCTAATATGATTCCATATGGTTTAACACCTTCGATATTACAGTTACCATGTATTTATATTTTGTAACTTTTCTTTCCCAATTTAATAACATGAGTATAAAACTTGTAGTTATGTTTAGAAAGAATAAACTGCTAATGAATGAACATCTACAAGTGTCATTATCATAATTTATTACGTGAGCACTTTCTACACAATAGACAGAAACACCATCACATTGAAGTTTCACTAGATTTTAAATTAGTGTTTTTCAAGTTAACAAGTTTTCTTAAAAATAAACAAAATCCCAGACTGAAATAGATTAGTCCACCATTCAAAATGATGAAAATTCAAATTTACCATTGGTTATTCTCTGTAGGGACGGAGACACATCCTCTTTTGAGCTTTTTTCCTTCAGGAGTTCCTCGAAAAAATTCAAGATAAGAGGAAAATACATATTTATTCATTACCTTTACCTTCCCAAAGATATTAAGCTCTGTCTCCTGGTCATGGTCAACACTATTCATCAACTGTTTGGACTTGGTGAACAGAGCATTCTCTTTGGCAACAACTTCATCCACCCAAACCAATCTGTTTTGCTTTGCCATTTCCTCAGGCATGCTCAAAGTGCATCCATAGAATCCTCGCCTTCCAATTTCCGGCACTGGATCATCAGTCGACATTGGATGATCTTCACCAACAAAGGCTGTGCAGAGTTGGCTATCGGAACCTTGAGACCGGCCCACTTCACACGCTATAACACTCATGAGGAAGAGCGAAAAAATTCGAAAGTTTCGCACTGATGCTGAGAACACTGAAGCCATGAAGTAGCTGCCCCAGAGCTCACAATTGTGAACACATTGCTGCAGCTGGAAAGTCTGACGGCAAAAGTCATTAAACTTGGATGCCTTCAGTCCTTGCCTCAACTCTCTGAGCGAATAATGCTCTTTCAGCTCACTAAAGCTAAGCATTTGTATTATATTATCTGGTTTATTGGGCTCCATGAATTTTCCTGCAAAAGAGGTGTTGAAGGTTTTCCTTTCCACCTTGTAGATGCAGTCATTCAGAACATAATACAAGTCAAAGTCTGAATCCTCCCTGGCATTGTACCGGATTTCCACAAGGAGATCTAGAATACTGGTGATATGTTTGATGGGAATGTTCGTAGGCTGGGGTTCTTGGCCGGTTAGCCAAACAGCCTCAAGAGGCCTCTGTTTCTCTGTGATGTAATCGGGTGCACGCCGCCTCTCATTTTCCTCAAAAAAGAGGCTCCAAGTAAGTCCCTCCAGACAGTCAATAGAGGGGTACTTTTTGCGCAAGTTATCAGGGACAAACATTTGAGGGTGTGTTGGCCATTGTAAAGTATGCAGATACAGTCCTTTGCCTTGGTAGTCTGGGATGATCATTCCTCTCTTGCCTTCCATCACTTTAGTCAGCAGGTTACCTTTTTCGTCGAGTTGGACAATCCTGGTCTTGCTTTCGTCTTGTTGCCTCCAGGCACCTTCCTCCTTGGTCATTAGCTCTCCATTAGGGCTGACTGAGAGAATTGAACTCTGTAGGTGCAGCTTGGTTTTAATGTTGAAGGATCTCAGAGCTATTAGCAGACGCACTGAAAAATGTATGTCCTTCCCTAGCTTACAAGCAACAAGACTTAAAAAGGCAAAATGTTCATCTTCACGCTCCATGGAAGCAATAATCCTAGCAAGTTCCTCTGGACCGTAACCACTTAATTTGGCCACCCCGTCGCTACCCTTGCTACCATGACCAACCAAAAGCACCCAGCTATGTCGATTCAAACGAGACCTTGAGCCCTTCAGCATTTGCAGTGAACCCCCGTTGCACAAAAACAGGCTTGATACAGTTGAATACTTCCTGAAAATAAATAAGGCGGACTCAATTACTAAAGGTTGGTCCTCCATAATTACTATACTCAAGTGGCCATAGATCATCTCATTCCCCCAAATCTTTACATTATGTCCATAGGGCAAATGTCCTGCCTCTGATACCTTAATATTAATGCAAAATCTATTGTAATACTTATGTATTGCAAAAGAAATCTCTAAGAGACTAGAAACAAAGTTAAGGGTAATTGAAACAAATTCAAAAAATAAGTTGAAAATCTTTGAGACAAAAGGAGTAGCTAATGCTCGAATCTGAGAGCAGATCATTTTCAGAAAAGTTTTAGATAGACCGAACATACTGATACAGGTATGACCATTATTCGTATTTCCATACAACTGATCCTGTGACTTGCAGGTGATAAGTGGCTCAATGTTATAAACTGTGTTTTGATCAGGTTTACATTCATTTAATCCAACAATGCCGTCATCTGAGTGCGTTTGCAGTAAGACAAACTCTGGTAGTATGAACACATGATGTGGCCTGTACACAAAAAAATATATTATTGAGGATTTTCATAACCATTGTTTAGTGAGTAAATTGGTTTCTAATAACATTGATGTTTTTAGCATTGAAACTCACATCAATAAATCACATTTGAAGGCCAGTCTTTTTTCATTAAATCAAAATTATTTCAATTGTATTTAATATTATACACATGACTTACCTATTTATTACATGTGGAACATTTCTGGTTCCCCTGTTCAAGTCTACAAGGTAAATGTTTTAGCAATGTTTAACAAATTAACCACCTTTTAAGCTTAGTAAACAGCTCATAAGATGCACTGTCGATGTTCTTTTTTTGTCCTTCAGTAAAATCTTACATAACTTATCAGAAGCATCACTGAAATAAAATTGTATATCTTACCAAAGTCCCCAGTTTTTGAGGTTATTGACAGCAGCAGAATTAAATACACGGTAAAGTAGTGTGACCACATAGTGACTCAAAAAGTGGTCACAGCGCTTATGCAGGCATTGACAAGTAGGCAAATGTGGTTCATACGGTTTGCCTAGTGTTAAAAGCGGCGCCTTAAACCTTTTGCAATTATTTGCCTATTAAAACTAGATAAAGAGTTAAATGAGTCGGACAGTAGATTGCAGGCAAACGGCTGCACAGTTCTAACCTACCTTTAAAGGACACTGCAAAAAAAAGGAATACTGAGGCCTTCATCTTTCTAAAAAGTGACTTTTGTTGGCTGACATTTTCATCCTCTGTGTTTTCACAGCTTATTGTTGATAACATTCATGATTGTGTGAAAGTAACGATTCCGTACTCCATGCAATGCCCCACGACTCAACAATCAGACTGTGATCCAAACCTCCCAGTCCAGTTGGTGGCGACCCTGCATCATTTAAATTCGTTAAAATCCGCCATTGAAAGGAAGTAAGGAGCGGCCATTTTCATAAGGTCGAGAGCTTTCGTGCAAAGGTGAAGTAAATCGAATTAGTAATTCGTTAAACTTTAAACATTTTTGATATTAGCCATATATTTGGTCGATTCATCTGTAGCGTTGTGTTTCATATATGTACTCAGGAAATCTACCTTGTGCATGAGAGTTTACAGACCTGCTGTGTAGCTAGCTACCGTTAGTCCATGTTATGTTGCTATTTTTCTGACGTATATCCTCTCGCTTGAATGCAGCCTAGGCAAGTCAAACATTCTGTCCGTAATGTCACAATAGAATTAATAAGCGGTGAAGAATATTGCTTCGCGTTTTTAATTAAACTGTTTGAATTTACACACAATTAACGTTTTTGTTGGTCTTGAGTCTAAGTCATTTAGAAGTCGTACTTAGTTTCACAACATAGTGGCCAAGTTTTGGTGAAAAGAATATTGTTAGCAATGCTTTGCCACAAGATCAACTCAGGACTAAAAGTTCTGTGCCGGTGTTTATCGAAAATCGTTTGTCCATCGAGCTATGTTTCCCCCCCCAGCCCCGCCCCCGTAAAAACTGCGACGGAAGCGCGCATTCACAAAAATCGCGCCACCGAGACGTTGTGCTCGTACATCTGCGATACCATGGAGAGCGCCAAGGCTCAAATTTAACTTATTTAGCGAGTTTTATCCGTAGAACGTTGTATTCTGCAAGTGAAAGGCGAATTCCATGACTCTAATTATATTTTCAACATGGGGAAACAGTACCCTAATGCGTCATTATTAGCACAACTAATGTTGTTATTTTATATCAATAGGCCTACATATTATTATATTTGGGAGAGAGTTTTCATTTTGAAAGTATATGACCTCTGTTACTGAAGAGAGCTGAGAATGTCAGATAATGTCCCCCCTGTGTTCAGTTAGAAGGAATGCTCACACATCTGTCAAATTCATACTGCTGCTGACTTGTTTCCCCAAAACCTGTAATTTTCTACCTGGTATCCCAACATTTACCATCATAACAGGGGGAACGCATCCTGACAGCTGGTAATGTTACTGTCAGATAGCCTCCCCCTGCATGTGTTCAATATGAAACGAAACTTACAGATCACATGGAAGACTTTAATAACATTAAACCAAACAAAAACGATGCATATGTCTAGGGCTGACCCGAATGCTTCGAAGTTTCGGTCGTTGCCATTGAAATCAATTTCCAAATCAGGTTTTTATTTTGTCCTAAATAGCACATTGAGTAGGTCTCATCTAACATTATTCATTATGCATCAGCATTCATTTGCCTATTAGTTATTATTATTTGACAATAACATTTAACCTTAGTATAGTGTTGTGCCTCTGCCTTTATGTAATCTAAGCATTACCAGCACTGAAAGTGGGAGTTTGACTATGTGACAGGCTTACAACTAGGCTAGCAAAGACGCTGGCATAGGATATACAGTCTTTCTAGTATTTATTCATTTGTGTATAGGCCTATGTGCAAGTTCATTTTTATTTGGTTATATAATAGGCCTATATTTAATTTGATTATTGCTAAGGCTGCCAACTTTTCGTGATCATGAGACCAGTACAGTATTGACTGTGCTGTTGCTTGGGTTTGTCACCGGCACCGCTAGGGATGGGTGGATCGATTCTGAAGTATCGATCCGATCAATCTTGAAGTTTATTTTTTGAGAATCGATCCTCACGTAAAACTATCGATATCAAGTGTTTGCTTTCACCAGCATTGTTTTATAATCATATATCTATGAGATTTTTGCTAAAGTGAAAAAAAAGAGAAATTTCTAGTAATTTTGTATCATAGAATCTACTACTTCTTCCGCCCTGTCTCGCCCCTCCATATATTATGTGCGCTTTGCAGTTTTGCTATGCTGTTGTGGCTATAAGGCCTTTCTAACATGCATACAAAGCCAAAGTCAAAAGTTTTTTTTGTGGTTCGGCGTTCACTTAAGGGTATTTGATTAGCCCAGAAAATTAAGTTGAAATGTTTAAAGCTTGAAAAAGCTAGTAGTTGAACAAAAAATTTGTGGAACATTGTAGAACAACTTAACAAGTTTAATAATTGCTGCTATTAAACAAAAAACAGATAATTTTGTCAGTTTATTTTTAAAACTGATGTCATCATCATCATCATCATCTTCATACGCTTTGTCCAGGGTCGGGTTGCGGAGGTAGCAGTCCCAGCAGGGCATCCCAAACTTCCCTTTCCCGGGCCACATTAACCAGCTCTGACTGGGGGATTCCAAGGTGTTCCCAGGCTAGTGTGGAGATATAATCCCTCCACCTGGTCCTAGGTCTGCCCTGCGGCCTCCGCCCAGCTGGACGTGCCTGGAACACCACCCTAGGGAGGCGGCCAGGTGGCATCCTTACTAGATGCCCGAACCACCTCAACTGGCTCCTTTCTACGCAAAGAAGCAGCGGCTCTACTCCGAGTCCCTCACGAATGGCTGAACTTCTCACCCTATCCCTAAGGGAGATGCCAGCCACCCTCCGGAGGAAACTCATTTCCGCCGCTTGTATCCGCGATCTCGTTCTTTCGGTCATGACCCACCCTTCATGACCATAGGTGAGAGTAGGAACGAAGATAGACCGGTAGATTGAGAGCTTTGCCTTCTGGCTCAGCTCTCTCTTCGTCACAACGGTGCGATAAAGCGACTGCAACACCGCACCCTCTGCTCCAATTCTCCGGCCCATCTCTCGTTCCATTTTCCCCTCACTCGAGAACAAGACCCCGAGATACTTGAACTCCTTCACTTGGGGTAAAGACTCATTCCCTACTTGGAGTAGACAATCCATCGGTTTCCTGCTGAGAACCATGGCCTCAGATTTGGAGGTGCTGATCCTCATCCCAGCCGCTTCACACTCGGCTGCGAACCGATCCAATGAGTGCTGCAGGTCGCAGACCGATGATGCCATCAGGACCACATCATCTGCAAAAAGCAGTGATGCAATCCTCTGCCCACCAACCCGCAGCCCCCTCCCCCGCGGCTACGCCGTGAGATCCTGACCATGAATATCACAAACAGGATAGGTGACAAAGCGCAGCCTTGGAGGAGGCCAACCCTCACCGGAAACGAGTCCGACTTACTGCCGAAAACCCGGACACAGCTCTCGCTTTGGGAGTACAGAGATTGGATGGCCCTGAGTAGAGACCCCCTCACCCCATACTCTCGCAGCACCTCCCACAGTATCTCCCGGGGAACCCGATCATATGCCTTCTCCAAATCCACAAAACACGTGTAGACCGGATTGGCATACTCCCAGGCCCCCTCAAAGATCCTCGCGAGGGTAAAAAGCTGGTCCGTTGTTCCACGACCAGGCCGGAAACCGCATTGTTCCTCCTCAATCCGAGGTTCGACTATCGGTCGAACCCTCCTTTCCAGCACCCTGGAGTATACTTTCCCAGGGAGGCTGAGTAATGTGATGCCTCTGTAGTTGGCACACACTCTCCGGTCCCCCTTTTTGAACAGGGGAACCACCACCCCGGTCTGCCACTCCTTAGGTACTGTCTCCGACTTCCACGCAATGTTGATAAGACGTGTCATCCATGACAGTCCCTCAACACCCAGAGCCTTCAGCATTTCTGGGCGGATCTCATCAGCCCCTGGGGCTTTGCCACTGTGGAGTTGTTTGACTACCTCAGTGACCTCCGCCAGGGAGATTGATGCTGATCCCCCATCATCCTCCAGCTCTGTCTCTACTATAGAGGGTGGGTTTGTCGGGTTCAGGAGTTCCTCAAAGTGTTCCTTCCACCTCCCAATCACCTTGTCAGTTGAGGTCAACAACGTCCCATCCTTACTGTATACAGCTTGGATGGTTCCCTGCTTTCCCCTCCTGAGGTGTCGGATGGTCTTCCAGAACCGCTTTGGTGCCAGCCGAAAGTCCTTCTCCATGGTTTCTCCGAACTCCTCCCACACCCGCTGCTTTGCCTCTGCCACGGCCGAGGCTGCAGTCCTTCGGGCCTGTCGGTACCTTGCAACTGCCTCCGGAGTCTCCCGGGATAGCATGTCCCGGAAGGCCTCCTTCTTCAATCGGACGGCTCCCCTGACCACCGGTGTCCACCAGGATGATCGAGGGTTACCACCCCTTGAGGCACCTAAGACCTTGAGACCACAGCTCTCAGACGCAGCTTTAGCAATGGAGGCTTTGAACATCGCCCACTCCGGTTCAATGCCCCCAGCCTCCACAGGGATGCCAGAGAAGCCCCGCCGGAGGTGTGAGTTGAAGGCCTTCCGGACCGGGGACTCCTCCAGACGTTCCCAGTTCACCCGCACTACACGTTTGGGCTTACCAGGTCTGTCCAGAGGCTTCCCCCGCCACCTGACCCAACTCACCACCAGATGGTGATCAGTTGACAGCTCTGCCCCCCTCTTCACCCGAGTGTCCAAAACATATGGCCTCAGGTCCGATGATACGATAACAAAATCGATCATCGACCTTCTGCCTAGGGTGCTCTGGTACCAGGTACACTTATGAGCATCCTTATGTTCGAACATGGTGTTTGTTATGGCCATTCCATGACTAGCACAGAAGTCCAATAACAAGCCACCACTCAGGTTCAGATCGGGGAGGCCGTTCCTCCCAATCACGCCTCTCCAAGTGTTTATTTAGTCAATTGTACTAATATTGAAGCTACAGAGCTGACCACACAACGCTGTTAACAAATACCCTTTGTCTTTGTTGTGGCCATTCAGACAGCATTTACACCAACAAAAACAAATTACTATGTCCGCCCAAGAAATGTAGCCTACAGTTGTCAGGAGCGCATTCAGTTATAATCAATTTGATTATTTAATTACCCATGAAAAAGATCAGCTCTAAATGTTAGCATTCATATTAGCCTCTTAGCCCAGTTACACACCGAAAACATTTGCTTTGAGAGTAGGCCACTTACAATTACTGCTGTTGTACATCATAGTAAATCCAGTCCCGTTGAGAGTAAGTCACTTACAATTCCTGTTGTTTATTAACCTGTTTTACCACAGGGGGTTTTTAAGCAAAATCCCACCCATTTACACTGTTTTTACTACAGCCCTTTATCTCAAAATGTATACCTTTTACAAACATGGTTAATGGCTTCAAATTAAAAGGTCACTTGTACCATTTTGTATCTGAGTTGAATTTTATTTAAGGTTGAGTTGTCAAGCATAGGTTACACAAATGCCACAAAACAAATACAGAAAAAAACTAAAAACGCATATAATTATTTTAGTTACAAAGCCACATAAGGTGTGCATATGTGAATATTGATTTAAATACACTCTCAGTTGGTGCTACATCTTGATGGCTACCTGCACACAAAAAATGAAGCTGATATATAAATGCTATCTCATTTTATGAGTTTTTTTCTATAGAATGGTATAGGCGTCCCTTTATGTATCCAAAAGGGGACCCAATGTGCCAAAATCTATCAAAATCTTACCTTCTCCAAATTCTTCCATTTCACTCAAATAACTTATTGCAGTACAAGTATTTGTCATAAATGACCTTTTTTCAATATAATAATGTAAAAAATTCATTCATTTGCATACCTTAATTATGAATGGTACCCAAGAACCCAAACACCTATCCATGGCCCTGCGATTTGTGATACACCTACTCTAATCCTCTTTACCAAATCCTCTTTTTCAGCAATAATAGTGCTCTACTATCTATCATTTAACAGCTTGTTTGAAATTCAGAAAGGTAATTATTTTTCTATTTTTTTATTTGGCCTTGGATAGGCGCTGCTGTGGGGGACCCTGTGTTCAAACCTGCAGTGACAGTGTTGGGTGATGAGCCACGGCCGCTGCTGGTTTTACCTGTTAGAAAAAAGAGAAAAATCTATTATTGATAATGATACCTCCAAACATCGAACATCATTTGTAATACACGTATACTTTACCAGTGCCCCGTTAGCCAGCTGGTAAAATGCTGACTACCAACAGATAACTTTAATTACACCCCCCCCCCCCCCCCCCCCCCCCCCGGAAATGTTTTACAAATAATTTCATGCAGTCCTCCTATCATGCTTTCGGGCCCTAACCTAACAACTATGGCTGCAGTAGTGTGCAGCCACTCATGCTAACGCATGCTAACTCACAACTCGTGGAAGAAGTAACTTACATCATGTCCATGCACATCCCCTCGGAGTACGCCTCTTCCACAAGGGAATCTACGCTGTCAGGCGCAGAACTTTTCCCCTCATCTCCGGAGTTGTCCTGCTCATGAAGATGGTCAAACAACTCTAGCAATTCTTTGTCAGACATGGGTCTTCGAAATGCCATGATGTCACTGCCACTGACATTAGCAGCAATGGTGAAATAACAAAAACGTGGACGTGATAGCGAATCTATCCCACAAAGTTGCAATTTTTTAAATAAATGTAGGATCGTCTTAAGCAATAGAGAAGGGTTAGACTACTTCTAGCCGAGTGCTATACGTATCCACGCAAAATCCAACGATCCCGATGTACAGTCGTCATGCGCAATAGATAGGCGCTCCTGCAATCTACCGTACGTAGTATTACGCACTTGCGAAAGAGCTGGCTACGCACTAAAGAAGCGCTCCCATCAGAAGTAAAACTACAGACACATTATACCTCGTTGGAAAGGTGAAATAACGTAGTTGTGGACTACAGTGACGTCTCAAATAATCGACCGATCTAGCTCTCCTCCAAAAACAAATACGCACAGGTCAAAATAGTGAAATTAAGCGGTTAGCATGTGGCTAGCAATATGTAAACAGCGACAACTCAGGTCATACCGAGCGGATTAACTTTTTTTTTTTTGCCCCCAAAGATGACTATAAAACCACGGTTCGTCAGACGGTGAGTGGTTTGATTTAGCGGCAGTTTGTTTTTATTGATAAGCTTGATGTTACTAAATACCGATTTACAAGAAGTTAGAACGCCAGAAACGCAAAACAGATAAAATGTAAAAAAAAAAAAAAGTGTACTTGTCAGTGACTGTTATATACTTTATATTTGTGTTTGGGCACTACTTTACTATTTTAGACATGGTGTATGGTGGTCGATATTGTGCTTGTGAGCGTAGGGGCTTATTTGTTTGTCGGGATCCAACAGCGTGTCATATTATTAGCATAGTAATTAGCCACGTGTTGAGTGGCTCCTGCAGCAGTAGCGACGAGGAAGAGAGAAACATAGATAGTTGTTTCTAGTAGTCTTGTTACTGGTTTACCTCCATCAAATACTTTTTTCTGCGCAAACAATATAATGTTGTTACTAAGTTCTTTGTCATAAACAGAGAAAAATCTAGGCCTGTAGGCCTAAAAATGGCGCTGTATATGTTAAAAGGTTAATAAGTACCACGTCTGTGTGCATACAGCGTAGTAAGACTGGTCCCGTTGCCAGTATGACAAATGTGTGTAGTGATCAGCTGGTGAATTGTTTTGCCCACGGGGCGTTGTTTTCTCTCCCCATTAATTTTAATAGGGGCAAAAAACGATTAAAAACAATAATTTAAAATATAACACGTAAACCGATCACTTAGCTACATGTAAGCACACTAGACAGCATTATTGAAGACCTGTCGGCACTGGAATGGAATCGATAAGGTCACAACTGCGGGTGTAGTTACGGCGCCAAAAATAGGCCTAATAATAATATGACTGATGCATCATATAATAATAAGAATAGGAATATGACTTTGCAATAACAATTTGTGAGCATCATCACTGAAGCATCACATAGATAAATTCAGAATGTCAGGTTGTCATACAGTTTTCGTATTTTTGTTTTAATTTGGCTATCGCCATTTAGGTTTATGGTGAACAGCCATTTAGGCCAGTTACGCCATAACCTATTACATATATGGTTAGCCGGATTTGTCAGTTGTATCTTGCAGTTTTCAGAGTAACAATTGGTGATTGGACAGCTGATATTAATGGTAAAGTCATCAGTACTCTTAACAAAATTAGAGCATTCTGATTGGAAAGGGTTAACACAAAAACTTGATTGGGACTGACACAGTAGGCCTTTATGTACAGATTTCTAGCTCTAACACGAAAGATGCATTCCAAAAATTATGAGCTTCAGCTTTTTGATTGGTATCATTTCACAAGGTGACCCTGAGAAAAAAAATCTTACACAAGCTATATCTTCCTTTTTTTAGATGCCTAGATACTGCTCAGCAAGTGGCTGCAAATCTCGAGACACCAGAGAGTCCCGTAAATCTGGTGTCACCTATCACAGGTGAATAGATTGTGATCATCCTATCGTTACAATGGCTAAGACTCAATTCTTTGTTTTAGACTTTATATAATACATCTGTAATATGAACTCTTGTGTTTAAATGTGGTATATCCTTAATTTTTTGTCACCAGATTGCCAAAGTGTACAGCACGACGGGACTTGTGGATCTCCAACTCAAGACGAACAGGCCCACAAGGTCATGGAAAGTGGGTTCCAAAAAGCAAATTTATCTATTTCTGCTCTAGGCACTTCACCACAGAGAGTTTTGAACTGACTGGAGTCAGGTGAGTAGTATTACCCCTTTTCCCTGAAAACAATCATTGAATAACTACGCCTGCAGTTCTGACCCTATCAATTCCATTCCAGTTCCCGGTCTTGGTTAATGCCATCCAGTGCGCTAATATGTAGCTAAGTGATCGGCTCACGTGTTAAATTTTTCATTAATATTTTTTTATCAGTTTTTGGCCCCATTGAAGTGACTGGAGAGAGTTTTCACAGTCATATACTGCTGTCTAGCATTGATGTTACGTATTTGCATGTTACGCGTTTTGTATACTGACTGTCTTGGCTATTACGCCGAACACCAGTTGTTAACTGCATGAATGACTCTGTCTCGTTATTTGACATGTAAACATGGTGTCAGAAATGGGATAGCTATCTCATGAATAACAAAAACACTGCGCCAACAGTTTAGGATATCTGCTCAGTGAGTATAGCCTATGTAACTGCGGCACCCTATCGCTATAATTAATCCATAGTGAGTTAGCTAGTTTCTAATTAGCATTAGCCCATAGCCATGGATAGACTGTAACGATCCTGCTGTTCTGTGTCGGGTATGGTGCTTCTTGCAGGTAGCTGATGGGCGGAGTCTTGTCGGCTACATTGGAAACTGGCTACGAATATGAGGTCATGTTAATTACCTAGGTTCTGTTACTTTGACAGATTTCCGTCAAATGAGTTATTAAATCCAAATTATGCATACCTTTGACCGACGGAGCCCATGGTAACCATGGAAACGTACGAAAACTTTAATAGTAATTTAAGCTAATAAAGATAGCTGAGAAAACAGTTGACGACAGTTGTTGAAAAACAATTAGGAATATGTGTATATTCCAAATATGAGAACGTTACGTTTTAATGGATACATTTACATGAGAAGAATTAAATCATTTGCCTCTTAATTTCTTCGCTCCAGGCAAGTTTGGCTAACATGTTAGTCGGTTTTCTTTAGCTGAGAAAAGTAGTCACATGACCAAAATCTGTATTCTGATTGGAGGATCCCGAAAAATTGCTTACTGCGTTGCCCCACCGATCTAATTTTCCAGATAATGAAAAGTCAATAGAAAATATTGCCAGCAATCGTTGTCAGCAATATTGCTGGCAATATTGCCCAAAAAAGTTGCTTGTGTATCATGGCCTTAAGAGTCTGAGCGCAATAGTTGCCCTTTTGATTAGGCCTGAAAGCCTCTGCAAAAATATGAAGTAGAAAAATAGATGTATCTTGGACATTGTACACTGTCATAGAAGCAAAATGATTGGCTGTGTTGCGAAGAGTGATTTAGGGAAAGCAGAAATTGTCAGGGAGCTGCTATTCCTTGTTGCTAAGCCTACCCTGGGCTTATGAACACTTGAAATATCCCTTAATAGTTTTACTTTTCACAGTGGGTACCGCAGGTTGAAGGATGACGCCTATCCGACAATGTTTGAAAAACCAAAGCCAAGAGGTAGAGGAAGGGGAAGGCCTCCTAAAGGAAAAAGCAGTAAGACATCCATAAGCCCAAAAGACAAGTAAGAAAAAACTGTGGGAATAATCGTTATCTTTTTTTTAGCCTGTGTAATGGATGACTGTACATGTTCTTAGACATTTTAATACATAACTTTATTTAAACTATCCAATTATTACGGGTTGTCATTGAACATCATGCTTATTATTACAGGAGTATATCTGGCTCTTTGAATTTGGATTCAGGCAACCAAAAAGGTACTCAAAATGAGACTGTAAAACCTTATTCTGTTCAACAAGAATCTCTGAGCTCAGTTTCTACCGATGTGCAAACTGAAAAGAACGTGGAGGGACAAGTCTCAGCTCCCAGAGTTACAGATTTAGTGTCAGAAACCATCCAGAACTCTTGCCAACTCAAACCTTCTCCTTCACCACAAGATACTCCTCAATCCACACGGTGTCCTAACTCCCAGCGTCCACACTCCCCATCACGGTATATGAGACGCCTCCCACCTCCACTTGGATTCTATTTGCCCAAAGAACACAACTATGCTCAGCTCTGCCCACTAGCATGGCGAAAACGATATGACAGGGCCATTGACAACTTGGAGAAATCCCTACGGCTGCTTAGTGCAGCCCGGAGACGAGAGAATCGTCTAAGGAACACGCTCCTCCGCCTTCGTGAGAGCCGCATTAAACAAACCTTGCTTCGCTCACAGGAAGTAATCAAAGTTAGGGGTTTTCAGATTCCAAATTCCGAGATAAGGCCACAAGGGGAACATAGAGCAGATAGAAGCTCCACTGGTCAGGAGGACAGTGAGATTGATGGAGTGCCAGAGCACTTGGGGCTTTTTGAGGACATACCTTTGGATACAATGGACTGGGCAGCGAAGGGCATTACAACTAATCCAAAAGTTGGATCTGAGGGAGAAAATAGCTACTGCTTTTACTGTGGGAGGGGACAGGAGGACTGTTGGTCTAGAAGTTCTCAAATTACAGAAGATGAAAAAGTAAATAAGAGGGATAGATACGTCTACAAAAAGCGAGGGTTTCCGAAGAAGGTTCAAAGTAAAATAATAGGGGGAATGATGACAAAGGCAAGAGCATCACAAGAAAGCAATGAAAACCATTACTATAGTGGTCCTGCTGAGAGTATTAAAGATCTGAAAGTAGTTATGTTACAAATGCCACGTGAAAAAGTAAAATGTGCGGTAAATAAGCACAGTAGCTCACAGCTACAGATTCCTTTGCTGCAAGCCCAGGCTCAGTTTGGTTGTCAGCAGATGCAGTCCTCTACTGGGCAGATTTTACACAATACTCATGTTCAGTGCATTGAGACTAACCAAGTCTCGTTGCAAGAGCTGCTTCCCACAGACCCTAATCCATTGGGGGAAGAACATGCAAGCCGACCGCAACAAGAGCAACTAGTTTTCTGGATGTTACAAAATGCTGGGGGACAACTACTTCTAATGCCACTTCCCACTGAAGATGGCCTTAAGTGCAATCTGAATGGGGGAGCAGATGACACTCAAGTGCAAACTATATTGTTGTCAACAAGGGAATTTCATAGAGAACTTGCAGAGGACATGTCCTTAGAATGTGGGGAAGAAGAGTTAAGAGCCAAAATTCCGGATGATGGCCAGCGAGTTCATCAGTCAGATGTAAGAGCTACTGTAGTAGTTGGAGATGTTCGGGAGAAGCTGAAAGAACACTTAGAAGGGTTTCAGCTTCAGTTGAGTAATGAGTCCAACATGTAGACATCTCTTCTAAATATGTAGAAACATTAATTTGTCCTTAAGTTTAAGAGTCCTTTATCCCATCTCCTGGTGAAAGGGTTTTGCCTGTTATTTATAAGCTTTTTGGGAGCTTTTCAACTCCCATCCAGAAATGAGAAAGTCGCCAATTTCTTATTTCTTAATTGTTTGAATAGTAAAGTAGTGCTCTATCTAAATTTAATAATAATTATTGTCTGTATTCCTGTTCCATCATGTTCTCAATAACTGTTAGTACACTAAGCTATTACAAATTTCTCACCCTTAATGCGTTTAAAATGATACTCCACTATTTGTAATTGTTATTCCTTATCTTTTTTTGATGTACTTGTTGCAAGCAGCAGTCTGGTGCAAGTCTGCTCTGCAGTCTTTCTTTACCTGCTGTTTTTTCTAATGTATCAAATAAAACATGTAATGCACAACTTTAATCTAACTTTGATATTTGACACTTTAAAATCAGTTGTTAAATAACATGTAATGGTTACGCTGTAAGCGCAATGGTTAAGCATTGTTGTTTATAAGATGTTGCCTAATTTTGGACACGTTTTCTAAACATACGTAGGCCACAGAATAGGTGCGGATTGTTGAATGAATTACATACTGGTGCATTGATTTCAATGCCATTTGTACATTTTGGAGGATATTTCTTTCAAATACTCTTATTTCAACATGAGAAGTGCAAAAGGAGATCCCTTTGGAATGGATCGAAGTTTGCAAAAAAACAAAAATTGCGTAAATTTCAATAAAATTTTCATGGAACAAGTAATGGGTTAAGGACGTACAGCTGTTCTGCAGCAATGGAAGTCAATTAAGCCCTGAAAGTTGATGCAACAATTCCTACTGCTGTCACAACTTTGGAGATAAAAATGTTATCACAGAATCATTTTTAACAAAATGTTATAAAAAAAATGTACCTCGTCAAAATGTCTTTTGGAGATATAAACGTCGAACACACTCGTGGCATTCTTTCTACAATGGAAATCAAATATTGTTCCCAAAGTTGTTGCAGACGCTCCCACAAATAGGCATAGACCAGGCAATGCAAAACGGCGCTGCAAAATGCTGTGGTATCCCTTTTGGTTCAGGGTGCCAGTCACTCTGTGTAAGTGAGCGACTCTGGATCCACAAAAAAGCCCCTGACCATCACGCTTCCTCCTCCATGTTTGACAGTTGGTGTCACACATTGAGGAAGCGTTCTTTTCCCTACTCGACGGCATACAAAAACCCTGAGTGATGAACCAAAGATTACAATTTCGATTAATCAGTCCATAAGACTATCTTCCTGTCTTCAGCAGTCCACTGGCGGTGCTTCATGGCCCAGGCAAGCCTCTTATTCTTATTTTGCTTTCTTAGCAATGGCTTTCTGACTGCCACTCGACCTGTCAAACCTGCAGCTCAAAGTCTTCTCTTTACAGAAACTGACACTTGCTTACTTCGACCAGTGTTAGGCTGTGCCTGATGTTGTTGGCCTGTGAGCCGCCTAACAAGCAAGCAGTTGACTCTCAGAAACTTGTCTTCTGATTCTGTTGTGGCATTGGGTCTGCCAGACTACTTCCTGTCAGTTTCCTCCAGTGTCCAAGTGTCTTTTCATGGTGTAAGAGGCTGGTATCACTGACACCTTGGCATAATTTGTAATTTCTCTAAAGGAAAAGCCTAAACTTAAGGGTTTAACACCTAAGCCTTAAACAGGCCACCTTGATTTGTTTTGTTGTTTTGGCTGTGAAAATGTGCTACGAGTGAGTACTTTTGCCCCTTTTTCCAGGGTGACTTTAGCTTTCAATATCTGGAAGTTATGACATTTCTATATGTTTTGAGTGTGTAATAACAGTTTAAGAGGGAATAAAACACAAAATGGAATTGGATTATTCATGTTTTTAGTCTAAGTAGAAACTGAGATTGCATATAAACAAAATGTTACTGTGAGGGTTGTGATGGCATCTGTCCAGTAGAGGGTGCTGCAGGGCCATGGTGGTGAGGCATTCCTCTGGCAGGATTACCTAATGGACCCAGGTGAGTTAAATCTGGTGATTAGTTGGAGGAATGCCATTTAATGGTGTCAGCTTTGTTTCAGAGGGGAGACGGCATGCAAAGAGTTGGATGTCAGCGGAGCACGCTGGGCAGCAGCACTAAAACCCAGACGACAATGGACAGAGACAGCAGCGGAAATGCAGCTCTGAGCTGTGGGTGTGTGCTCGGGACTTTAATTAAAGGGTTATTCCCAACTCCGAACAACCGCGTCTGTACTCGATCTGTGCCCAGAACGTCACATTTACACATGCTAGATTTTAAATCCAGGTGTTTTTTGGCCTTTGTGGTACTCTATTAAGCAGTTCCCTTCTGTTCCTAGCACACAGACTCGGTTCCCATCACACAGACCCGGTACCAAAAGGTGGAGCTAGAAACACTAAAGATCATTGATTGGTCTATAGAAATCGTCACTTTATGCGCCGTCTTTGTTTAGCCAACGAGGCATTCTCCTTGTCTGCATGAAGTAGCATTTCCCAAACTAGTTTAATTCGACGTTATTTTTGCCTTGCTGCCTTCAGCCTTTTATTAAACAAAGCTTTTCTCTTTGTTATAATCAGAATCCACATACCAAGAAGAAAGAACATGAAACATTCCATATCCTCCATTGCGGTTGTTATGTTTAAACTCTGCCGCATTGACTATGATGTCACGAGTTATGTGACTATGAACCCCGCCTACATTTTAGGGTACCCGTTTGCGGTGGAAACGCAGTGTAACCGTTCCAATAGGTAGCGACCCGACCCGACCGATTACCAAATGTTTGGTGGAAATGAGCCATAAGAGTACAAGATAAGACCGAGCTGGATCCCATCATCAACCCATGTAGGCACACTCCTGTAGGCCCCAAATGGAAGAAACTGGGGTTACCCATATGGGCCTTCTGTGGAACCCATCAAGGGCCCTTCATTAACCCATCTGGGCAAAATCACGTGGGGCCTCCAATGAAACCAAGGACAAAATTGGCTGGGCCCCAGTTGGGATACTGATACAGGCTGATCCAACTTGTGAAAATTTCATCACAACTCAATATGGCTCAGTAGTGTGTATGGCCCCCATGTACCTGTATGCACTCCCAACGTCTGGGCATGGTCCTAATGAGACGGCAGATAGTATCCTGGGGGATCTCCTCTTGCGACGGCACATATGGCCGTGCCATCCTGGAGGAGCTGGACAGGTCAATATCCCAGACGTTTAATTTACTGGATGTTATACTGTGACGATTGAGTGTTCCCTTAATGTTTTCAGCAGTGTTTATATTTATAGGATCATGGATGCACTTTCTTTCAACACAGGTTCTATGTAACTTCTCTCATTAACAGTCTATGCATATTGTGGAACCAGGCAGTTGCTTGTGCCAGGTCCCCCTTTTATTTACATATTGGAGAAGGATACCTTGTCTAGAAACACGGTTTCAAACTTAGTGACATTAGTATCTGTACGGGTAGAGCACCCCCCACTCCATGTGTTAGTTCAGCTTTAGGAGGGGCATGTTGCCCATCAAGGTAACTTTTTTCTAGGCCAATTGATCAAGCTAGGATTGCTGCATAGTAATAAAGAACAAGTCGTCTTCTTTACACCTGGAAGAGCAGAGTGAAAGAGTACATTTCTATTTAAAAAGCATAGTGCCTTGCTTTTACTATAGGTGGTCACATACAAAATGCTGCTTAAATGTCTTAGAACATGATTAGACTTTTAAAATTATATATACACCGAATAATTTCATACTTAAACATGAACGATGAATGAAGTGAATTGTGGCCGACAAAGCTCTAAACTAAGCATTCCTTACACCACCATGCACAAGATTTCCAAGTTGGTCCTTCAAAAGCATGATCTTGTCCCAAACAATGTCATGTAAAAAACTGAGGTTTAACTCAAATGCTTAATACATGACTCCCAACTTGAGCCAAGTGTGCCAAAAAAAAATTTCTAGATCCCACAAAAGCAGTAATGTATGTATCCCTTTATTAGGGCTTTAGTTTGAGCCAAGGATGAACGATAGTGAGGACAGAGAGGATAGAAGAGGCCAGACCACAAGCCCCCACAAAACCCTGACCAGTGGAGTATATACCAAGGCGGTCCAGTGGTATGAATAAGTCACACGTGTTCTTCAGGAGATCCAGCAGCAGCGGAGGGTTGCTATGAAGCACTGTTACCAGCAAGTGGGCCTGTCTGCACAGTCGAGCATGCAGATCGGGGACAGCAGCTCCAGAAAGACTGACAAGAGCTGGGGCAACCGGGTAGGGCAGGTTGTCGCTCTCAGGGGTTGGTGAAGGGGGAGATGAGGAAGAGGATGCCAATGTGGATTTGGAAGCATAGCGGCGAGCTTCGCGCTCCATTAAGAGTTGGATCTCATACGCATCACGGGTAAGATTTAGGATGAGGGCAAAGAGGTAATACCTGAAAAAGAAGACACAACCTGTCTAAACTAAAGACGGCAGACAATTGAAAGAGAATAATTACAAATGCACCCTCCCTCACACTCACCTGAAGGATCTTTGGCTCCAGTGTTCCTGGTTCAGCTGGGGCAGGAGACCTATCTTGCCAGCCCACAGCACATTGTCACAAGCAAAGTACATGGCCCGGTTAAGGTGGGCCACAGTCAGGCACAGACGCAACACGCTGTCTGAAAGGTGGATTGCCCGCTTAGCTGCTTCCAGAGCATTAACAGAGTTCCCCAAACGCATCACTGTTGTGGAGAGAATTAGAGACATCAAAATTACAGGGACACAATTGCAAATTGAGGCTCAATATAAAACAAAAAAACTGTCAGGATTCAGGCAGGTAATCGATGCAGGAAGAGAGGTTGGTTCACTCACATTTTCTGGTTAGGCTCACGTGGGTCTCCAGTTGCTTCACTGTGTTTAAAAGATCAGAACCTGCCCCACATTTTTTTAAAGTGAATCCCAGCAATGTGCAGGCATACTGTGCAGACCTGATGGAGCAAAAATAAATTTAATTTCATAAAGCATAGCAGGAGTATAGTAAAGCATGTTCTGACAGTTTCTTGTACATTTATGACAAGATTAATCAGTCAGTGATGAAGACAGGAGAACAGTGTGGCCGTAACTTAAGTTACCAGTCAGGTCAATATCTGTATTTGACAATTATTATTAGCTAGCGCACTGTTTTGTTGTTGTTGTTGTTGTTGAAAGAATCAGATATAACCTAGTATGCTATTTTAAAAAAATACGTTTGCTAAATTAATGTTAGTTACCTAAAAATCTTCTCCTTAGCATCACTTTGAGCGCTGAATCGAACCCATGAGTCCATCTCAAGGCTCGTCACATCCAGATGTATGAAAATAATAATATTCGCCAAAGATAACCACCGTTATAAGCTCGGTTAACTTCACAAATGTAATAACGTAAGCAACTATGTCCTGCCGCCGACGGGAATTCAAGGTACTTATGATTAATCTAGTAATACCACGGCTTACTCCTAAATAATGATATGCTGTATCAAAATTGTGTTTATTCACAAGACGGCGAGAAGGCAAAGCAGCGAGGTGACGTTAACAGTTTACCCGTGTGGTGTTGTAATGGAATGGGATAAATACTTATCGTAAAACATCAGAAAGTATGCGCTAATTAAGTTTGATAAAATGACTAGCTAGGTTTCAAGGTGGACAGTGATCTTCTTCTTCTTCTTCTATGGTGTTTATGGTGGTAGGCATCACGAGTCGCATTATCGCCTCACTCTGGTTGTATTTATCCAATGTTGTCCGGCTGTTTATTTATATCCATGTGATCAGTCCAGTTCCTCTGAAAAAAATAAAATGCAAATTATATGCATATATATATATGAGGGAAAGCCGGAAATACAGTAATGTGCATACGTTTTAGACAGGGGACGCTGTTTTGAAGGCGAAATGTTGATTTGATACAGATTTACTTCTTCCTCAATTTGTATTTTAAGAATTGATCCAAAAAAAGGAAATTAAAATGTTTATTTTTATATATTGGTTTTCTAACTTTAAAGACTTCCCACCTGCCTAAAAACTTTTGCACAGTACTATATATATATATATATGCTACATGGAGGGAAAGCCGGATATACGGTGATGTGCATAAGTTTTAGGCAGGGGATGCTGTTTTGAAGGCAAAATGTTGACTTGATATATATTAACTTTATCCTCACTTTGTATTTTAAGAATTGATACAAAAAATAAACAATTAAAATTCATATTTTTATATATTGGTTTTCTAGCTTTAAAGACTTCACACCTGCCTAAAACGTTTGCACAGTACTGTATATATATATGATATATATATGATATATATGATATATATATATATATGAGACCATGACCATAGACCATAGGTGAGGGTTGGAACGTAGACCAACTGGTAAATCGCGAATTTCGCCTTTCAGCTCAGCTCCTTCTTCACCACGACGGTCCGGTACAACGCCCGCATTGCTGCTGATGCTGCACCAATCCGCCTGTCAATCTCACGCTCCATTTTTCCCTCACTCGTGAACAAGAACCCGAGATACTTGAACTAACTCCCTCGCTTGGGACAGCAACTCAATCCCAACCCGGAGAGAGCACTCCACCGTTTTCCCGCAGAGAACCATGGCCTCAGACTTGGAGGTGCTGACTCTCATCCCAACCGCTTCACACTCAGCTGCAAACCGCTCCAGTGCATGCTGAAGGTCACAGTCTGAAGAAGCCAACAGAACCACATCATCTGCAAAGAGCAGAGAAGCAATTCTGAGGTCCCCAAACTGGACACACTCCGCCCCCCGGCTACGCCTTGAGATTCTATCCATGAAAATCACAAACAGAATCGGTGACAAGGGGCAGCCCTGGCGGAGTTCAACACCCACTGAAAACGTATTTGACTTTGTGCCGAGTATACGGACACAACTCTCACTCCGGTTATATAGGGATCGAATGGCTCGTAGCAACGGCCCCGGTACCCCATACTCCCGCGGTACCCCCCACAGGACTCCCCGTGGGACACGGTCGAAGGCCTTCTCCAAGTCCACAAAACACATGTAGACTGGATGGGCAAACTCCCATGCCCCCCCAAACAGCCCCGCAAGGGTAAAGAGTTGGTCGCGCCTTGCCGCTGAGGAGCTTCCCAACTACCTCAGTGACCTCTGCCAGGGATATTGCTGAGACTTCCCCCGAGTCTTCGAACTCTGCCTCCTCCACAGAGGACATGTTGGCGGGGTTAAGAAGTTCCTCAAAGTGCTCCTTCCACCGCCTGACGATATCCCCAGTCCGGGTCAGCAGTTCTCCTCCCCTGCTCAACAGAGCCTGGGCCAATCCCCGCTTTCCCTTTCTGAGCCGTCTAACGGTTTGCCAGAACTTCCTTGAGGCCAACTGAGAGTCCTTCTCCATAGCCTCCCCGAACTCCTCCCACACCCGGGTTTTTGCTTCTTTGACTACCAAAGCTGCAGCCCTTCGGGTCGCCCGGTACCCGTCTGCTGCTTCAGGAGACCCCTGGACCAACCAAGCCCGAAAGGCCTCCTTCTTCAGTCTGACGGCTTCCTTCACCACTGGTGTCCACCAGCGGGTTCTTTGGTTGCCGCCACGACAGGCACCGACGACCTTCTGACCACAACTCCTAGCAGCCGCTTCCACAATGGAGGTTTTGAACTTGATCCACTCGGAATCAATGTTCCCAACCTCCCCCGGGATGCACGAGAAGTTCTTCCGGAGGTGGGAGTTGAAGACCTCCCGGACAGGGTCCTTAACCAGACGTTCCCAATTCACCCTCACTACGCGTTTGGGTTTACCGGGTCTGTCCGGCAGCCTCCACCGCCATCTGATCCTACTCACCACCAGGTGGTGATCAGTTGACAGCTCAGCTCCTCTCTTTACCCGAGTGTCCAAGACATACGGCCGCAGGTCTGATGATACGACCACAAAGTTGATTATCGATCTGGTCCTCTGGTACCAGGTACACTTATGAACCTCCCTATGCTCGAACATGGTCATGAGCTTTGGGTAGTGACCGAAAGAATAAGATCGCGAGTACAAGCGGCTGAAATGTGTTTCCTCCGTAGGGTGGCTGGGCTCAGCCTTAGGGATAGGGTAAAGAGCTCGGTCATCCGGAGGCGGATGTTCTGTCCTGGGATGTGGTTCAGGTGGGAGGGGAGGGTCAGAGTGAAGGCCAGGTCACCAAAGAGACAGTATGTGCTTTTTGGGGACACGGAGGGCTAGAAGTTGTGTCTTAGTCATAACAAAGTTACGTCTAACTTTCCTGTGTACGTGTCCTACCTTTGCTGATAAGGAACATGTGGTTAACCTTGTCCAATGGAATGATTGTTTATCTTAGACCTATATACTCGTTAGAACCTTGTCAACGAATCAGAACTTGCTATATCGTTAGAGTGAACTCACTGTAGTAATTTCTGTGTACAGACTCTGACTCAGACTCTGCAGTCATCAATAAAATTGTACTTGCTTTTTTCATGGGTTCTCCCTGTCATTAATTGGTTATTTTCTGTCATAGATTGAAATTATCCATTACACCTGACACAGATTACAATAGGCCGTTTCCCTACAGTATTGCTTCCCAGCCAACATGTCAAAGTGGGGCCCACATGGGCCTTACCTGGGGTAGGTGGGCTTCAACTGGGCATGGGCTCAGAGTAGGCTTTTAATTAGGTTGGCCCGGAAGAATATTCAAATGAGCACACCATTTAGACAACAAACATGGGTACTGGAAGGGTCCCAAGTGGGCTACATTCTCCACAGTGAAAATAGTAGAAAATGAAATGAAATTGTATCTACCAAAGTGATCTGCATACAGTGCATCCGGAAAGTATTCATACCTTCACTTTTTCCACATTTTATTATGTTACAGCCTTATTCCAAAATGGATTAAATAAAAAAATGTTCTCAACATTCTACACACAATACCGCATATTGACAAAGTGAAAAAAGATTTTCAGAATTTTTTACAAATGTATTAAAAATAAAACAATAAAATATCACATGTACATAAGTATTCACACCCTTTACTCAATACTTTGTTGAAGCACCTTTGGCAGCAATTACAGCCTCAAGTCTTCTTGAGTACGATGCTACAAGCTTGGTACACCTATTTTGGGGCTGTTTCTCCCATTCTTCTTTGCAGATTGTCTCAAGCTCCATCAGGTTGGATGGGGAGCGTCGGTGCACTGCCATTTTCAGATCTCTCCAAAGATGTTCAATCGGGTTCAAGTCTGGGCTCTGGCTGGGCCACTCAAGGACATTCACAGACTTGTCCCGAAGCCACCCCTTTGTTATCTTGGCTGTGTGCTTAGGGTCGTTGTCCTGTTGGAAGGTGAACCTTCGCCCCAGTCTGAGGTCCAGAGCGCTCTGGAGCAGGTTTTCATCAAGGATCTCTCTGTACATTGCTGCATTCATCTTTCCCTTGATCTGGACTAGTTTTCCAGTTCCTGCCGCTGAAAAACACCCCCACAGCATGATGCTGCCACCACCATGCTTCACTGTAGGGATAGTATTGGCCAGGTGATGAGCAGTGCCTGGTTTCCTCCAGACATGACGCTTGGCATTCAGGCCAAAGAGTTCAATCTTGGTTTCATCAGGCCAGAGAATTTTGTTTCTCATGGTCTGAGAGTCCTTTAGGTGCCTTTTGGCAAACTCCATGCGGGCTGTCATGTGCCTTTTACTGAGGAGTGGCTTCCGTCTGGCCACTCTACCATAAAAGCCTGATTGGTGGAGTGCTGCAGAGATGGTTGTCCTTCTGGAAGGTTCTCCCATCTCCACAGAGGAACACTGGAGCTCTGTCAGAGTGACCATCGGGTTCTTGGTTACCTCCCTGACCTTCTCCCCCAATTGCTCAGTTTGGCTGGGCGGCCAGCTCTAGGACGAGTCCTGGTGGTTCCAAACTTCTTCCATTTGCGAATGATGGAGACCACTATGCTCGTTGGGACCTTCAATGCTGCAGAAAATTTTTTGTACCCTTCCCCAGATCTGTGCCTCGATACAATCCGGTCTCGGAGGTCTGCAGACAATTCCTTGGACTTCATAACTTGGTTTGTGCTCTGACATGCACTTTCAACTGTGGGACCTTATATAAACAGGTGTGTGCCTTTCCAAATGATGTCCAATCAATTGAATTTACCACAGGTGGACTCCAATCAAGTTGTAGAAACATCTCAAGGATGATCAGTGGAAACAGGATGCCCTTGAGCTCAATTTTGAGTGTCACAGCAAAGGGAGCGAATGCTGATGTACATGTAATATTTTATTTTTTTATTTTTAATACATTTGCAAAAATTTCAATAAAAACTTCTTTCACTTTGTCATTATGCGGTATTGTATGTAGAATGTTGAGATTTTTTTTTTATTTAATCCATTTTGGAATTAGGCTGTAACATAATAAAATGTGGAAAAAGTGAAGGGGTATGAATACCTTCTGGATGCACTGTATATACGTAGTATATGCACCGTTGTAAAAAATAAAAACGTTTTAATTGTTGTTGTTTGACTCTTGGGCTAATGTGCAAATGTTATAGCTGGTAAATTTACGTCACTTTAATCTAAGCTAAAAATGCCAACACTCATTATGCAATGTTGCCCAACCAATTTTCTGCTCTTTAAAAGGTTCAATACATTATTTTTTTTCTTCTCTTAATCATATACATTACTAATGGAGCCTGGGAAGAGACGTGGCCAGTGGCGTATAGTAGTTACGACTGGCCCCAGTGCACGCTATTATGATGGCCCCTAGAACACGCTAGTTACTAGTTATGAAGCACACACACAGACCATTAGGCGTATATATATTTTACCAACAATGTGTTGGATTTTACTGTTGAATGGGTTACTTAGGCTATTACAGGGAAATTACTTGGCAAGGTCGACACGATTATATTGGTTTTAAACTCAAATAAATCATCCCATTGGTCAAGAGGGAAGACGTGTTCACTCCCAGTATCGAAAAGGTCACGTACACATGTTATGGCGGAGACACACTCCTCCGAAAAGCACATGCTGTCTTGTTGGTGACCTGGCCTTCCCTCTGACACTTCCCTCACGTCTGAACAACAGCTCAGGCCAGAATATTCTCTAGAATGCCAAGTTTGGCCACCACAGACTAAAACAAGCTTGTTTAAAGTATTGATACATGAACCACAGGTTTATAAATCATTTTAAATAGTCTAGAGATTACATAAATTCCAACATATCATGGGTTCCTTTGACTTTTAAATTTAGCAAGGTAATAAAAAGCTAATTGTTTGATATACACTAACACTAGTCATACATGAGAATGTAATATATATTGACAAAATTGAGTCTTAGGGTCACTGAAAAGGTTTTTGAACTTTCGTCATCTTTTGTTCTGGGTTATTGTAAATTGAACATACTTCCAAACTTCTTTGGGAGTCAGTCATTACTGTGATGCTATTTAAAACATTCTGGGTATTTTCCTTTGACTGGATGACAATAATTTAATAAACAATATGTGTTCAAATAGGTTAATCAGATACTATGCATACAAAGAAGTGTGTTCGATTACTATTTAAATACCAAATATTAAAAAAGATGTGACCAAGGGGCTCAAAATTGCTTTAAACTCCAGCAGATAGGAATAATTCTTTCAAATAATGGGGGTATTGTCTGATGTCTGGTTGTTTTTTTTTCTTTATTGTGTGTCAATTTGATGACATGTTTGTTCAAATGCTGATTTTAATTTCTACCTTTTTGAACTGGTTCATGGGACTGATCAACCCGTGATATGGTTTGTGTTTGATGTTTAACTCTGCGGTAAACACTTATCTTTCAGTCATTCACATAGCCAGTCGACATTTCTAGTTGTTTAAGATATGGCCATTTTGTTGCTGATTGGTTTGCATTCTGTTTTCTGCCGAGTTCTGTATTGCCGAGTTGTGTTGTGCACCACAAATCGGCAAAGAAGGGGGAAAATAAGAATGATAAACTATTAAAAATTATAATAAAAAAATTGGGAGACTGACAAATTATTACATTTTAAACTTACACAGAATGTACACAATTTACTGATGGTTCTAAGACATTGGAATTTGAGCAGCAATGTAATATTGGTTCTGGTTTTGGATTTTGTTTGAATAATTTGGGTTGTTGACTTTGTAAATTATCCCTGACATACGCAGGGACAGGACTGTGAAATGTGATGGGTTACAGAGATATACAAATGACTGTTACAAGAAACATGGGATTGAGCGATGTACAGCAAAGTCTGAATATTTAGCAAATTGTAAAGACGATTCAGGGCTCAGTCTCTCCACAAATAGGTGCAGATGCAGACACACCTTGTACTTGGAGTTTGACTGGAATAGTTGTTACCTGCTACAGGAGGTGGCCGTAGGGCAGTTTATGCCCAATCTTGGACATTTACACACTGAAGCTTATTTATTTTGCAAATTACTCAGAATATGACCTGTCAGAATATGACAGGGGATCGCCCTGCAACCTTTTCAGATTTACTTTTGAAATGGGAACTCTCATCAAGAAAAGACCGTAAAAAAAAAAAAAGGGGGGGGGGGGGGGGGTTATCCATTCATTGGGATTTATCCAGGACTCTGTGATCACAAAAATGTCTGGATAGACAGTTCAGCATACCAAATATCAAATTATTATAGTTATAGCCATATAAGCTAGCTAAAAGGAGAGATGGATAATATGTAATGTGTACCTCAGGTTTGGATACCCTCACATCAAAGAGCTTGGCTTATTAATGTGATTCCACCATAGGTGGAAATAGTACTGAAAAATCATACCCAAGTACGAGTAGTGTTACTTTAGTTAAGTTAAGACTCAATTACAAGTATATTTAATAGTAAACGTAAAAAAGTAGCTCATTTAAAAGTACTCAAGTAAAAGTACATTTGTATTACTAAAATGTACTTCGCTCAAAATGTTTAGTATGGGTTTTCCCCAAATAGACATAAAAGGTCATTCTCAGCTTAATTTTGAGACCAGCGAAATTGGTTGCGCTGAACTTTGACCTCTAAGCATTTTTTACGTTGACTTATCGTTTTGCCTTACAAGCTACCTGTAAATGTAGTCATTTTGCCCTGCATTTCAATGGGGAAATGCAATAAGTTCCAATGCCCTTTAAAAAGAAACGCTTGCAATTTTCAACCTAAATATATCGACATATATCTTCATATTTTGATGAAAATTGTATAGTGTATACCAGAGAGGGCATAGACTTTGAACTATCTTTTAAAATAACTGAAATCAAGTTTGGCATGTGAAGCTGAAGCTCATAAACCAATTACGAAATATAGCCATTTACCAATCTTTCTACAAAATTCATGTTAATTGCACACTTGTTCCCAATCAACAACACACAGGTTGTTTTAAATTAAATGTTCAGATGAACTAGGTGATCGCAGCCGGTGCCATTTTGTTTTTGAACACAAGCTTCTGAACACAAGCTTCTGTCTATCCCTGAAGAGGCTTGCCCAACATTCCTTTCAATTAACTCCCAATGGGCTCGCGCTGGTATTCCACAGCACGCTGAACCCAACTGTTAATTCTGAGAGCTGACTAAAGATACTGCGTTCAGATGTGTGAGAGTGAAGCCTGCAAAAAATAGCACATTTAAAGATACTCAGTAACAGAATGCAAATTAAAAGAAGCAAAGCAGAATACATATTTTTACTCAAAGTACTCAAGTAAGTAGCCTGCCACATTTTTCAAATACTTAAAAATTCGAAATCTTCAAAAACACTGTGCAAGTACAGTAATTAGAGTATTTGTAATTTGCTACTTTACACTTCTGTATTTTATGTAGCATTTTTGTATTTAAAACCTTATATACATTTATTACAATATTATACTGGCACCAGTTGTATTCATTTGTACTTTTTATGTGGTACTACAGGTATGTTTCCGTGTGTAATATTAACTAATATTTACTTATTTCAGCTGTGAAGCGTCCAAACACATCCACGTTTGCATATACTGTAAGGCTCAAAATAGACAGCATATCAAGCAGAAAAAAGTGAGTTTACTAGTTTAATTCTACATTTGTAAATACACACACAAACACACTGGGAAGCTTACACGTCACTGTGATCAGTCACAAAAAAAAGAAACCTCAATCTTTTGTCTCTGACTCAAGTGTTTTTGTCTTTTTGTAAGTTTGCATTTGGGTCTTCCTCCTTGTTGGCTGCGTAACAATAAACTAATAGTTAGGTATTGTTTATCTACGGGCTGATGAGATTTACAATGCATCGATAACTGGGTTTGGTGTAGCCTTCCTTTGTCAATGTAGTAACCAACTATATTCTTTTTAAAGCAACTGTATACAACTTTTTTTATAGTAATGTTAACGTTATCAATACGTTTTTTCTGACAGCACATTTGTCATGTCTACGGGAGAATTAAAATAATCGCGGTTCAGATCAGTCCTCTTGAAGTCTCGATATTTAACACATTTTGCCTGCCACTGGGCACGATCTCCCGCGAAACTGTGACAAATTGCTTAATGGCACAAGAAAGTGGGTCAATAAATCAGGAAGAGACGCCTATACTTAGTCGTGTAGTCGTTGATCGTTCTTGCGATATGCAGTGGCTGCGAGCATCCGGCACATCTTCTTTGCGACGGTTATGCCCCATTCACACCGCGCACGTTTATTGTATTGTTTTTACGCAATCATTGCAACCAAGTTGACGCACAAGAAGACCAAACCCCATGCAAGATGGAGGGAAGCTTTTTCTTTTTATTAACGTGAGAAATTGTATATTTCAAGGTCATAACGTTCCTAATCAGTATCCCATAATGATTTGCTTGAAAGCTAAAAAATATTATCTTCTTCTGTGGATCATCAACGTCCGTTTCTTCCGCCACACGGCAAAACAACGCAAAAGATGAAAATATCCAACGCATGTGATTGCGGTCACGCAATGCAGCCTAGTCGGCCGCTGACTGGCAGCGGCGCGGATGACCGTCATTGAAAATGAATGACTTCCGCCGGACTGCAAGCATTTTGCCGTGCGCAGTGTGATCGGGACGTTTCATTTCATTTCACCAAGCAAACAGTAGGGGTTACCAAAATCACCTCCTAAATAATGCTGCCAATGGCAACTTTAAACAATCCGAACAACCACATTTGGAATGAGAATTTTGTTTATTTTAAATGACAATAAATTAAGGCAAACAGTAATGATCACAAAGAAAATAGAAGAAAAACAAAGATTATTGCTTTTAAGTAGGCTATTGCACTCAAATCCACAGAATGCAAGTTGACAAATCAAGAACTGTGTACACTATTTTAAAGGCTTGACATTTATCTTGATATATACCAATACACTAGAAAACACACATACGCATAGTAGCCTATTAGTTCCAATGTGTAAGGCAACGATGCTAATAAAGTTGTTACATATTTATTCATATGGGCATGGGGCAGCAATCTACCATCAGTGATTATTAAATTAAATTAAATTAAATTAAGTTATAGTGACGAAATTCAACAGTGACAAACTTTAACAATCTGCCATTAAGGTCAAGTATCTATACAGTAAGACTACTAATGAATCAATAAGCAATCATATTGAGTTCACAACAAATCTTGTCAAAGCAGGACCATACTACGGCAGTGTTTAGTCCTCTCATGTACAAAGATAACCCCCACAGACTTAATACTTAAAGGGTAATTCTGCAACCACACAATGCTGATATTTAACAATTTAGCTATATTGTTTTAATCTACGTTTTTTCTGTTTCATACTTATTTTTTCCCAGTAGAGTACTGCTCAAAGGTTAAGGGTATCTTAGAAATGTCCTTATATTTTTTAAAGAAAAGCAAAGTACATTTCAATTAAAATATCTATAATTGATCAGAAATACAGTCTATACATGTTAATGTGGTAAATTACTATTATACCTGCCAGCAGATTTTTTATGGAAGATCTACATAGGTGCACATTTTCAGCAACCATCACTCCTGTGTTCCAATGACACATTGTTTTAGCTAATCCAAGTTCGTGTTAAAAAACGAATTGATCATTAGAAAACCCTTGTGCAATCATATTAGCACAGATTAAAACTGTTGTTCTGATAAAAGAAGCAATAAAATTGGCCTTCCTTAGTATCTGAAGCTTCAACATTTGTGGGTTTGATTAAGGTTTAAAAATAGGCAGGAACAAATTACTGAATTAAAAAAAAATTCTGAAGTAGCCGTCACATAATAAATTTGTAAGGTATGGCGCAGAGCACTGTGCAGACACCATATGAAAAGCGAAGCGCAGATCTACGTCATCAACATGATGGGAATTTCTGTTGCCAATTTACATTTGCATACAAAGCTTAGCCCGTGACTGTCAATGTGTCTGCTTGTCATAGCAATGAACATAAACAGCTATTTTATTCAACCTTACTTTAAACAGGAGAAACACAATGAAATTAAAAATCTGTTTTTCAATTGACACATGGGCATGGGGCAGAAAGCTAGTTTCACAATTGGATTTAGCTAAATTCGTAACGCCTTCTGTCTACGTCCCACACTGCTATTTTATTGGTTGCCCTTTGAAAGGTCAAGGTTAGTCAACAGAAGTTGAGGTTAAAATAAAATTGAGCGCTGCTCAAAGTGGCAATTTCGGGCGGTGCATGACACCGACAGTAGCGCAGACCAGAGTTTGGCGCCAATGCTCAACTCCATAGGAGACAATGGCACAGCCAGGACAGTGCAGTTTTTAACGCTGATCATGTGTAGCCACCTTGAGAAGTGAAGGCTAATTCATGCGAGAAATTGCCAAGAAACTGGGGATCTTATACAATAGTGTGTAATACTCCCTTCACAGAACAGCGCAAACTGGCTCTAACCAGAATAGGAAGAGAAGTGGGAGGCCCTGGTGCACAACCGCGCAAGAGGACAAGTACATTAGCGTCTATAGTTTGAGAAACAGATGCCTCACAGCCTGGCAGCTTTGTTAAATGGTACTCGCAAATTACCAGTCTCAACGCCAACTTCAAATGCAGAAAAAATGAAGGATGCTGGAGGAGTGCTTGACACCTTCTGTCAAGCATGGTGGAGGGATATTGAATAAGGAGGGCTATCAGTCCATTTTGCAATGTCATGCCACACCCTGTAGATGGCACTTGATTGGAGTCAATTTCCTCATACAACAGGACAATCACCCAAAGCACAGCTCCAAACTATGCAAGAACTATTTAGGGAAGAAGCAGTCAGCAGGTATTCGGGCTTTAAAGGAGTGGCCAGTACAGTCACCAGATCTCAACCTTATTGAGCTGTTGTGGGAGCAACGAGTGCCCGTATCTCTGACCCAATACTAAATACATTTTACTTTTCTGGCTATTAATATTCCCCTTTTTCTGCCATCGTTTAACCATCTATTCTAAACAACATAATCTGATTTGGTCACAGGTTACTCATTTGGAGTCGTCCCAACTCATAGTGTAACTTTGTCTTTTAAAAATATTCTCCTTGTTCTCCTATACTTTGTCTTTCCAATCCCTTCTCTTCCCAAACAAAATGACTTTTCCTGTCCATCTCTTATGTCCTTCCAGCTATGAGGTATTTATTTTACTTTATGGCTCTTTGACAGCATAATCAATTGTTGTAAAATAAACAATAATTAAACTAAAGTTAAAAAAAATGTTTTGTCTCTTGCTTATCTCATGCCTATTATATTTTAATAGGTGTGTGCATATACAATGGCTGTGATTATCTAAGTAATTCTAATTCGGTGTTTGTTGCTAAATATATTATAATTTGAGTTATAGTTCTCCTAATAGGACTCTTGTATGAAATTAGGCTCCACGACTGCATTATTATTTTTAGTGCTCAGAGTGCTGTTTCTTCTGAAAGGTTGAGCGCATGCGACTCCAGAAGGAATGGCTTCTCCTCGTTTTCCTCTCGTTACCGCGCACCGTTTCAGCTTCTCGCTGGCGAATCTGGCGCACGAGGGCAGCGAAGACCTCATCAATGTAGTAGCGGAATGCAGCAGAGGTCTCAAAGAAGGGGCATTGGAACTCTCGTGCAAGCTCCCTACCCTCTTCTACTGACACCTTGTGGAACAGAGGAGAACAGACATTCACCCCCAAAAAAAGGACATCACTCAACATCACTTTGCCAATTACCCTTGAAAGAACAATCTTATTGCAGTTATTTTTACAGTAACAACTTTGGAAACATTGTTTTTGCACACGCATGCACGCACGCACGCACGCACGCACTTCCACCCTCACCTGTCGAAGGTGTGCCAGATCAGACTTATTTCCCACCAGTACCACGGGCGTGTCTGCTGTGCGTCGTACGCGGTCAATGAGCTGCTTGAAATGTCGTGCCTCGTGAAAGCTTCGCCTGTCAGTGATGGAGTATGAGATGATGAAGCCCTCGCCAGCCCGCATATACTGATCCCGCATAGCCGTGAACTCCGCCTGGGAATGCAAGGGGACATAGACAGATTAATTGGTCAGGGTTTTAGCAATAGAAAGAGTACAGTGATTTTACATTAGAGTGTCAGTTATGTTATATTACTTGACACAGGTTAACACACATTGCCTTTACCCATATCCTTTCACATATGATTTTGTATGATCAATACAATGCTAATGTTTCAATTTAACCAACCAAAATACCCATTGGTAAGCGATGACAGGAAAAAGAGCCTGGTATACTTCCAATTCAGTACTTTACCTGTCCTGCCGTATCAAGGATGTCTAAGTTAGCAGGTTCATTGTCAATGCGAATCTGTGTCTTGTATGCATCCTCTGAGAAAAAGATAGAGGAATAGTGAAAAGCAGTGGTTCGTAACCAAAATGTTAAATTCTGATCTCTGTCTGTCGTGTATAATTATATAATATAATTAAGTCATCGTGTTTGCTTAAAATGGTTTATTAATATACTTATAAAGTAAATGATACATACAATTTTAGAAGGGCTATGGCAGTTAAAGGTTATGCCACTAAAAAGCATAATTTGTATTAATCAACACTATGTCTTTAAAGCAATAATATAAATAATCTCACCAATGGTAGGGTCATGATCCTCTGGGAACCTGTGGCTTATGAACTGCATTATGATGGCTAAGGAGAGACAAGATAGAAAGAGTAAAAAATACACACAAATAACACGACTGTATTTTAAAAATGCACAGGATATGGTGTAATAATATTCATGTGACATAATAAAAATAAGCACTTTAGAAACCCATATTTAGAAGGGATTTAATCAATTATTCCTGCATGCTTCCCTGCTCGGCAGGGAAGCTGTCTCTTTTATTCTCTAGCTTCTGGATTTAACAGCCCACTCAAACCGTACCTGGGTACTGAGTTGAACAATCTTTCCCTACTTTATAAATGCTGGTACTCTTAACTGGGCCCTACAGGAAACTTACCTTTTGTCTGCTATATTTTCCTACTTGATTTCTGATTGCTTCTCGTTCTCTCATATGTTAGGAGGTAACTTGCATTGGGTTTCTTGGTATGATGTTCTTTGTAAAAAGACCATAAAAGCTGTGTTGGTTTTAGCTGTAGATTCCTATTTCATTAACTCTTGTGTGGTGTTCGGGTCTGTGGGACCTGTTTTCAATGTTTACTAAAAGAATAACGATGCAATGAATAAATATTTGAAAAAACACATTTTCTTTGAGTGTATGCCCCTACACATTTATTTTAAATATGTGGTATAAATCAAGTTCCAGCACACACCAGGATACGATTGACACTTTATTTGCACATACAGTTGTCAATGGTTTGGACACACAATTGAAGTGAATGGGAAAGTGTGTCCAAACATTTGACTTGTACTGTACGTACAAAAATAAGCAAACTACGCATTTCGCTTATGAAGCTTTATCAAATTTGTCCAGATTATCAATCAGGTGGATGTTTAAATACAATAGGTCTTCCTGAAGGATTCACAAGTCTCTTATGAATCTTCGGTAGCAAATAGAAGGTAGAATGTAGGGGAAGACAGGAGACCTATAGTGGCAGGGAACGATTCTTTATTCGAACCATTTTGTTCATTCAATTTGTTGATCATTACATAAAATAAAATAAAGATTTTAGGACCTGGAGACACCTGGGGCTTAGCCCAGACCACTATTCTTATTCGTTTTTTTTTTTTTTACGTTGCTAGCCTATTCTGGCAAGCAAAAATACTGGTCATTCATTGATCGTCTGCTATAATAAATTTTTTAATGCTATGATTTACATTTACAAAGGGCTGTATAGCTAAATAGGCCAACTTTAGTTCTTACTATGTCTTATTCTTTCAATTATTTTAAAAACAGCACGTTATTTTGCATCATCTAAATATTCCTGTGAAAAATGACATTGTATGTTAGTAACTTTTGACATGGAAAGCTTATAAACGAACATTCCACACAGAATCGAATGTAAAATCTTTTCAGGGCAGTTTCGCTGGGAGTGTTTTGGGAGCAACAAATAAAATTTTGTTTAGGGCCACCAAAATCCTAGGGCCGGCCCTGGCAAGGAGGCAGGGGTAATCAGCTAGATGGGAATCACCTGGGCCAGCCGGGGCTCACCCTATGAAAGATCACTGCTGGAATAATCTTTGGTAGTGTGTTTGGTTAAGAGTCCACAGGTTCTTCCAATACAATCAAGCTTAGTATTTAAACAAACACCTGATGATAATCAGGGCGAATATGATGAAGCTGCATGCGAAAATCGTAGTTCACATATTTTTTTTTGTATCTACAAATAAAGTGTTAATCGTATCCTGGTGTGCACTGGAACCTCAAGTTTAATATGCTTCACTCTGCACTGGCTGGCACCCATAAGAAAAGGGCTGCTGTGCACAGAGTATTGCCAATTTTATAAACATGGACTCAAGGGTAAGAAAAGTGTTGGAATTGTAGGTGAAAACAAGTAAATATGGTAAAATCATCTGCACAGAGAGAATTATCTGCAGTCACAGTGTGTGCAGGTGCTTACCACTCTTCCCCACTCCTCCTTCTCCTAGCATGACCAATTTGTATTCGCGGGAGAGGCCCCCGGAGCCCAGAGAAGACTCCATCCACAATGCTGAAAAAAACATACATTGTCAACCACGAGACAGTATTTACAAATATGTACACGGCTGTATTACTACATCACTACTCTCTCTCTCTCTCACACACACTGTCTAATTTGTTGATTTGTCTAATTTCCAGAGGGGGGGAATACAATTTTGACAGGGTGGGTGGGGGGGGGGTTTGTCATGGAATGATTGGCTAAAGTGGTCATTAAGCCATTTTCTTTTCCTCTCAAAGTCACCTTAATGTACCTTTTCATTGCTGTTAAAATATAACAAATATATACACCTGTTCAGATATTTCAACATCCCCTTGGTGACTTTTAAACAATTCGACCACTGCCGATGCCTTCAAGCACATATATGGCAATAAATCAGTCAAAATAGGTCCTGAAATTGCTTTGTTATTTATGTTTACAGAAACAACAATGTAAAACATTTCTTTATAGACAAACATAAAACATATCTCATTGAACAACCAACTGAACAAGTGTCATATGAAAGTGTCCAGTATTATTTGAAAGCTGATTGATACCTTGTACAGTAGAAGAAATCACAGTTGAAGCCAAAGGTTTACACATCTAGGCTAAAGATATTCAAACTCTGTTTTTCACAACTCCACACATTTCATGTTACCATACATTCCTTGTGGCAAGTCAATTATGGCACCTACTTTGTTCACATCAGAGGTAATTTTAAAATAATCAATTAGAGACAAATTTATTTCATTATGTCAGAATTCAAAAGTTTACATACAGGGTCAAAAGTTTACATACACCAAGTTGACTGTCTCTTTAAACTGTCTGGAAGGTTCCATAAATTGATGTAATGGCATTTTAGAAGCTTCTGATTGGCCAATTGTCATAATTAGGAGTTAATTGGGAGTTAATTTGCCCCATGTGGCTGTATTTAAGGGCCTACATTTAGAGCCAGTGCTGTTTTGCCCCTTGACACTGGAAAAATCCAAGCAACTCAGCCAAGACCTCAGGAAAAGAAATTGTGGACCTCCACAAGTCCGGTTCTTCCTTAGGAGCAATTTCCAAACAACTGAAGGTACCATGAGCATCTGTTCAAACAATTGTATGCAAATACAAAAATCTTGGGACCGCACAGACACTACATCGTTCAGGAAGGAGGCACAAATTAACTCCCAGGGCGGAACAAATTTTGGTCCGAAAGGTTCAACTGAACCCTAAGACAACAACAAAGGAACTGGTGAAGGAGTTGGAGGCATCAGGTACCAAAGTATATACATCCACCATTAAGAGAGTCTTACATCGCCATGGCCTGACAGGCTGTCGCGCAAGGAAGAAGCCCCTACTCCAAGACTGGCATAAAAAAGCCAGAATGAAGCTTGCAAGTGATCACCAGAATGAAGACCTAGCCTTTTGGAGGAGAGTTCTCTGGACAGATGAAACAAAAATGTAACTCTTTGGCCATAATGATCAGCGCTATGTATGGAGGAAAAAGGGTGAGGCTTTTAATCCGAAGAACACCATCCCAACTGTGAAGCATGGGGGAGGCACTGTGGCAGCATCATGTTGTGGGGGTGTTTTGCTAGAAAAGGGACTGGTGCACTTCAGAAAATAGATGGCATCATGAGGAAAGAGGATTATCTAGAAATACTAAAGAAGCTTCAAAGTTGGAATACTATATCCAGCCTAGAGGTTAGAACAGTGACCTCCAGGAAGCTATATTCAGCTAAAGAGTCGTTGAACTTATAATGATTAATGCCTTGGTTCAAAAAGCACGTTCTACAATAGATTGCATTAACAGCAACACCTCAAGACATCAGCTAGAAAGTTAAAACTTGGTCGCAACTGGGTCTTTCAGCAGGACAATGATCCTAACCATACCTCCAAAGTTGTAAAAAAATGGCTTGAAGACAACAAAGTAAAAGTATTGGAGTGGCCAGCACAAAGCCCTGACCTCAATCCCATAGACAAAATCCCCAAAATTGAACTCGACATTTAAATAAAAACACTAATCTTCTATAAACAAGACCCACTTGTTAATGCGCAAACTATTCCTGGATCCACGGAAATGCGTCTGATCATTTGACAATGCAGTAGCCTACATTAGGTCCAGGGGTTAAATTGGGCCGGGGCTGTCCGGGGCTCAGCCCCAACACTTAGCTACAGCCGAGAACAGAATATCTGGATGACATGTAGTCTCCGATGAAAGTAGCAGTTTCAAAATAGCATATGCAAATGGAACTCGAGACCACAGAGATAGAACACTGTTCTATCTCTATGCTCGAGACCGCTCGCAAAGTTTAGTTGACAGAGACAACGTCAGTTGCTAAGCAACCAAGATGTATCTCCAACTGCACAAAAAAATAATAGTACCAAAGGGAATTTCTGCAGCAACCTCAGTCACTTGTCATAGTCAGTCAGACAACACAGATGACCGAATGATAGGTGGATGGCAAGGTGAGAAGAAAAATAAATCAGAAACTGGACAGGTTTAATGACAGAATGTAAACTGCTCTGATATTTAAACAATGTTTCGATTTTACAAAATTATACTATAACTAATAGTTTATACTATAACAAGATAGTTTGCGGCAGGTTGCCTCCAATCTAGCTAGCTGTTACATTAAGCTAGCTGGCAAGCTCTAGTTCCAGTTAAAATGTCAAGCAAGCTACCACATATTGAAATCACTCAGTATTGTCAGGACAATCGTGGTTTGAGCAGAATGAGAGCAACTGAAATTACACCATGTAGGTAATGCAGGCAAGTTTGACAAAACATCAATGAAAGCTTACAGAAAGCTTTCTTCAAAAGGTACGTCTGACATCACTACTGATCTAGCAGCTAAGAACATGTGCTGAAACCATTTGTATCGTTGTAATATGTTCACTAGGTAATCCAATCATGATTTCATTTCTGGATATAAAAGTAACCAAGCTAGTTCAAGTTTTTTGTCTCTTGGCGCATTTTCAATTTTGTCATCATGTCATGCCATCAGTGCTTTCATTTAATATTAAGGTTTTCCTTTTCCTTTGTCTCCTAATTTAAAATCAGAGTTGAGCAGAACAGATCAGGTGATGAGAGAAGAGCAGAGCAGCTTGGGGAGGAGAGAAGAACAGGGGAGCTTGGACATGAGAGAGGAGCAGATCAGTTTGGGGAGGAGAGAAGAACAGGGGAGCTTGGACATGAGAGAGGAGCAGATCAGTTTGGGGAGAAGAGACGGGTAGAGCAACTTGGGGAGGAGAGGGGCGCGGCGTAGAAGCAGCAACTGAGAATTTACCTGACTGCTTGAATAGAAATCAATGATTATTTCACCAAGACTTACCCATTTCTTATTGTTAAAAAATTTAAAATTGGGATGCAAAATCATTCAGGGAAGCAGGGTCACTTGGTGCAATGAGAACAGAAAAACTGAGGCACACATTATCTAGTGAATGGCAGAACTGTAGGGTAGGCCCATATGGCAACAACAATTAGAAGCAAATTAAATCTTTGAGAAAGAAGACAAGGAACACAATGTCTCCCATAGTCACAAATTAGCACAATACACTAAAAAGACTAGATGTGAAAGCTCTAGAATCAAGCTTTCTTAAAACAAGCTGAAATTTTAGTTTCAACCCACAATGTCTTCAGAACAATGTACTATATTGCAAAAAAATAACCGGCTTTAAAGCCGTTTCACACCAAGCACGGATTTTTGTGCGAAATATTGGCACGGAAATTTTTTTAAACTGATTTTGTGGGTTCTTATGAATGCTTGCACAGACATTTTTTTTCGGTGTTTTAGGTGTAAAAAAAAAAAAAAAACAGTTTGAAAGCTTGCTGCCAAAATGGGAGAATGATTAATATAGTTTCTCAATATCCAATATTGTTCAACAAACACCGCGACGAATACCTCAACACCAGTGTTGTGCTAGTTACTGGAAATTTGAATTTAGTTAGTTACTTGTTACCTCTTTAAAAAGTAACTAAGTTACTAACATGAGTAACTTTTGTGTTTCCGAATTTACTCAAACTCTGAAGTTTAGGCTTTATTTTTTATCCCACACTGCTAACTTGTGATCTTCAGTGGTTCTGTGGTACTTTCTATCAGCCAATAGGCCCCGATATACACATATATTTTAAAACAGCAACACAAATAATAATCTAATAAACCATGAATTGTTTACTAAGCAATTCAATAAACCACTCACAAAATATTTGTTCAATTTATTTATTCTAATCTCAAATGGCCAACCAACAAGCCTCAAAACTCACGACTTAGATTCTCAGATCAAAATAATATTCCTACATTCAAAGCGGATGAAATAAAATGATGCAAGTTTCACAAAATGCTCAACAATGACCATTATTTAAGTTTAAAGAAAAATACATTTCCCGTATTGTTTGTGTCCAAGCCACCAGTCCAGATCAAACAGTAATTTTGGTTCAAGCTGGTACCGCACTGTAACTTTTGCTGAAGGGCCCCACCAGTTCTTATAAAAAGACAGCAAAGTGCATGCACGACTGAAAGTTTTGGTTCTATTTCTATCAGCGATCTCTGTTGTTTCTGTGCAGACGTGGGGCCGGCCCCACCAAATGGCACACCCGCTTCACATCCGATCCTATTATCATCTTACGATCTTCACGACTTGCCATACACGTTTTGATAACTAGCATCTCCTTTTGGGAACTTTTTAGTGCCATTCCGTTTACCATTCTCTTGTATTACTATATATTTGTTCGTTTCTTTTTTCTTCTTCTTTTTTTTTGGTGGGGCATGGCCCATAATGACCGGCCACCACTGCATACACCAAACTTTCAGTCCATCTTTCCAAGTTTACATACATCTAGGCTAAAGTTATTCAAACTCAGTTTTTCACAACTCCACACATTTCATGTTACCATAGATTTCTTTTGGCAAGTCAATTAGGGCATCTACTTTGTTCACACCAGAGGTGATTTAATAAATCAATTCAAGACAGATTTATTTCACTATGTCAGAATTCAAAAGTTTACAGATGAAGAGATCGAGTTAGGCGGCTTGCGTGATCAAAGAAGCTTGAACATCAGTGCAGGTACATTGTGCACTGTGAAACATGCTAACATTACCTAGATAACTTTGAACATCTAACAAACATTAATCCACACCTAAACAAATTCCCTTCCAAACACCTATCTGGCTAATACAGTCAACTTAATGTGCCATTAAATATGTTGTATTATTTCGCAAACCGGACTTATTAACCCTCAAGTCCACATTAGTAACGTTAGGTAGGTAGCTGAAGTAAACTACTGGCTTGGCAAATGTCTAATTAAAACGAGGAGTTCAATTCCCATTTAAAAGTGAAATATTGTGCAAAATAATTTTTTTTAAGAACAGTTTCTCAGTCTTTTTCTCTTGCAAATCACCCCGATTTCTTTTGTAAAACACAATGGCATGATTTGATTATTTAAGAAAGCATAGAGTTATTATGAGTTTGTTTAATGAAATCTACTCGCCTGCAGGATTCATTTTTTTTACTGTGCAACATGTGTTGGAATTGTCAGTAAAAGAAGTAAACATGAGTAAAAGGTTTGCAGTGTACCTTCCTTGGTCACAACTGCGGTCTATCATGTTTTATTTTTCATCTGAAAGCCCTCCTCATTGGATGGATTTGGAATCTTGTTCTGTTACGCCAAGCTTACCATTGCACTTGTATTTGTATTCAGCAGATAGCAAATACCTGAGAAAAAATACAGACAACCCTTTTGTATTCCATACGATTAAAGTTTGGTTTGATGCTTGTAAATATTTGAATATAAATTCGTCTTGGTCACGCTTCAGTCCTATTTGGGGTAAAGCAAACTTTAAACCAGGGAAATGTGATTCAGCATTTCGGAAATGGACTGAAAAAGGGTTGAGGAAAGTGCAAGATATGTACACTGAAGATAAAGTTCTTATGTCCTTTTGTAGAAATATCAACCAAATGACACTCCAAATAATAATTCATTCAAATATCTTCAACTTTGGAGATCTATATCCTCATCTCAAAACCATTCGTTAGATATACCGGTCAATTCAGAGATCAGTCATAGGACATTGTTATGATAAAGTTTTGTTGCAGCCAATAATGTAATAACTCCCAATAACTGAGTAAATAAAATAAGCATTTTCCGTTCTTAATGTAATAAAAGTCAATAATGTAATAACTTACCAATAATGTAATATTTGTAATATTGTATAAGCCTATTTTCCACAACCCCTTACTGCACGTGGAGTTGGGTCGTTCGGCTACTTGGAGGGGATGCTCTGCGAGAGCTGGGATTACTAAACTGGGGGGCTTGCGTGGAAGGAACGGGAGATGGAAAACCCCAGAGGAGCTGTCTTTTCAGACAGGAATTAACTCGCTGAGACCTTTGGAGAAGTTTCTGGAGGAGGTGTTTAGGAACCTGCCACAGGCTGTAAAGGACTTTTTTGACCAGCCTCGAGAGACAGGGCCACCGGATTTCCCCCAGTTGCTGGTTGAAGCCGTGATGGGAGACTGGCAGGAGGGGCAGGGTTGTCTGCTGTCCTTTAATTCTCCGAGCCTAGATGAACTAGACAGTGTGAAGGGCAGGGCGTTATATGAAGTGTGTGAAGCTTAGGAATAAGGAGGCTTTAAAGGGGTTAAGGGAGCATCAGTGACAGGGCGTCCAAGATCTACAAATCTATACTTCTTTGAATTATGCATGACTGATAACATAAAAAACTAGAAAATCCATTTCCCTGAGTAAATGCGATGTGATGCGTCACAGTTATTGGACTGACCGCCTTAGCTCGCAGAACATGCTCCTGCAGCACAAGTGGACTGTGGTCCAGACCCTGTTTGTTGACAAGGGGTGCTTATTGCTGCTAGGTTGGCAGTGCTGCTTCATCATAATACAGTGCCTTGCAAAAGTATTCACCCCCCTTGGCATTTTTCATGTTTTGTTGCCTCACAACCTGGAATTAGAACGGATTGTTTGAAGGTTTGCATCACTTTATCCACAGAACATGCCTACAACTTTGAAGATGTGATTTTTGTTTTATTGTGAAGCAAACAACAAATAGGACAAAATAACAGAAAACTTCTGCGTGCATAACTATTCACCCCCCTAAAGTCAGTACTTTGTAGAGCCACCTTTTACGGCAATTACAGCTGCAAGTCGCTTTGGATAAGTCTCTATGAGCTTGCCACATCTTGCCACTGGGATTTTTGCCCATTCCTCAAGTCAAAACTGCTCCAGCTCTTTCATGTTGGATGGTTTCCGCTTGTGAACAGCAATCTTCAAGACTGACCACAGATTCTCAATTGGATTGAGATCTGGGCTTTGACTAGGCCATTCCAACACATTTAAATGTTTCCCCTTAAACCACTCGAGTGTCGCTTTAGCAGTATGCTTCGGGTCATTGTCCTGCTGGAAGGTGAACCTCCGTCCCAGTCTCAAATCACAGGCAGACTGAAACAGGTTTTGCTCAAGAATATCGCTGTATTTAGCACCATCCATCTTTCCCTCGACTCGAATCAGTTTCCCAGTCCCTGCTGCTGAAAAACATCCCCACTGCATGATGCTGCCACCACCATGTTTCACTGTGGGGATGGTGTTCTTGGGGTGATGGGATGTGTTGGGTTTGCGCCATACATAGCGTTTTCCTTGGTGGCCGAAAAGTTCAATTTTAGTCTCATCTGACCAGAGCACCTTCCTCCATACATTTGGGGAGTCGCCCACATGCCTTTTGGCAAACTCAAAACGTGCCATCTTATTTTTAACACTAAGTAATGGCTTTTTTTTGGCCACTCTTCCATAAAGCCCAGCTCTATGGAGTGTACGGCCTATTGTGGTCCCATGCGCAGATCCACCAGTCTCTGCTGTGGAACTCTGCAGCTCCTTTAGGGTTACCTTTGGTCTCTGTGCTGCCTCTCTGATTAATGCCCTCCTTGCCCGGTCTGTGAGTTTTGGTGTGCGGCCCTCTCTTGACAGGTTTGTTGTGGTACCATGTTCTTTCCATTTGAAGATGATGGATTTGATGGTGCTCAGGGGGATCATCAAAGATTTGGATATTTTTTTATAACCCAACCCTGACTAGTACTTCTCAACAACTTTGTCCCTGACTTGTTTGGAGAACTCCTTGGTCTTCATGGTGTGATGCCTCTTAGTTAGTGGTGTTGAGCCTCTGGGACCTTTCAGAAAAGGTGTTTTTATACTGACAGATCATGTGACACTTAGATTACACACAGGTGGACTTCAGTTCACTAATTATGTTACTTCTGAAGGTAATTGGTTGCACCAGAACTTTTGAGGGGCTTCATAGCAAAGGGGGTGAATACATATGCACATGCCAATTTCCAGAATTTTTTTTTTTTTTTAATAATTTTTAACATATATTTTTTTCTCATTTCACTTCACCAACTTAGACTATTTTGTGCAGATCCATCACATAAAATTCAGATTAAAAAAACATTTAAATTACAGGTTGTAATGTAACAAAATAAGTAACAAGCCAAGGGGGGTGAATACTTTTGCAAGGCACTGTATAATGGTGGACACATACGATGATGAAGTACTACCATTTGGGTTTATTTTTAACAAGGTCAGGCTTTCACCGGCAAATGCATTCCACATAACCCTGCCATAGTTGAAGCTCGAGCACTGTGGTTGGGTCCTACTCTACCATGCACTTAACAGTGAGGTAGTCATTAATGAGTACAGTGTCCAAAGTTATGGTTCAACAGACATTTAGAATGTAGGAACGGTACAATGACCTCAAATGATGAATTGTCCCGCTGAACTGTAGGCCTAAAGAAAAATCAACTGAAACTTAGGTACACGGACCCATACTGTAACAAGCATTCTGTTGGCCTAAGTTTACCTTAAACAAACTAAATTAGAAACCTATCAATATACACAATACAGCTAAAGCACTAGTGTTAGCTAACACAGGGTAGCCTTTACCTTTCATTCACATTTGCCCCTTCTTAGCCCTGTTACACAACGAAAACATTTGATGTGAGGGTAGGCCACTTACAATTGCTGTTATACAGCATACTCGTAGTAAATCCAATCCCAATGAGAGTAAGCCACTTACAATTCCTGCTGTTATTAATAAGTACAACATCTGTGGTAAGTGAAGTCCCGTTGCCAGTACTATAGTATGACTAATGTGCGCAACTAATGAATTGTTTTCCCCAGGCACAGGTGGCGTGGTTTTCTATATCCATTCATTTCAATAGGGGCAAAAACTGATTAAAATAATATAAAAAATATAACATGTGAACCGATAATGCAAGCGCACTGCACACCATAGCACAAGACCTGTTGGCACGGGAATGGAATGGATAGGGTCAAAACTGCAGGCATAGTTAGGGAGCCAAAAATCAGCGGAAGAAGAAGAAGAATATGACTTTGCGATAACAAGATGTGTGCGTCATACTGACGCATCACATAAAAATCTCACATACCCCCTGCAGCATTCCAACCCTTGGGGTACGCGTGTCCTCATTTGAGAAACACTGATGTAGACTGTAATACAAACAATTCAGTTTGCCAGGTGCATACAAGTTTTATGACAGTCTGCTTCATAAAAATAAAACAGACAAGTTTTATTTTCAGTCTGCTTGACAATCCTGTTTTTGCTGTAATAAAAATTATTTAAACTGACTGAAAACTTTCTTATTAGATAAAACAGATGACAAACTTTTCCTTTGACATAATTTGCAGTTGCAAAAAAGGGTAATTTTGCAATAAATGTTGTTGCAATACTCAGCATATCACAATATATTTTAAATGGCAATTATATCGTATCGTGGCCTAAGGCTGGCCTCACGCAACTTTGGTACACTGTTGTACAGCATAATCGTGCAGTGTAATTTATGTCATGTTCTCAGCTTTCTGTAAGGCAAAATTATAATAGTCACCGTAAAATGCTTAGATGTAAAAGTTCAGCACAACCGATTTGTTGGTCTTAAAATTAAGCTGATGTTTGGGAACTTTTCAAGTCCATAGACTTCATTTTGAGAGAATTGCATTTAAGAACGCAACTTAGCTTTTAAATAAGATACTTTTTTACTTGAGTAATTTCATGGAGAGGTCATTTTACTTAAGTCAGTTTTAACTAAAGTAACACTACTTGAGTAGGATTTTTCTGTATGCATACATATAGGCTACATTAGGGCTGGGCGATTAATACAATTTCAATTACGATTTTGGCTTTCAAAGATTATGAAAACAAGATAATCGAGAAAATATGATTTCTGTGCTGTTATGTTTCGCGACAATGCTTTCGTTTTGTTTTGGTTAAAAATCCATTGCACCCATTTCCTTTACAGTGGTGCGTGTTCGCCCTTTAACGCCAGACTCACTCTCAACCAGGTAATGACACGCTAAATTCAGGCCCAAGAACTATGACAGAGCCTTTGATCAACAAGAAAGGGAAAACTAATTCTGCGGTATGGAAACAATGGTTTCAAGGAGCCCGACGGGGAACAACAGCACATTATGTGCAAGATTTGTCACACGGTGGTGTCTGCACCTCTAAGTAATACTGCCAATGTATTTAATAATAAAAAATTCAACAGTAAGAATTGTATAGCCCTATTCGGACGGGATTTGTTTCTCTAGGGAGGTAGGGTAATTTGGTAGGCTAATTACTTTCGCAGTCTTAAATCCCGTCCGAGAGGGACAGAGAGAAATCTGGATAAATCTGATTGGTGCCGACTGTCGGCACCAATGGCAGGCTTATTCAAAAATCTTGCAACCATCCGCTACCTTCTGACTATGCGCAGGTTAGCTAAAGTCCGTTTTTATTGAATCGTGTTTTTAAATAGTTGCTGAATGGATTCATTCTGGAGACTGACGAACTTCGAAATTGGCAGGGACGGGCAGGCAGTGCAAAATATAATTAGAGATGAGAAAAAGTGTGGGGTGGGGTGGAAGGGGGGGCAAAACCTAGACGCTCATGGCTCATGCTGCATTTTAAGTTTGAAAGCGCGTTATTTCTCTTTCTTGCTGCTGTAGATTCTCAGATATTAACAGGCTGCAAATTAGGCCTACTGCAATATCCCGGTCAAATTAACAGTTATAATTGACCTTTCGTACTGCAGGCAGCTATCGGTCAATGGCCCAAGGGGCATTACAAGCATTAAATGCAGAGCAGAATAGGTAAAGCAGGCATAAATAGACTGCTCAGAATTACACTTTAGAGAAACGATCCTTATACATATTTTCATTTCACTAGATCTGGCACTAAAAACACCGACCTATTAGCGACCTGGCACTGCCCCGGGCATGCCCGACTCACAACCTGGCTGCCACGACACCCCAAGCGGGCGGCCACAACCCATCCCTCACCCCTACTGTCGGCATGTGCGTTCAGAGATGCTCTTCTGTATACATCGGTTGTATCAAGGTTATTCGAGTTAATTTTGCTTTTCCATCGGCTCAAACCAGTCTCGTCAGTCTCCTCTGACCGCTGCCATCAACAAGTCATTTTCACACACTCGCATTTTTTTTTTTTACTATTTTCTGTCAACCCTAGAGCTGGTTGTGCGTGAGAATCAACCATGCCACATTCAAAGTCGATTGAATCACATTTCTTGCCAATTCCTATGCTTGGTTTGAACCTCAGCAGATAGTCTTGACATTGTCTAAAGGCATTGAGTTGCTGCTGCTGATAAAATATGCGTTGACGAGCAGCTGAACAGGTGTACCTTAAAAGTGGCTGGTGAGTGTACATTCAAAGTCACGCTGAAGTGACAAAACAGTCAAGTGACCAGGCACAACAAAGCGACATTTTTTCTAGTCCACTTTCACCAGTAGGCTATGTAATGCTGATGGAAAAGTAAGGGCAACTGCAATATAGAGACAATATGCTTAAAAGTGAAAAATGCGAAAGAATTTACGATAATTTGCTCTTTATAAACCGAACGTTATAATTACGGAAAAGAAAGTTTAGATGGTGGTTGTTCAACATTCATGACCAAATAGCATTGAGAGCAGGACAGTAACCCTGCTTTCGATTAGTCTAAAGTTTGTCCGGATTGCGTGCTTAAATAGAATGACGTAAGCCTACCTGAGTCACAAAATATCTTTCTTCATAGCTGCGGTCGTTCGTACAATAGACTTTCAATGCTTGATATTATTTCTTGCTACTAAGTCTTGACGAACTGTAAACAGCACTTCACAGGCCTGCTCATGCACGTCACAGGGTCCTACTACCAGTCAGGTTAAAGTTAAAATAGTTAACATGACATTGACGTCGTTTCTTTCAATTAATTAAGTTTATTGATTTGCAAGTTTAATTTTTAATCTGCTAGCCCTTAATATTTCGGGATTTGTGAGTTTGATGGATGTGAAAACACGCTAAATTTGAGCTCTTTATTAGCACGTTTATTGTGTTAAATCGTTAAAGTCAGCATTAAGGAAGTGTTATGCCGACAATATTCAAATGAAAAGTCAAACTGTAAAATGATGAAGCAAAAACGGGATTGCAATTTGGATATTGAAATTATGTGCGCATAATCTGGGTCATAATTAAAATGCAAATGAAAAAAACGTGTTTGTATTTTAATTGTCATAGTGCTATAGTATGGAAGACCAAAGCTGCCAAAATTAAAAATAAATATATAAATTAATAAATGACTCAAAAATAAATAAAATGCCATGGATTTTATTTTTCTTTGTATTACAGCCCCTATTATTTACTTTTCTATTTAAATTTTTTATTGCTTTTTACATTTGCTTTGCATTTCCCCTCCTATGTACTTCCTTTTTAACTTTTTTACTACGGTATTACTTTCTTTAAACATTTCTTCAGAAGTTGGTTTTTACATTTCCTTTTGGCATTTCCTTTTACATTTCTGTATTAATTTCTCCTTCATTATGCAAATGAGTAGGCGGTGCTTTAATTTTCAGTCTTAGCAATCAAACTAGGAAAAGGCACTATGCTGGCTAGACAGGTTAAACAATGAGAGCACCCTTTTATTTTATATTTATTAATTTGTCCTTATTCATAAACGTTTACTAAACCTAACAAAAATTTGGAAGATAAGACTGTTTCAGTACTTAATTTAAAAAAAGTACTGATGTCGATCAACCAATAGGCAAAAAGTTGACCCCGTGACACATTTTGTGACAGCCCCATCATTTCCATAATGAAGGAGAAATGCATACAGAAATGTAAAAGGAAATGCCAAAAGGAAATGTAAAAACTTCTGAAAAAATGTTTAAAGAAAGTAATACCGAAGTAAAAAAGTAAATTGGAAGTACATAGGAGGTGAAATGCAAAGCAAATGTAAAAGGAAATGTAAAAAGCAATAAAGAAATGTAAATAGGAAAGTAAATAATAGGGGCTGTAATACAAAGGAAAATACAATCCATGGCGTTTTATTTATTTTTGAGTCATTTATTTATTTGTGTATTTATTTTTAATCTTGGCCGCTTTGGTCCTACTATAGAAAGCAAAGGCATTTTAATCATCCAAATGATGACCAAAATAATAATAAATTAATCAGCATCATAGCTACAATATTACATTACATATCTACCAAAATTACCTAGCAAAGCTTAACCTAATGAAACACATGGCCCTCAGTTTCAGAAATAGCCACAGACAGTAGAGCAGCGGCAGGTCCATCATCATCACCTGATGATTTTACTGAAGACAAACATCATGTACAAGTATTGTAGGCTACAGTATGTTGAAAAAGGAGATTTGAAATGTGAAATTTCAAATTGTGCACACTTAAGGATTTATCACAGATTATTATTACTTGTTTAAACCCTGATAACCACTACAGATTCATGTGCACAGTATAGGTTCAATTATTTATATAAAAAAATGGAGGGAGGAAGGGGGCCTAATACAACTTGTGTATAGGGCCAATAATTTTGTGCTACACCCCTGATTCCTGCAGCTCTGCATTTGCTGTGGAATTTCTCGCCCTGCTTGAACAGAAAGTGAATCCTCTATTGTGTTTGACAAAATGGCGAGCAACAGTTCAGGCGATACGCCAACTACTAAGGATATAATGGAAGTGATTACCGGTTGAAGAGCAACATTCAGCAGGCAATTTGATTCTATTATAACAAATCTCTCCAAATTGCAAACTTCAATGGTAGACATCAACGCCCGTGTGGTCGCAGCCGAAAGGGCCATGGCAGATCACGAAACTAATATTTTAGCTCTTGAACGCCGCTCTTCTGACCTAACCGCAGAATGTATGCAACTCAGGGACAAGGCTTCTGATTTGGAATCGCAATCTAGACGCCAGAATATTCGTATAATTGGAATCCCCGAGAAGGGCAAGCCAACCATTTTTGTGGCCGAGTTGTTGCCAAAGTTACTAGGTGGAGAGCACTTTTCTAAACCCATCAAAGTTGACCGGGCCCACAGAACCTTACAGCCACAGAGAGAGGGTCGTTCACGGGCTATCATCGCACGCCTTCATAATTTCCAGGAAAAATAACTCACACAGCGCTTGGCAAAGCAGAAGTCCCTAATGTATAGCGGAAAGCGAGTGTACATCTACCAGAATCTTGCTGCTGAAGTTCTCAAACAACAAAGGCATTTTTACCCTACCCATTATTCAAATCGGGCCAACACGGTGGCTCAGTGGTTAGCACTGCTGCCTCACAGCAAGAAGGTCCTGGGTTCTAATTATTATTATTATTATTATTATTATTATTATTATTATTATTATTATTATTATTATTATTATTAAGAAATGTAGGGAGCGCAAATTAAGGTGTGGCTTTCGCCATCCCGCCAAGTTTTTGGTCACAGTAGAAGGCAAGGATAGGAAGGTATTTGTTTCACCGGAGGCAGCTGATACCTATTTAGCAGGAACAGTAGAGGACTGGCTGGTCGGGTAGAACCATAGCCAGGTTAGCAGTCTCGAGCTGAAGACTTTCTGCACCAGTCTGCGAGGGTGTACCGCAGGGTTCGGTCTTGGGACCAATCCTGTTCACCATCTATATGCTCCTCTGGGATAAATAATGACACCCAAGACGCTTCACAATATCTACATAGATAACATGACAAAAATAAACGATTAAACAGAAACAGGTAGAACTAACAGAGAGCAACAAAAGTTCTAACTATAAGTATAACAAAAGTATAGCATCAGTAGAAGTATTAATAAAACAGTAAATACATCATTGTATTTAGTTTTTAGCGCTTTACAAATTGGTCGCCAATTAAGTACACACAACAGACAAAAGGGGATCACTCACAATCAGTCTGGGTGATCCCATGGCAGCCAATTTGCACCAGACTTGCTCCCCCAACATATTGCAACAGACTTGCTCACACACATCAGACACACACACGATTCCAGTTCTATTGGCAGTGCCTTGGTCAGGGCACTGATAGGAGTATTAACCCTGACATGTTATGTTGCCTGCCACTTGGACCTGGTTGTTACTGTAAAAGAGAATCCGTTCTCAGCTGACTTACCTAAGGCCTATACCACCAAGCAGGATTTTGGGTTAGTGAGGTCACTTCAGGTTTCAGCCTGGGTTTTCTATACCACGACGATGGTTCACTTTTTACCAGGGGTAAATTGCCATGGTAACTTATGCTGCTGCCCTGTTAAACCTGTTAAAAAACTCAAAAATTACGACTTCTCTAGTTCATAAACTTTACTGACAACTTGGCATATTCCACGACCATTGCCATTCAACAACAAAAAACGTTCATACACGCATTTACACACAGTGAGATAGTTACCGTAATGGCAGGAACAGTGTTAACAAACTCCCACTTTTATTTAAAGAAAAACATTTCACCTGAAACTTAAAGTGCATTAATACATGTCATTTCAAAGATAAACAAAACATCTGTTTACAGACTAGTCTTTGTTTCAATAGTCTCTACTCAAGCTTCCATACTCCATCACTCAGTGCCTTGAGGAGCACAAGTGAAGATGCTCCCTTTTTAGTGTGTAGTCAACCAGCTGTTCCTTGGTAGCTGACCGAAGAATACGTTCTATTTAGTTATTAAGTATGAGCTCTTTGATGCTGTTTATCTCAAGCCGGAGTCTTTTCTCTGTCACTGATTTTATAGACTTGATTTTCTTTACGAGGGAGAAATAATCCGTCACACAAACCTACAAACAGGTAAGGTGTTACATGTTACATCACCTGTGCTAAGCTCTTTGTAAAGAGTTGCCAGAAAAATTGCACTGTCAATTCCATCAGCCAGAGAAAGTGTTTCTCCAGCAAATATACTCTTTAACAATCTCCTAATCCTTTTGGACTGCCAGGATAGCGGTGACAATTTTCTTTCGTCTCCCATAAGCACAATGAAATGTCTTCCTTGTGTTCCACCATCTAGAAGATTATTATCACTAAACACAAGCTTCAAAGAGCCATTGTTTCCTAAATGTTGAAACTTTAGTGTCACATGTTCAGATTTAATTTAAGATTATTTTGTTTGTCATGGATTGTTTGTATAGTACCATACCCTATGTTGGATGCAAGGGCACATGTATCGAACAGAACATCAGGTCTAATTTATCTAGCAACCCAGAGAATTTGACCTATCTTTGACCTCAGTTGATCAGTTTATCTTTCAGAAAGTGGGGCTTAATTTGAACAGCTCTAGTACGGTCCAAGTATATCGCCTGGAGATTTTTTAGATAATGATATTATTGCATCTGAATGACCCCATTGACAGTGACAAACTCCATGACGACATAAAATAAGTTGTCATGCTTCTCACGACCAATCTGAAAAGCTGTTTTAAGGTGAGGAATGACGTTGGAGATGAAAGTTTGAGAGCCGTCCCAAATAAAGTCATCTTTGTGACAAGCCAGCATTCCAGTCACATTGCAGCCTCAATCCAGCCATTAAAAAACTGCAGGATCTACTTGAGACATCTTGCCCCCTGATCTCAACATGTCTTCATTTGACTTCATTATACCAATAGAGTAAAGCATCAGCCAATCCATAATCACGTTTCTTCGGTTTATACACATCTCCTGTAATTTATTTATAATTTATTTAAAGGAGTTGGATAGTGTTTTATTGAGAGAAGTATAGAGCTTAAGAAGCGTATACACAGAACTTGACCGTATTAATAAACAGTGTAGTGTTTCAATGGTGTACAACATAGTTGACTTTGAAAAACAGTATAACAAGATACGGAAGTTTAATATGGCCCTCACTGACGTTGTTTTAGCTTTTAAGATATTGGATTGTGCTGTTCTCGATGTAAAAGGCAGCCAGCTTGCTCTTACCGCTTGTTCAAACCTTACATTTGAGTCCATGAAGTCTGCACTAAAACAAATTTTTGGAGACGACAGTATTTCCTGCGTGACAGTCTACGTCTGAGTCAAGATGCTGCATACTAAACGGAGCAAACAAGAAGAGACCATACAAATAAGTTCCGTCAACAAAGCAATAACGTCAGCACTCCTCTATAATTGTGAATATATATATAAATAAATTAATTCAATGAGTTTAAGATAAAGAGCTCAAAATAACATAATTTGTATAAAAATGCTGTATTTTATTTCACTTTGGTGTACAGTCCACATTACAAGAGCAGCACTTATTTTGACAATAAAAATCACCATACGTACAACAATATAAAAAATAACAATACCCATAAAATAGCCAAATTGATTCACACTTGAAAACATTTCGTCAATAGTTTCAATTAAAGTATAAGTAGTTGCTATGATTAAAATCTAGGGGGGGGGGGGAGGGGGGGGTGTCATGACAGCAGATTATGAGTGAAACATTTTCCAGAAATAAATTATGACCCATAGAGTGTGTAAGCTATAAGATACATATTTTAATTTTAACGAGTACATAACAAATGGCTAGCTTCCAAATTAATATTGGCCACCAATACTGGCAAATGAAACGACACATCTTAAATATCTGTTTTGGTTATGTTTAAGGTGATACGGAAAACCAAACATGTACACAGTACCTGAGGGAACTACCTGGTATCAATCAGAATCTACATACAACAAACTTCAAGGTAGACATGGCCTTCTTGTAAAACATTTCACACTCCAAAGAGTAGAATTCTCTATATGGACATATTCATCCCCTAAAATAACGTGGGGATTATGCTCAGCATGAGCCAGCTAACTTGGGGGATGTATTCAATAATAAAAAAATAAACATAAAATAAATAGGGTTAGGGTAAAAATAGGACATGAACCCGTATACACAGAGATTTTAATGTCCACATAAACAGGATGAAGCTACTTGGACTAGAACTATAGACAAATCCCAAATAGTATCGGCTAGAAGTTGAATCAATGACAAACTGTGTGAAGGCTTCTATTTGAAATGTTAGACATTCCTGAGCCATCTTTTTACAACCTGCAAATAGAACACTCATCCCTAAATTAATACCTTTAAATAATGCACTTTGCACCTCTTGATTGGCCCCTATTCAGACAATACAGAACTTTGACTATTTTACGTAGAAATCCTGACATTTTAAATGTTAGCATAGATAATTAACCCAAATGTTACCTTTAATATTGCGTATACTTCAGGAGTAATGACTCTTTAAGGGGAGGGAATAGAATAGCTTTTTATTAAAACTTGTACAGAAGATAATTTGTTATATTTTGAGACATGCTGTCCTGAAAAGCCTGACTTAGAAAACAGAAAGGCACTCAATAGTTTGTACAATCAATAGGTTTTAGTTTCAGCTGTGGTTCATGGTTGACCCAATTCGTTTAGTTGCGGTTACTCAAATTGACAGTAAATTGAAACCTACTCTATCATGAACAAGAGTCAAAGGTTAGAAGTGCTAAGTGATGTAAGTTGTACAGCAAGTCAACTGAATGGAATATAAAGTAAGGATTTGCATTGTTGTATTTCAACTTCTAAACATAAACATATCGCCACATGGATCATGTCTTACAGTTGCCCAAACACAATTGTTGATCGATAGTGTTAGATAGTATGGGGGCTTTACAAGAAAATAGAATGTATGAGGTTTTGGCTGATATTAAAAAAACTGAGTTTGATCTGTTATGAGGTATTCTGGAATTGGTGAGTTCCACCATATGGCAAACTATTTGGTTACATACATGGCAGTACTGGATCAACACATTAACCAATACTACTTTAAAGCTGAATGTTTTTTGGCTTTTTTTTTTTTTTTGGTAGGAAAATAAATGAACTTGAGTATAGTACCTTCTGTTATTAGAGGGCTTACCCCTTAATATTTTAAAACTTTTTTTTTTTTTTTTTAAACAGACGAAATACATTAGTTTAAATCCACCCACTTAGAAGTACTATACAAACACAGAGATGACATTGTTACATTGTTCTTCCTATTTTGATGCTGCCATTTAGAGGTTGTATTAATCAGTTCAGAGACTTAGAACTACTTAACTATCGGGCTTCAGTCATTCATTTTGTTACTAAGGGTCTTTGCTATCGGTAACAGTAGCTAGTAATACTCCTAGATTGCAAACCATTATGTTCTTGATTTAAAATAGTTAAACTCTTTTATGCCATATGTAGGTCTGATTGGTTAAGGTGACTATGTGTCTGTGTTTATGTCTGAGCATGATAAAAAGCAGGGTTTCTTCTGAATTTGTCTGTGTCTGTTAGGTGTTTCACGATAGACTTCCTTTAAGAAAGTTGATGAGGACAAATGTTCAGTATAAAACGTCATTCAACTTTTTATGACCAATTAGATTTTCATGTTGTCGAAGTGTCCTTGCGTTTCTTTTGTAAGTACGTTAAGGGCCAAAGGCATGTTAAAAGTAAGTACAGAACATCAGCAGCTCTTTGATTGCATGCCTACCTTTTGGATAGAATAGTTGCTTGGTCAGAGACACACTGTGAAACAATAGGCTAGGTGCCCTGATTGTTAAAAGCATAGTTGTAAAAGCTCATTTACTTACAATTTTAAGATTCTAAATGTACTGAAAATAATCTTGTTTCAGCTTTCAGTGGGGTTTGGAGCTAAAGGAGAACTGGATAAATTAGCTGGTGACCTTGATTGAGACTCAATAGGATGGAGCCGACATCGTACGGTAGAGCCCACCCAGACGCACAAACAGAAGGCAAAACTGTCATTGGTTTTTGCTCCAGTGGTAAATCCCTCACAACCTCCTTATGCCCTTATTGCTCTAAGCCTGTACATTGTACACTGCACGATAAGAGGATCATGTTTTACAATTGCGTTCTCATCTATGCCTATAGATTCATCACGAAGCTATGAAAATTCGGTGCAGTGAATTTGAATACAAGTACAAATATATGCCTAAACATAACTCTTTTAGATTCTTATTTTGCATTGCAGCTTTGTTTGGCTTGATCTGACTCTAACAGCCTTTATATTATAACATAATTGCGTATGGTAGCTGTGTCTGGGAACACTGTTTATTGAGGATGGAATTTAAATTATTCTGCACCTTTTAAATTAGTTTGCAGGCCTAGGGTCAGCCAAGGGCATAGTGTGTAACACTTCATCAAGTAGCTGCAGGGCCCGGTGCAGGTGGACCTCTACCCAGCAGGGGGTGTGCTTGATACTTTGCCGTGGGTAGTCGGGACCCCAACCCTTCACAAAACTCAGTCGTAGAATACACAATCTTCGCAAATCGTCCACACCTATTCCTGCTGCAGCAGAGAGGCCTGTGAAGAGAGAGGCCATTCAAACAATACATCTTACAATTAAGCGAATTACTTTCAAACCCAAACCCAATCTTTTATTTTTTCATTGGGTTGTTAGAGTTACGAGACCATTTTAACAAGACATTAAGCAGGCCTCTATGGTACACGGCTGTACCATTGAGCTGTTAATGACTTAACGGGGCGGCTGTGGCTCAGGAGGTAGAGTGGGTCGTCCACTGATCAAAGGGTTGGCGGTTCGATCCAAGCTCTTCCTGTCCATGTGCCGAAGTGTCCTTGAGCAAGACACTGAACCCCAAAGTGCTTCCAATGTGTAGGCAAGCACCTTGCATGGCAGCTCTGCCACCATCGGTGTGTGTGTGTGTGTGTGTGTGTGTGTGTATGAGAGGCAACATTGTAAAGTGCTTTGGGTGCCATTGAGGTGGAAAAGCGCTATATAGAATTATTTGCGCTATATAGAATTATTTATCATTTACCATTTTAAAGTGTGTTTTACAAATAGTTTCTCCATAGAATATAAATCCTTTCTCCACAATATTTACATGGCCTTAAGGCCAGTTCTATGGGCTCAATTTCATGCCAATAGTCTAAGTGTATATTGGAGTTTGCAACAGTGTGATCTTCGCATTGTCATTGTATGTAAAGTTTTGTAGTGGCAAGCTTTACACTGCAACAAATAAAATTGTCATGCACTAGCTCATACTAATAGGGAAATAAAATTATGACATTGTTTTTGCTAACATTAGCTAACTGCCATGTAACTTAATGTATCACCACAGAAGTTGTGGGCTATGCCGTTACCATGGAAACGGTCATTTGTGTCTGTGCTCGTTGCTTTGGTGTGAATGACTCCGTTTTTGAGCGTTTACGATCAGACGTTTGAGATTCTTTTGCGAGTTGCGTCCAGTTGCATCGCAAATCATTGGTCTGAACTGGCCTTCAGATGCCCAAAATGGATGAAAAGGGCTTTGTATGTCAGAAAATGGCCGTACTGGCATTTGTTACTGTAAATATAATTCATTACTGACCCTAACCCATATTCTAAGATTAATTTGCTAATAAAATTAATTATTGACATCATGGTTTATGCATACAGTCTTGGCAAAACTTACTAACTGCAGGCGCAATGCCCCCAACGCTTCCAGGCCCTGGTATGTTGCCTGCTACAGCTGCCGCCTGAGCTGCTGCCGCCGCCTGGGCAGTGGCTGCCTGCTGCTGCATCTGCCTGTGACACTGCCTCAGGTCAAACACCTTAGGAAAGACCACATCTGTCAAGCTCCAGTCATCAACCATCTCTCTATAAGAGTCTCAGTAAAAAGCAATTTTTTATGGCATCAATTCTAGACTGAATAATTTAAAGTAGCCCCGAGTCATATTGTGAAGCAATACTTCACTTTAGCAAAAGTTTATTATTTCTCTAATCCATTAAAAAAAAACGCTGTCCTCACTTTGATGTAGGCTCCAGGGTAGATCTTGTGCACTGCATCCCCTGGTGCTCTACCTGCCTCTCTGTCCAGGTAATAGCTCTGGACAAATACAGCGTGGTCGCTCATACAACGCATCCAAACATCTCCCTCACCACGGCACTCCAGCTGTACTCCTTTACCTATGTGCAACCTTGAGAGAAAGAAAGAAAAACAGAGGACTTTAAGCACATTTAATCACTTTTTTGGGGAGGGACGGGGACGGGGGGGATGTGGAACAGGGGAGACGTACTACTCACTGGATCACATCTGACAATCAAAATAAATACACAACCAAATAAGAAAAACATGGCATGTTCACTCCAAAAATTGCAAATCCTGCCATTGTTTTGGAGTAAATGCAAAGTAAGAAAGTACACAGACCTGGCTCTCTCGCTGGCATCGGTGCGGTGTACATTACTGAGCTGACCCAAGCAGAAGCGGTCACCTCCAGAGGGATCAACATAACCATCCACGGTCACAACGGGACAGCTGGCTGGGACCTTGAACATCTCCCCTACCTGAACGTCCATCTCGAAGTAGGAGATGGAGCACCAGAACTCGGGGCCTACCGGAATGACATGGTATGATATTATTGTCAATATAAACACAGTGTGTGTAATGAGTTGTGGCCAAATACATTGGCCCACTTGCAGTTAAAAAAAGCCCTCCTCTGAACATACAGTAAGTTGAAAATGACAGCATGGTCTCCATCATTTTTTAGTTCTCTGTACAATAAAAAAAATCGATTACATTCTGAAGCGATAACGTTTTATCAGAAATTAATGTCAATGACAAATGTATTGACACCTTAAAATGTATATTTAATATTGCAGTCTTTGGTCAAAATATTCTGATTCGGCTCTGAACTCAATGCTGGCCACCTGACAGTCCAGCAAAATCTCTTGAAACTTTCATGGGTGTTTTTTTTAAATGTGTTTTGGGTCATATTCTTTCTCAAACACCCATGCCACTTGACCAATTTCATTGTGCTCCAAAATGGCAATGAGTATCTTGATAACATTACGTACAATGGAAAAGGACAATCAAGAGATTGATTTGCAGACCCAAGATTATGCTTTGGTTAAAATCTTTTTTCTGACCTTATTTGACAGATTCATGGCTTTCTTTCTTATGTCCATGCTAATTGCATGCATACATACATGTCTCATTTGTTCTAATTATTCCAATTATTCGAATAATTGGTTGGTGCGTGTTTTGTTTTTTTGTATAGCACAAACATGAGTGAACTTCTAAGTAAAAGAAAATCATTGGTTTTCAATGAAATTATTGCTACTAATGAATTGTCTCAATTATATTGTCATGGCCATTAGTATGTAATAAGCTAAGACTTAATGTATGATTTAGCTCTACCATATTAACTCAACCATTTTAGTCATCTTGTCACTAATATTAAGCCTGTGTCTAAAAACATAGCTGTAAAAATGTACTAATGGGTTAAAGTCATGTTCAGTCTTGAGTTTTCAGGTGACAAAATTTTGTTTTCAGGTGATTCTTATAGTTTGCTGATTAATGTTTATTTCTTCTAAACTTGATTAAAGTAGCTCTGATGTTTGAATAAAACTAGTTAATCTATCTAATTAACACCCAGGTGGGTGCCAGACATTGCCACACACTTTGGGTGTCTAGAAAAGCACTATATGCTTTCAATTATAGTTTGCAACTAGTGCCAGATGACGCTGGCCAACTATTATCAAGTACAAAAGGAAGGTCAAATCTTTATTTTAAAATCCCTTCATTTGGATCTTAACTTAAAGATCGGTTTGATTACTTTTAAGTGCCTTAAATGGCCCCAGTTTTATGTTACAGAACTTTTCATTCCTAACTTGGAAGAATACAGCCTTTGGTCCTCAGATAAGGCTCCAAAGTATACTGTTGTGGCTAAAATGATTGGCACCCTTGCATATATAAACACAAATTCCCAATTGTCTCTAAAATAAGTTGAATATGACAAAGGTATTTGGTCTCAACAATTCTTTATTTGACAGCTTTTATTTTGAACATAACATTCTTTAAATCATAAAATAAACAGGATTATTGACACCCAGATTTCGTAGCACAGCTTTTGGAGAAAATAACTGCTGTCAAGCGCTTCATAGACTTCCACGAGATTCCTACACCTCTCTACTAGCAGTTAAGCCCACTTGTCTTTTGCAAACTGCTCCAGTTATCTTCCATCTGCTCTGTTTATATCTCTCCACAGGTGTTCTATGGAATTTAGATCTGGCCACTTTAGAACAGTCCAGTGTTTCCTGTTGAACCATTCCAGGGGCCTCCGACAAGAATGCATCTTTGTGACACTGGGTGTAACCTTGCGCTTCCAAAATACCTGGGTAATTTCCCAGGTAAAGCAACCACAAACCACTCCATGGTTGACTGTTGGTACTGTGTTACTTTCTTTGAAGGCTTCCTTTTTATTCCCTGCAAACAATGTGATTGATCAAAAAGCTCTTATTTGGTCTCATCTGTCAGTATGACATTCTCACTCACAGATGATTTTGGTTTGTTCAGTTGTGTTTTGGCAAACTCCAGCTGGGCTTTCTTGTGTCTTTCTCTCAGCAGAAGGGTCCTTCTGTGTCTCCTACAATTGAACCCCCTTTCATTGAGTTGGCAAGGGATGGTGTGAGTTGAAACAGTTGTTCCTTGTGACCCAAACCAAGGTCATCTTAAATATGTTTTGCAGTTGTCAGTGGTATTTTCCCCATGCTCTGTGTGGTACACACATAAAATTGCAAAATGAGTACTTTACTCCAAACTGGTTGAATGAGATGATGTGATCAAAATAATAATAATAACAATAATAATATGGGATTTTTAGACACTGCTTGAAACCCAATTATTTCATTGAACTTGTACAGGCTATATAGGGATTTCTGTGTGGAGTAAGCTAGGATTAAGTATCCTCTGCAAGAAACACCTGTGGATACCCAAATATATTTTCATTTCACAATTATCTGGAAAGAATTGTGTATTCTTTAAAAAAAAATGCAAGGGTGCCAACATTTGTGACCATGCTTGTAAATTAAAAATAAAAGGTGACCAGGCTTTTGTGATTCAGGCTCCTAGACTTAGGAACAGTATACAGGATTACATACGACTGGCTAATTGTGTTACTTCTTTTAACTCTTAAGTTTGAGCTCTTATGAAATCATACATTTTTTATTTAAATATGTAGTCATATTTAAGCTTCATACGTTTTTCTTTCATTTTAAAGTTAATTTTGATTGATATATAAATTATTGTTGTGTAAATGTTTTTATTATGATATTGTTATTGCATGTTGCATTGCTGACCTTCATTTTTATAAACACAAAGCACGTTGCAATGTTTGTTATGTAAAGCGCAACTATCAACTATGTGAACGTTCCGTCTTCCTGTCCGCCTTGGTGAGAGCACGCTGGTGTCGTGCTTGACTGCCACTTCTCCCTGGTATTTGTTTTTTTGAGTTTGTATTTTAGTCAGTTCCCGTTTTTGTCAGTTCGCTAAGTTTTCCCTGACCTGTCGGCACTTTACTATTTCTTCTGATTCAACACGCACTAGGGACTACCATCATCACCTTTATCCTAACCATCCTACCTTCAGGACTTACTGTCACACCGTCGATTATCCTGGAGCTCCGGCCTGGTGTAAACAACTCTGTGCTCACCCTCCGTGTTTACTTACTGGGTGCATGGTATCGCCCTGTTGTACTCTACTCCCCCTGGCTCCCGCTTGGTAACTTAGACGCAATCGCACTGAGGGAGTTATCACTTTCTCAGTGTTTTGATTTTCTGGGTCGGAAAGGCTGTGCAGTACTGGGGTTTCTTGCCTGCCCTAGCTTCGTTCATGGCTGGTGGGGGGCGTTAGAGTTTTTTACTGGGTGGTATGTGTTAGTCCGTCGGTAGCACTTTGCTCTTCCTGCGATGTCTATCAGCTACTGCTCGTCTCCCCCAGGATGCATATAAATTATTACACTCATCTGGCATTCATGTCCCCTGGTGTGGGTGACTTTCTACTGCCTACCTCTGATAATCATATCTCCTCAGTTACCTTGGTTGACTCCGCACATGTCTCAAAAGTGATTATGGCATCTAAACCTAATACCTGTCTTTTTTGCAGAAATCTTCGAACGCATCATTGCATCTAAGTTTCAACAATTTCTATCTGCCAATAATTTGTTCGAGTCCCTTCAGTCTGGTTTTCGCACACTTCACAGCACAGAAACAGCACTTACTAAGGTTACCAATGACCTCCTTACCTCTGCTGATGCAGGGGCCCTAAACATCCTCATCATATTAGACCTTAATGCAGTCTTTGATACGGTGTGTCACAAACTACTTATTTCCAGGCTGCAAATGTTAGGTGTTGAGGAGAATGTACTCTCTCTTCTTCAGACATACCTCACGAACAGACATAAATTCATCTCACTTAACGGATTCATGACTGATACGTCCCCAGTCACACAGGGGGTTCCCCATGGTTCTGTCCTGGGGCCCCTCATTTTCGTAATCTATATCCTTTCACTTAGTCAAAAAATTACAAGACAATTCAACTTCAACTTCCACTGCTATGCTGATGACACACAGATCTACATCAGCACAACTTCACTTGATAACCCTCCACTTGCCTGTATTGAAAACTGCCAATCTACAATCAACCACTGGATGCAGGACAACTGAACGGCAATAAAACAGAACTCCTCATAATTGGCATCAAACATATGTTTACTATAGTTGGCAATATCTATCTCTCCATTGATGGTACTACAGTTTCCCCCTCCCCTCTAGCACGCAATATTGGCATCTTTATGGGACTCTACTCTTTCATTTCACTCTCATATCAATAACATGGTCGCAATATCGTTCTTCCATCTAAGAAACGTTGCTAAAATCCGACCATCCCTCTACCATAGTGCAGCTGCCAAACTCATTCTCTCATTCATCTTCTCCCTTCTTGATTACTTCAATTCACTTCTTTTCGGCATCAGCGCAACCTCCCTCCATAAACTCCAACTGGTTCAAAACTCTGCTGCTCATCTCCTCACCTCAACCAAATCTAATGAGCACATAACCCCAGTACTTTTTAACCTTCACTGGCTCCCAGTCAAATAGCGCATCACTTACAAAGCTTTACATAACTTGGCCCCTCCCTACCTCCCGAACTCCTCCACCTCTACCATCCTACCCGTACATTACGTCCCTCTTCAGATGGGCAACTGGTCATTCCCCAAACTCAAACATTTTGGGGAGCGCACATTTTCTAGGCCAGCACCTAAACTATGGAACTCTCTCCCTCTAATTCGCAATTCCAACTCTCTTATCAATCTTTCAAAACCACTATCTTTTCACCCTAGTCTACCCTAATTAACTCTGTTTAGAATCCGGTCCTAAACTTCTATTACATGCTGCCCTTTTGTTATTCTTATAGTTAATCTGTTTAATTGTTTATTTTTGCATTGTTATCTACATTGATGTTGTGAAGTGTCTTTGGATGTCAGAAAAGCAATATATAAATAAAATGAATTATTATTATTATTATTATTATTAACATGTTAGTCCTTTTTTTAAAATTCATTCTAGTGCAAAGTAATGACATACTAACGTTTTTATAATAATAATGCGATCTATCTATCTATCTATCTATCTATCTAATAATACTCTATGAAATCATGTCTGTGTTCCTATGTCTGTCAAGTGCGTTTACCTGGATGATTGGACACAGGGGGAGGAAATGACGCAGAGGCATGATGCTGCGACCCTGAAAAGTGATGCAAAAACAAACCTTCATAAAACCATAAACTGTCATAAAAGGCCCATACAAATTCCAGTAATTAATAAACAAGACAAACACATAGATATCTATAGTAAGTGTACAAAGTTGCCTCCTGTGAATGTATGGACAGCCATTTAATTAAATAAGATACACTAATAATTTATTTGCATTTAAGCCGCATTGCTCATTCAGTAACTTTTTGATGGGTTTGTCAAACATGACAACATTTTGTTGATCTACTACAGTATGGACATGCATGACATACAGAATTGACTGGGATGGTGGAGTGGAGGCTGTTGGTGGCCACGTCCGTTCTGTTGGGGACCCACTGGGGTGTAGGAGGCAGTGCTGCTCCCAGTCCAGGTAGCTGCATTTCATAGACATTAAATTGTTAGCAACGGATCTAATACTGAAAAGCATCCAGATTCTTATCTTAACTAGTCCCACACATGATTGGTAGATGAAATGTTCATGTGTATGCTTGAATAGGCCGCTTTAACCATAAATGTTTTTGTAGATATTGTTTGGCTGTGAAAAATCTAGTAGTACTGACTTTGGTAGGCAGCTTGTGTCTGTGTGTGTGGTTTGGTGGTGTTATAGCCGTTCTGTCCCGGCGGGGGCTGGGACGTTTGGGGCTGCTGAAGCGGGCCATGCGTCGGGGTGGAGGGCCGTGGTGTCGGGGTCAAGGGGGTCATGATCTGACCGTGAGGAGAGGCGATCTGCAGGAGACCTTCACTGTGACTTCCTTGCATAGGCAGCATGGACCCAGAGCTGGAGGCTGACCAATGAAAGAAAGGAGCAGCGTTGTCGTGCGGGTCAAATTATTGGAAAAGCTATTTCCGATGATATATTTATATATTATTTTAGCGATGGAGTGAGTATATAATAGCAATAATAATGACCCAGTGGTAATTTTTAAAAACTATAAACACAAAACAAATCATCAAAATGCAAATTTCTTCAAAATGATGAACCCTTTTTGTAATTGCTTGGATTACAATAAACAAACAAACCCATAAATAAATACATACATAAAAAAATAAATGATAATTGGTTAATTGAACATAAATCAACAGTTAAAAATGACACAACAGTCTGATTTGGTGATTTGGTACAACATAGGGGGTCATTTTTCGAATTTTGAAAACTACAGCCGTTTCCAGCCAGGGGGAGGTCCTTTCCTGGTTCTCAGAGTGACGTACAACCAAAGGCGGGCAATTCAAATTAGGGGGAACGAGCCGTGCAAATTAGTCGATACCTGTGCTGTGATGTTATAGTGATAGCATTACACCTAGATAGCTACTCATCTACATGGTCTGTGATCATAGCTGAAGAGGTTACTGATTCCACTGCAGAATTGGATGAAGACAACTTTATGGATATTTTGTTAGACAGTGAAATTCAGCCGCATTTATTTGAACCGGAATTTAGCGATGAGGAACCTCGACAGAGAGATCAAAAAATGCAACAACAGTTACTGGCAGAGGGCGAACCAGCTGGAGCTGAAGCGATAGCAGCTGAGACAAGGCTGGACTCGAACTGGTGGTGCATTTGTGGGTATTGCCTGCCGATGGCAACGAAGACAGAAAGTGTATGCTGCAATGAGAGGGACTCACAAGAGGACTTGTAAACGTCTGTTACACAACGCTGTTATAGTTAAGTTCGAAACTCAGGAGAGCAGATTTCAACATTCATGAATAATGAATGCACCACATAGCTTTGACACACCCACACCCTGGTGCTGGGGAGGTGACAAGGAAAGGGTCGTGCAGTGACCCATGGGTATTGTGGTTTACAATTAACTAATCGTTTCAATGCCTGTAGTTGGAAAAATACGTTCATTTCACGGTCCTAAGACCCGAATTTGTTCAATATACTTAGTTAATTAGCCTAAAGAACAATATAAATCGTTTTGAAAAATGGGTGAACTATCCATTTAAGAGAAAGTGAGGAATGTTTTTGCTATTTTGCATGGTTCTTTGAAGAAATATCTTTTGTTGTAATATGGTTATACTTGAAGCATTTTCTTTTTGTATGTATAATTTTGTATATATATATATTCTATGGGTTTTATGCACATTTGTTGGTTTGATTGTACAAATAATAACATTCTTTACTTGAATTAGTGTTCTGGTCTTTAATTCAACATTTAGGAGTTGTTAAAATAAATGTTCTTTATATCGAGATAAATATCGTGTATCGTCTGTATCGTGTAAAGTATTTCAATATTGAGATATAAGTTTTAGCCCATATCGCCCAGCCCTACCCCAGACCACTTCCTGCAGTATACCATCATGGCATTTGGCATGTGCAATGCCCTGGGAACATTTCAACGTCTAATGCAGCGGGTGTCTGGTGTGGCAAACTAGATAGATGGAGGCATATCTGGATGATGTGGTAGTCTACTCCGCTGATTGCCAGTCTCATGCGGGAAACTTGTCGACTATGTTTCAGTGTTTGCAAGAAGCCTCTCTCATCATGAGCCTTGCGAAGTGCGAATTTGCAAAGGCTACCATTACCTATAAAGGCAAGGGATTTGCCGTAACTTTGCTTCCATTGTGGCTCCTCTGACAGACCTACTTAGCCCCACTTAAGAGTTTGATTTGGGGAAAAAGTGCGAGCAAGTTTTTCAGACTATAAAAACTCTTCTCTGTAGCTCTCCAGTGCTGTTGGTTCCAGACTTTGCACTGCCATTCAAGTTGGAGGTTGACGCGAGTGGTCCTAGAGCTGGTGCTGTATTGCTACAGGAAGATTCCTATGGCATTGATCACCATAGGATAACAATTGTATTCACATACATAATGAAAAAGGCAGGACATCCAATGGAATTGATTAAAGTGTCAGTAAGAGCCACAATCACTGATTAAAGGTTGAGTTGGTAGAAGGATGACAGCCAAAAGTTGGACATGCAGTTTTCTCAAATTAGAAACATCTGTTAAAGCCGAGCCCAAATCTTTCTGGCCTAAATACACTCTACAAACTCTACCTTTAAAGGCTATGAAAACTAACAGACAGCTTAACAGAACGTCCCATACCTGCCTCCATTTTACCTGTCGGGGAGAGGGGAATGCTGGGGTAGAGCGTGATGGATGGAGGGGGACAGGGCGGGTCAGTCGGGAGCTGCAGTGGTGGGAGGGGTTGGCTGTAGTGGTCAGGGTGGGGCAGCTTGAGACTCCCCTGGTGGTCGGATTGGGTCATGCCAGGAGGGAGGTCCATTTGAATGCAGTCGTGGATGTACTCCTCTTTGATCAATCTGCCGTGGGGAGCTAAAGAAAGAAAAGAAAGAAAAGAGAGAAGACGGGGCTGTTGCACGTTACATAAACAACATTCTGGTACTGTATAACAAAAGCAATCATTGTAACAGTCTGCTCAGCCAACTCACCTGTATTCTGCAGACTGAGACCAACTTTTGAAAGAGAAAGTATTTGGAGTTGTGATAAGAGAGAGATAGACAAAAGAGGGGGGGAGGGGTCAGTGGGCTTCAAATGTCCATACCGAAAAAATGCAAATTTTGCAATGATCACTAAATCACAGTTCAATCAAAAAATGAGCACCAAACAGTCACAATTACAGCAGCATTAAGCATATCTACCTATGCCTGGTGAAACCACCCTTTCGTAGTGGTAGGGGTTGACACACACATTGTCATACTTGAGGTCGAAGGCGTACTGGCAGAACTTTACATGCTTAAGTTCATTCTTGTGAAGATCAGGCCAACGCCACAGCCGGGCATAAATCACATGAGGAAAACCTTTTCTACCCGCCACCTGTAAAGACATTAAAAGGAATTAGGAGGAAGTTAAGTGGGCTAGTTAGTGATAAGGGGGTTGGGCTCTGTTGGGTTGCTATTGCTATTGTATTGATGTACAATCTCACCCTTGGCATTTACTATGGCCATGGAAGTAATAATTCGAGCATGAAAATGGGCTGTCGGTGGGCAAAAGTTAAGGGCAGGGTTACGCCTCCCACCCATTCGAGCATATATGGACGATATGACAATATTAACAACAACTGCTCCTTGTACTAAACGACTAAGTAACTTAATGATAATCTTAAATGGACTTGAATGAAAAAAAGCAAATCCAGAAGCATTTCAGTTCTCAAGGGAAAATTGTGTAAGAAAATATTCTACATAGATGAGGATTCAATTCCGACGGTGATCGACAAATGGTACAATGCTACCCCTAAAGACTCAGATCAGGATGAGGAATTAAAGAAATTGAATTGAACAGAGGCCTAGAGAGCATTGAGAAGTCAGGGTTGCCAGGTAAGCTAAAGCTGTGGTGCCTACAGTTTGGTCTTCTACCCCGGCTCATGTGGTCATTGACAGTGTATGATATACCCATCAATAAAGTCGAAAAGCTAGAAAGAAGATTTAGCTTTTATGCTAGGAAATGGTTAGGGGTACCTAGATGTCTTAGTAGCCTGCCTGGCTCCCTATGGGAAAGGTGCTCTGTAGCTGCCGTTTACCAGGCTTACAGAGGAATTTAAGTGCACCAAAGCTAGATTAGAAATGGCACTTACAGAATCCCAAGATATTGTAGTAAGAAAAACAGCACCCACATTAGCAACAGGACGGAAATGTAATCCAAAAGAAGCAGTGCTGCAGGCAAAAGCATCCCTTAAACATACGAAAATATTAGGGCAAGTACAACAGGGATGAGGAGGATTTGGACACGGTACAAGTACCCAGAGATGGTTAAACTCAACCCCTTCGGAACAATGCACATTAGGGATAGAACAGATACGTAAGCAAGAGGAAGCAGTAGAGAGCGCTACAACTGTCTCACAAGCCAAACATGGGCGATGGATGACCTGGGAACGTGTAGAGCAGTGGAAAATTACCTGGAAGGACTTCTGGGGAATGGAATCCACAAGAATTAGCTTTATTGTTAGGGCAACATTCTACGTACTACCAACACCTACAAATCTTAGCCAGTGACAGCTGATCTCAACGACAGTGTCTAGGTGCAAGACTAGCCTTACTCAAGGAAGATATACCTGGCGCCACAATCAGGTACTAAAGTGCTTGGCCGCAGCAATAGTTAATGCCCTGTCTATTGGAGCAGAGGGCGACATGCACCACACGACTAAACCACGTGACTTTTTTGCCTGGACTGTTTGCAAAGACTTAAAATTGCTTAATTTAGGTAGCTTGCCGGGGACAAGGGATTTTATATAATTTTTTGCAACAAGCTCTTCCATGGTTGCATTCGCTAAAAACAGCATACGGCAGTGGGTAATCCCTCGCCCCTTCGCACGCTGCACACCTGCGCGAATATTGTGGCAATCGCCGGTTGTTGGGCAGGCGGTGGACCATTGGAAAATTTCAACATACCGGCTAACCGTAGTATTCATATAAGTCATTAAGATAGGGTTACATTGTAAGATGTAAGGGTAGGGCTGAACGATTAATCAATGAATAAAAGGCTGCGATTTAAAATAGCTCATCTAACCCAGCGTTTAAAGGGTTAATGCTTTTAAAAATGCTTTTCCTTGTGTGACAGTCATGCTCACCAATCAGAAGTGGCCTAGTGCGATTACACATACACCCACCAACAACAAACAAGGACACAAAACCCAAGAAAAATGTGTTTTCGCTACGTTTAGCAATTTTTCAGACCCTCCTCCCATCTTTATTTCTAAAAAGTGACTAGCGACAAATCTACCTATTTAGACCATCAAGGGAAACATGAGAAATCTATAAAACTCTATTAAACTCTCATTTGTTTCCATGCATTCAGCTCAGAGTACTCGCAGTAAGTGGCTCTTTCCTTCTCTCCCTCTCCTTTTACACAATGTAAAGGGAGCCAGTGTTTCAGGCAGGAGATCGTTTACAGAAATGTCCTGTTATTATATCATTAGGTGGCTGGCTCTAGCAGCCGGTCACCTATTGTAATTGTACGTATTATTATTGTAATTTTTCACCCAAATATCCTACTTCCCATGGTTAAAAACGCACCACAATTTGCACACATTTCCAGGTCCACTCAAATCCACACCCCATGTCATACCGTCTCATTAAACCTGTTGGTGGCGCTATAGCAACCGTTCAAAGTTTTTAAAAAATCATAAAATTAAGCCATTAGGGCTTCAGCTCTCAAATCTTCAGAACTTGTCCATTGCAGTGTGATGAAACTTTCATATACTGGCAAAATTACATGATAGTATCTTCAGATACTCAAATGTCTAAAATATCTTGTTGATATCTCCAAAAATGAGCTCACCGTGAATCAAAATGTATTACTGTAAACAGTACCGTACATTTCTATTTTTAACTGCTTCAATATTTGACCAGTTTCTATCATAAATATTCATTTTGTTTTATTATTCCCCTTCCGACTTAAAATTTGTAAAAATTTACCTTTAACACTGTGTTTATTATATGTGTTATAAAAGTTTACAATTATAATTTATTAGATCATTTTATAGACAGCAGGGGGCAAGTTTCTTTTGATTGTTGCACACCATCTTTAGATTACCTTTAGTGTGTGGTGGCGACTTTTGGGTTTCCATGGCAATGAACAGTTTTTAACAAACCAGGTAAAACAAAACGACAAGAAACCTATTAAGACACAGTACATGAACAGTCTAATTTTGCTATCTAGGGTACTGAAGGTGGTGTATGTTGGTGGGTGTGCAAACCTACTCCATTGGCTGAGAGTTCTATGACCATTCCAACAATATCTCTGTCTTTTTTTCTTCTTCTTTTTCTTTCTTTTCTTTTTTTTATGCTATTTTTATACTTCTTCTTTTTTATGTTATTTTTTAATGTAATTATTTTTACATAGCCGGCCACCGCATACACTGCTTGCAGTTATATTTATTATTATTATTATTATTATTATTATTATTATTATTATTATTATTACCACCTGTACTTGGCTTTCCTATGCGTAAAAATGCACCAAAATTGGCACACATGTCCAGATCTACTCAAAAACACACTCAATGCAAAGCCGCCTCATTACACTTGTTGGTGGCACTATAGCATCAGTTTAAAGTTCAAAGTATTCAACAAATCATAGAAAATGGGCCATTACGGCTACAGGTCTGAAACTTTCAGGACTTGTCCATTGCAGTTAGATGAAACTTTCATACGCTGGCATCCATGACAAATTATGAAGTCCATCACTCTACCCAAAGTGTGGAAGTCTAAAACCATAAATCCAAATCATACCAAAAAAACTTCTAAAATATCTTGTCAATATCACCAAAACCGAGCCCACAGCACATCAAAATGTATTACTGTAAACACTACTGTACATTTACTTTGTCATATCTCACTGGTTCATTAAACAATCTGCATTCAAAAACTAGATAAAAATCCCAAGACTGCTTTCGTGAAGCATTTTAAAATTTCAGAACTCTATCTTGAAAACTGAATTTTTTATAAATATCTGAGTAGTTTAGTATTTTTTGTTGGATTTTACACTTTTGACGCTTGAACTATTTGAAACAACTCCTCCGAAACCGTAAAATCTAATTACACCAAAATCACTGATCATCCTCCGTTGGTTTACTTTCAAGACAAAACCAAGCTTGTTGATACATTAGAAATTGAGCTCACAGTGCATCAATATGTAGCACTGTAAACAGTACTAAACATTTCTATTTTGATCTGCTTCGATATTTGACCAATGTAAATCATACTTCTATACAATATTTGTCTTCACGATTCACATCACAACTTAAAGTTTTAAAAATTTTTACTTGAAGACTTATTTTTTTAATAAATTGCCGAGTTTAGTCATTTACAGCGGTCCGCCGCTGCAGAATGTACATAGCGGAAACAATGTTATCACACTGTTGTAGTGTAATGCTTACAAATACAAACCATGAAATACAATTACAACGCACTGATCACACTGTTGCAGCGTATTGCTTACGACTACAAACTCCAATATACACTTACAGACTTTTGGCATGATATTGAGCCCATGAGTCTTGCCCTGACTTAAAAAAAATATCAAATTTACTAATTTATCCTTGTATATACATCCTAGGTGGCTGACCTGCAGCCTCCCGTCCAGAGTCCGCTGTATGGTTACACACTTGCTTGGGTGGACACCGTTGGTGGTGATGGCGGTAATGAGAGAGTCCAGCTCATCCTTCTTCTCCTTGAGTTTCTTGACCAGGCTCTCAATAGCACGTTTGGCAAAGCCCTCGTTTTCGCCTCCTTGCCGGTGGCACATCAAGCTGTGCACAATACTCAGACAGGCATCGTTGCTGCTGGGTGGGTTGATCGACATGATGATGCTAAATAAAATGGATTAAGAAAAATTTGAGGATGATGGGTGGCGATGCAATTGATTTCCAACAACAGATTTACAATATTTTCAAATGATAATGTGCAATATGCTTAAAAAAGATAACGCCTAATGTCCCAATCAAGAGAACTGTTGCACTACATATGAAGTTGATGCTTCAATCCTGGCATTTCATAAAGATTACCATGGATTTGATTGATTGGAGCAATGTTATTAAAAGCTTCATAGCACGTCAAATGTGAGATAATGTATGTGTGTGTCATCATTATTGACTACATTGCAGTACTTGCAATAAAGCATTCTGATTGGCTTCATTACATCAATCCTAGAAAGCCCCAATATGCTGCTTAAATGTTTGTGCACTGTAAATAAAACCTGCAGCCTATTTGCGCACATACAAACACACGTTCTCCTGCTATCAAGAATTCCAGACCTCCCAGACCAAAACTAATTCATATTGAGCAACATAATTACTATGTTACAGTATTTGATTAAACAGAGCTACCATAAAGTAAGCACCAGCAGTGGCAGTCAAATGCTTCTAAGCAATGTTTAGCAGAAATGTTTAGCATTTTCCTCAAAGGGATTCATGCAGAGATCAAATGCAAATGTTATTATACACTCACTAATTTGCTCATTGAGACTATGATATATTATGTTTAGATTTTCAAGGAATATATGACAAAAAACAAAACAATGAAACCTCAAACTGAGTAAAGGACTTCTTCTCTTGCTCCCCTACATGAATTTACCATCTTTTTTGGCCCAGTATTTTCCATTTACTATCTGGACCAAAACAAGCTATGGGGAAATTTTGGCCTGCTACTATTCAAAAGGGCTCTTTCTATTGTACTAAAAATAGTTACATTATATCTTTGTTTGCATACAGTCTTCTTGCATACAACAGGTGGCCTATGTGTTATACTGTAGTTAGACCTGTAAATATCAGCTTGAGTAAATGTAGTACTTATAGGTACACAATACATACATAATTAATTATATATAAAAAAAAAAATACTAGATATGGATTTTACACAGTTCTTCACCTGGTATTCAGTTGATCAGTCAACACCACAGAGCGGCCAGAGAGTTCATTGACATGCTGGTTGCTCAGGTCTGAATCAGTCCCTAAGGAGACAGTGAATAGCTTAATAATTTGGCCATGCGGAACCATATTTAAACAACCCTTTAGTTGTTGAAACACACATACTGACGGACATTTACTCTTCCAGACAGCGCTATTGTCCTCATCATCATCATCATTGGTGAGGGAGCATTTCTGGGATAAGAATTTACTGCAACATTTGAAATTTACCTCATAAAACTCAATAACCTAAAGGTATTTAATAAATGTGCAGCTTTTCAAATATATGGTGCACAAAAAAGCAAGCAGTCCAAATCTGCATAGACAAGTATCTGAGCTTCAATTGTTCTGTAACATTAAAAATGTCTTAGGCTTCTTTACCTTACCCTCATGCACCTGCAATTTATATTGTAATGATTAGCGAGGAAACACACTATTGATGCATTATTGCCTCATTCTGTCCTTGATCTGAATGTAGACAAAATTCAAATCCTATAGTATAGGAGAGTCGCAACGCAAACGTTGCCATACCAAATATGGGCATAACGCGTCACTCGGTCTGCAACCTAAACATTTCAAGTACAGCAGGTATCAATTACACATTAAAAAACTGTTTTTGAGATTAAAAAGCACCGGATTCCCACACAACGATACACAGCATCTTCAACTGGACTGTTGGAAGTTGCGTTTATTGAGCTAAATGTAATATTAACTAGAATGGTTACCGAAAAACAAATGAACAGCAGACTAGAGACAGTAAGCAATTGAAATCACTCCTTTGCTAATTCAAGAAAAGCACCAGAGGGCGAGGCTGACTAAAATAGGTAAGAGAAACACATAATTGCATTATACCGACAAAAATGCTTTAAAAATGATCATGTCTGTATTGATGTGTCTGCATTGGATATTCCCCAAAACTGCCTCCCCCTGGTCGTGTCGGTCTGCTTGGAGCGGTCGCATGACCAGAAGCCGCTTTAATTTCATAAACTATCTGTACTTACACATTAGCCAGAGTAATGGGAGAATAGACGACAAGCAGCTGAGAATGTTGTGCTCTTGGTAGCTAGCAGTACACCAAATCCTCCTCCCCTTCCAGCAATCTTTTTCTATCCTTGTCGATATCAGACTATGAGCCTTACTGTCTCCGCTCGTGCATACTACTTGCTCCCCGATGCCTCTCTTCGCTACAAAAACAAAAGAGGGAAGACATAGTGCGCGTGAGTGTCTCGCTGAGCTCTAGCCAATGAGCCCTCCAGTCTTAAAGGGATGTAGGCTCTAGTCCAATCACGACGCGGCTCTCACGGTGAGGCAGAGCGACCTAGGTCTGTCTGGGTCGCGTCTAGATTGACATATCGACGCGACGGTTTTTTTTTAAGTGGCGCCGCCAAGATTACCTCGCTCCTCATCCCCAGACTCTCTGTGCTACAAGCCTATTGGTCCCAGTTACCACTGCCGGTCTTTAGTGTTGCAGCTTTCCAATCTAGATGTTGTGTTGCGTATTATTCACATCACAGTTATGGAACTATTTTAATTATAGGGCACATTGAGATGACAACGTTAAGGACGAGTAATCCTAACCCTACTCAGCGGAAGTGGCATACATTTGTTTATTGTGGGAATCGATATTCTTAATTTATAGTCCCCTGCAAAACAATTGTATAACCCAATATTCTTAGAGAACTCCATTCTTAGTCACTAAACAATAATCGCTAAATGTGGTGGTGGATCGCTTTTTTTATGCGAGATTGAGCGGCATCATTATCAAAAAAAAAGTATCACTAATTACTCATGTAGGCATTCATAATAGTTGATCTGTGCTCTGCGGTAAAGAAGAGGCAATACAAAAATGTCAGGCCATGTCATTGCACCAAAACTCTAAACTAGGATTAACCTAGTAACAAACCAAGCATTGACTCGATTAGCAGGTCGCAGTTCAAGATTAATATAGTAATTTAAAGTCAGAATTTCAATTTCCTAGTAATTACGATTTTTGAGGTTAAATTGGTAAGTGCTTGCCTAATTTATGGCTATTGTATTAAAACAATCAAAATTCGAATGAATCCGCAACATTTTTAAATAAAATAGGTCTTGTTTTTAATTAATTGTGTTCAGTGGTTAATCGTGTAGACCTACGTTTTGTTGGCCCGTCCTGGGAGAGCCCTGCTTAGCGATGCCATGATTATTACAGCAGGCTATACAGGTTTTCTTTAAGGTGCCAGTCTACAGGTAAACTCATCAGAAACCAATACACATTTTGTAATGTAACCTTTGCTTACTAAGATTGTGGTTAGCCTGTGGTACATATGAACATATTAAACAAAAGCCTTATGGACTAATCCTGCATTTAATAGCTCTGAAGCTAATTAAAGATGTGAGATAGGATACCAATTTTTAAAGCCTCGTAAGTGCTGCTTCAATCTCACGGTACAGTATGCCAGGCCAACCTTTTTGTAGCTACAGCAAAAAGTTGTTTGCGTTATTGTCTTTGATTTTATGTAACAGGTTCATAGTCAATGTCAATGAACGTACATTTTACATTTAAATAGCTTGGAACCAACATAACCCTGATTAGAAATAAAGCTCTTCCAATCATCATGTAAAAAGCATTGCTTTTCTGTAACTATAGCCTATTTTCACTTTCTTCTAGTTTAAGTTAAAAATTACAGCTTGTCATCAATCCCTGTACCTTAATACATTTATGAAGAAATAATACAATCCATCCAATCCTTCTATCCATGTTTGTTTTACCCGCTCCTGTCAAATCTGCATTCCGTCATCCCATAAAAAAAGGTTAATCTTCAATCCCCTTCTAAAATCTCATTACAAAACATTAATGAATGAGAAAAGAGGCAGACATACCTTGCATTATTCCCAAACCCTGATACAATTATGCAGCAAGGTTTGGAGGGCATAGATTGCCAGTGGAAGCAGTTTTAACAAAGTTTTTATGGCAGTATTTACAGTTTTTTTTTATAATCATAATAAATAGTCAACAAATAGTCTGTATTTCCATGTTAATTTATGGTCCTTTTTGGGAGTAATTCTTGACTTCATTTATCTCCTACCCCTGGGAAGGATCCTCCATCATCATGGTGTCCAGTTTCAGTGCTATTCTGATGACACCCAGCTCTACTGCTCCACTGAACCCTCGCCGATGTCCCTCACCAACTGCATCCATGACATTTCAAGCTGGATGAGCAAGAACTTTCTGAAGCTCAATGGAAACAAAACTGAAATCATGCTAATTGGCTCCAAGTCCAAACTACCCAAACCCTATAACTGCCCTCACTATTGACATAGGCCTATATGTTTATTTAGTTACAGCTACCCGTTATCTCTTTAAAAAGTAATTAAATTACTTTTCCAAATACTCCCTTAAAAAAGTAATGTGTTACTTGGGTTAGTAACTTTAGTTTCCCAATTTACTCAAGCTCCTTGAAGTTTAGCTTTCTTTATTTTTATCCCACACTGCTAACTTGTGATTGTTCTGTGGTACTTTGTAATAGCCAATATAACAGCAATACAAATAATAATCTCTTAAACCATGAATTGTCTACTAAGCAATGCATAAAAGTTTTATTAAAACACACAAAACATTTGTTCAACTTGGCCTCAAATGGCCAGCCAAAATGCCTCAAAACTCAGTTTACTATCCCAGTTGAAAATAATATTCCCACATATAAAGCAGACAAAATCAAGTGATTCAAATGGTCAGCAATGAACGTAATTTAAGTTTAAAGTAACAATATATTTCCGTACTGTTTGTGTCCAAGCCACCCTCCAGATCAGCCGAGCAAATAGTACGTTTTGTTCAAGCTAGTGCCGCTGCTGTGACGTTATTGATAATACAATATTAGAATTTGTATTATAAACACATGGTAAGGTATGTATTACTGAATATAACTTAAAATACCAATTGTTTGCCATTATAATAGTAAGGAGCTAGTAGGCTACTGTAGCAAACAGATCGTTAGTATGCAGTTTTAGTATGGGCCAAGGATAGAATGGTCAAGAATACAGATTTTTAGCGTACTACTGCTAAATAAGACTTCATTAAGATATTTAGGTGGAATTAGGTGGGTCTTCAGGAAAGCTTATGGTACTTGTTCATAAATAGTTAACATATAACAGGTCAGTAGTGTTCAAACTGTATAGGTCCCTATTCTTAATTTTAGACTTACTACTTAATTGCACCATAAGAAGCAGCTTGTGCAGCACTTCAGGTTCCCTGTTATAAAGGCCTTGTCTACTATGGAAAGGAATGCCATTTCAGAAAACAATGACAGTTCAAGATATAGGCCGAGAACGTTCTCTAATATCTAAATTAGACATGATTATAGCATTGTTGATCAAGATAAAGCATAATCTGGACTATTTAGAGTTGCCTTAATACTTCAGTTCAGTTTACATTCAATTCCCTTGTAGGCACAACAAATATTACATATTTAGACGAAGTGCCTGTTTCTTTCTTCAAATATAATGGAAGATATACATATTTTTGACTTCTGTATTGTAATAAAAAAACTTTTACCATGTAGATTTGTCTGCCTCTGTTTACGTACCTTAACACAGTTGCTGAACCCTCACTTTAGAATAGGGAACAATTGTTAGTGCATTAGTGACTAGTAATGTTTTAATTAACTATCCATATGTCTGCACTTTAGAACAGCACAAGCTATATTTAACATTACATTGTCTTTACACTATGAAAAATGTATTTGGGGACCACGTTTACTTAACAATACTTTATTACTAATACTATATTGGAATACCATGTTATCAACAAAAATCCTTACAAACATCCTGAAGAGAGACTATTAAACCCTGATAAATGTATCAATCAGATGAAAAGTTTTTATTAAATAAGGCTCCATAATCATTTTACATGGAATCCTTTATAAATCATTGCTGATAAAAAAAAAAAAAAAGAAATTCTGAACAAAAGTACCATTGTTGACTTATCCCAACCCAATGGAGCAGGCCAAAGACCTCCATGAAGGTGACACATGTAAGAATAATGATAAAAAAAAAAAAACTGATTTGAATGTGTAATCATTAAAACAAAGACGGGTAAAAATTTAAATGTTGACTAACTGCCTTTTTCTCGTTGTTCAGTACACAGTTTCTGCCACAATCTACAATTAAGATTATTTGATCAGAAAAAAACTGTTTATGGGAGTGAGCATTCTAAGCAGAATCGTGTTATACTAAAAGTGTGAGACCGAATTCCCTAACTCCCTGCTAGCACTAATATGCAACTGCCTTCCTTGGTGTGGATACATTGTAAGTATTCAAAGGTAACAAGCAGACAAGAAATGCAGTTTCCCCCCCAAAATTTGTGAGCCGCAGTCACTGTTTACTAGGGGAATGTGGGGTAAATGCCCCTGACGTCTCCAGCATGGTCTTTCTCCGCGCTGTCTCCTTGGCAACATTATGGTTGAGACGTCTCAGCCTTTCCTAGATAACAACATTTTATAAAAATGTGTTTTAGTGATTGTGCCCCCATACAAATCTTTTAAAAAGACATGGATTAACAGTGTACAAAGACAAGTTTAAAATGTAAGACATTAAGTAGGATTTAAAGGTAGTAAAATCAAATTAACAGTAAATTAAATTGTTATTAGGGAAACTGGGTCATCTGTCTCGCCAATAACCAGCCACACAATTACATTGATTCACTGGCGCAAGATTATTAAATGTATACCAATTGAATTAGCACTAAATCTACAGCCTTCCACCTGAAAATGAGGGACATTGTCAACTAAGCAAGCGCTGAAAAAGCAAATGGGTTATGGATCGTATGTTAACAAGGTCGCTTAATATGAAAACCGGGATTTGTTGTTTTTAGTTTATTGTTATTGAAGACAAATACAAATAATTGTCCAACTTAGGCTGGTACTATTCTGCTCATATTTATAAGTCAATTACTTTTTTGAAGCTGTATTAAAGATGATGTGTCTGCTGTTATTTTAATAACTTGTTACATTATGAATTAGATTAAAGCGCAGGCAATGTTAGCAGTTCTTGTCCTCCAAGAAAGACATGTAATTCTGTGAGGAAAATACACGCAAACACCAGACACTTAAAAGGGATAGGTGTCTTTTTATGTAATACCTCATCTCACTGTTTCAGATGTCCCAACTGAAGTTGCACTGCCAGTTCATGTAGGCAGTGCTTGTGAGCACCTTAGCAATGGCTACATTCAGGGTGTGCGCAAGTTAGATTTTATACATTTTTTAATACCATGCAGAATGGAACTAAAAGACCCATTAACCAATAATAATAAAAAAAGCATGGTACCACACCGATTACCTAGATTTGGTACAACTTTGTCCAAACATGTCTATTGAAACAAAGGGTTGTAAAAGTGGTGGAATAAACTAAACGTCCTGACTCCACTGCAAGACATAGGCAGCTCGACTTAAACATTACAAACAATAAACATAGTCTCTTAAACTCTCACATTTATGCAATTTATCTTCTTATCCATCTACACACAATACCCCATAATGATAACGCTAAAACACGTTTGTAGAAATCTGTGCAAATATAAATGAAATATTACAAGTATTTAGACTTTCTGCTATGACACTTAAGATGTTTCTAAAACTTGATTAGAGCTCACCTGTGGTAAATTCAATAGATTGGACATGATTTGGAGAGGCACACACCTTTCTATATACACCGATCACCCACAACCTTAAAACCACCTGCCTAATATTGTGTAGGTCCCCGTCGAGGCATGGACTCCACAAGACCTCTGAAGTTGTCCTGTGGTATCTAGCACCAAGACGTCAGCAGCAGATCCTTTAATTCTGTGTTTAAACTATATTCTTAATTATATTCTATTATTTTACTGTTTTTTTATTTTTATTATAAAACACCTTGCCCTGGGCAACTGGGCAGCCGTGAACGCTGGTTGTAATTAGTGTATTTTGTGCCTATTTCAGAGCCATATATTTGCGAGACCCCGAGTGAAGTATTGTTTTGTTTATTTCGTTAATAAAGTTATCAAACTGATAATCTGATAGTCCCTCTCGTCTCTGATCGGACACCATAGCAGGTTCTTCATACCAAGCACCCACACTTTACAATGCCATTGCAGTAAATAATTCAAGTTCTTCTGAAATGCTTTTTCTAATCCTATGTGCTAGTATGAGGCGTTATATATATACATAGATCATTTGAAATCCTCTCCGGGAACCATCACCTTATCGTGGTGGAGAGGTTTGTGTTGTCTGGAACCTTGTGTTCCTGGTAGGGTCTCCCATGGCAAATTGGTCTCGGGCGAGGGGCAAAGAATGGTTCAAAAACCCTCATGGATAGAACTATAAGAGAGGATGATACCCGGCCCGGAGGAAGCCCGGGGTCCCCTTCTGGAGCCAGGCCCAGGAGGAGGACCCGTCAGCGAGCGCCTGGTGGCCGGGCTTGCCACGGAGCCCGGCCGGGCATAGCCCGAAAAAGCAAAGTGGCCAACACCAACATCTCTCCTTCTCCGTCCCGAGGGCTCACCACCCGCGGAAAAACCAAGGGGGTCGGGTGCGCTGCCAGAAAGGTGGCAGTGAAGGCAGAGGTTTTCGACGGATCGGACCCGGGTGGCAGAGGCTGGCTTTGGGGACGTGGAACGTCACCTCTCTGGGAGGGAAGGAGCCGGAGCTTGTGCGGGAGGTGGAGCGCTACCAGCTGGATCTGGTGGGGCTTACCTCTACGCACAGCCTCGGCTCTGGAACCTCACTCCTGGATAGGGGTTGGACTCAATTCTTCTCCGGAGTTCCCCAGGGCGAGAGGCGCAAGGCTGGTGTGGGGATACTCACAAGTCCCCGGCTAAGTGCCTCTATGTTGGAGTTCACCCCAGTGGACGAGAGGATAGCCTCCCTACGCCTGCGGGTCATGGGAGGGGAAACTCTGACTGTTGTCTGTGCCTATGCCACGAACAGCAGTTTGGAGTATTCTGCCTTTTTGGAGACCCTGGATGGAGCCTTGTATGGGGCTCCTGAGGGGGACTCTGTAGTCTTGCTGGGGGACTTCAACGCACATGTGGGCAATGATGGAGACACCTGGAGAGGCGTGATTGGGAGGAACGGCCTCCCCGATCTGAACCTGAGTGGTGGCTTGTTATTGGACTTCTGTGCTAGTCATGGAATGGCCATAACAAACACCATGTTCGAACATAAGGATGCTCATAAGTGTACCTGGTACCAGAGCACCCTAGGCAGAAGGTCGATGATCGATTTTGTTATCGTATCATCGGACCTGAAGCCATATGTTTTGGACACTCGGGTGAAGAGGGGGGCAGAGCTGTCAACTGATCACCATCTGGTGGTGAGTTGGGTCAGGTGGCGGGGAAAGCCTCTGGACAGACCTGGTAAGCCCAAACGTGTAGTGCGGGTGAACTGGGAACGTCTGGAGGAGTCCCCGGTCCGGGAGGCCTTCAACTCACACCTCCGGCGGGGCTTCTCTGGCATCCCTGTGGAGGCTGGGGGCATTGAACCGGAGTGGGCGATGTTCAAAGCCTCCATTGCTAAAGCTGCGTCTGAGAGTTGTGGTCTCAAGGTCTTAGGTGCCTCAAGGGGCGGTAACCCTCGAACATCCTGGTGGACACCGGTGGTCAGGGGAGCCGTCCGATTGAAGAAGGAGGCCTTCCGGGATATGCTATCCCGGGAGACTCTGGAGGCAGTTGCAAGGTACCGACAGGCCCGAAGGACTGCAGCCTCGGCCGTGGCAGAAGCAAAGCAGCGGGTGTGGGAGGAGTTCGGAGAAACCATGGAGAAGGACTTTCGGCTGGCACCAAAGCGGTTCTGGAAGACCATCCGACACCTCAGGAGGGGAAAGCAGGGAACCGTCCAAGCTGTATACAGTAAGGATGGGACGTTGTTGACCTCAACTGACAAGGTGATTGGGAGGTGGAAGGAACACTTTGAGGAACTCCTGAACCCGACAAACCCACCCTACATAGTAGAGACAGGGCTGGAGGATGATGGGGGATCAGCATCAATCTCCCTGGCGGAGGTCACTGAGGTAGTCAAACAACTCCACAGTGGCAAAGCCCCAGGGGTTGATGAGATCCGCCCAGAAATGCTGAAGGCTCTGGGTGTTGAGGGACTGTCATGGATGACACGTCTTATCAACATTGCGTGGAAGTCGGGGACAGTACCTAAGGAGTGGCAGACCGGGGTGGTGGTTCCCCTGTTCAAAAAGGGGGACCGGAGAGTGTGTGCCAACTACAGAGGCATCACATTACTCAGCCTCCCCGGGAAAGTATACTCCAGGGTGCTGGAAAGGAGGGTTCGACCGATAGTCGAACCTCGGATTGAGGAGGAACAATGCGGTTTCCGGCCTGGTCGTGGAACAACGGACCAGCTTTTTACCCTCGCGAGGATCTTTGAGGGGGCCTGGGAGTATGCCAATCCGGTCTACACATGTTTTGTGGATTTGGAGAAGGCGTATGATCGGGTTCCCCGGGAGATACTGTGGGAGGTGCTGCGAGAGTATGGGGTGAGGGGGTCTCTACTCAGGGCCATCCAATCTCTGTACTCCCAAAGCGAGAGCTGTGTCCGGGTCTTCGGCAGTAAGTGGGACTCGTTTCCGGTGAGGGTTGGCCTCCTCCAAGTCTGCGCTTTGTCACCTATCCTGTTTGTGGTATTCATGGACAGGATCTCACGGCGTAGCCGCGGGGGAGGGGGGCTGCGGGTTGGTGGGAAGAGGATTGCATCACTGCTTTTTGCAGATGATGTGGTCTTGATGGCATCGTCGGTCTGCGACCTGCAGCACTCATTGGATCGGTTCGCAGCCGAGTGTGAAGCGGCTGGGATGAGGATCAGCACCTCCAAATCTGAGGCCATGGTTCTCAGCAGGAAACCGATGGATTGTCTACTCCAAGTAGGGAATGAGTCTTTACCCCAAGTGAAGGAGTTCAAGTATCTCGGGGTCTTGTTCTCGAGTGAGGGGAAAATGGAACGAGAGATGGGCCGGAGAATTGGAGCAGCGGGTGCGGTGTTGCAGTCGCTTTATCGCACCGTTGTGACAAAGAGAGAGCTGAGCCAGAAGGCAAAGCTCTCAATCTACCGGTCTATCTTCGTTCCTACTCTCACCTATGGTCATGAAGGGTGGGTCATGACCGAAAGAACGAGATCGCGGATACAAGCGGCGGAAATGAGTTTCCTCCGGAGGGTGGCTGGCATCTCCCTTAGGGATAGGGTGAGAAGTTCAGCCATTCGTGAGGGACTCGGAGTAGAGAGGCTGCTTCTTTGCGTAGAAAGGAGCCAGTTGAGGTGGTTCGGGCATCTAGCAAGGATGCCACCTGGCCGCCTCCCTAGGGAGGTGTTCCAGGCAAGTCCAGCTGGGCGGAGGCCGCGGGGCAGACCTAGGACCAGGTGGAGGGATTATATCTCCACACTGGCCTGGGAACGCCTTGGAATCCCCCAGTCAGAACTGGTAAATGTGGCCCGGGAAAGGGAAGTTTGGGATGCCCTGCTGGAACTGCTACCTCCGCGACCTCCGCCCAGCTGGACTTGCCTGGAAGACCTCCCTAGGGAGGCGGCCAGGTGGCATCCTTACTAGATGCCCGGACCACCTCAATTAAAATTATAGAATTAAAAATGTGTAATGAAAAAAATTGGCCTTAGTATATGACCTTAAAAAGTAAAGCAGAAAGCTGTGAAGACACTGACCTGAGCGTTCTGAAGTATGTTGTTGACCAACACCACCCTTCTTCTGGCATTAAGCAGCTTCTTTACATAGGGATCGAGGTCTAACGCTACCTTCTGGTGTTCATTTATTCTGCAAAATTCTGAAACAAATGTTTAAATTGATTTTATAGCTTTTTTACAATGGCTTATGTACTAATTTCAGAACCTTGTCAGTTTTTAAAACTAGACACAGACCTTAGAACAAATCATCAAAATTTACTTTTTTTCAAGAGATGGTGGAGAGGTGGTTTAAGGGGACGTGGAAGAGGACAAGGCCACGCATCAAAACAACGGCGGCAAAGGATAATAAAATCAGTTGTAAACCGTTGCATGACAATGGCTTAGGCAGGAACAATGATACAACCTAACCTCAATCAGAACTTACCACTATACATTATAATACATTATTCATTACAAATCATTATATATTGCATACCACAGCGCAGATGATGGGACTGAAGGTGTTCAATTTTCTCTGCATAATTGAGACAGGGACAACTGAGAGGGAGAGCCCAAATTCTCAATGACCAACAAGAGAAGGCTGTGGAAGATTTTGGTAATTCTCCTTTAATATCCTGTTAAAGGGTGATGGAGCTTGATGCTGATGAAAACCATGACAAATTCTTATTTTTTAATGAGTCAGGCTTAAACATGACCAAGAAAAGGAAGAGAGGTCGTGGAACGGGCAAACATCAAAGTATCTGTGTAACGTGGTAACATCACCACAGTTTGTGCAGCTATTTGGGAGGATGCTGTGTTGTGACTCTTAATTTGGGGTCAAATGATGCAGTTCTCCTTGTAACCTTTCCTGACGTTAGTTAGGGTTATTTGGCGTTGTTTTTGGTAATGATTCTATGTTCAGCCAAAGCACTTTTGTTTTATGTTTCTTAATATAGTTGTTGTTAATGATGCTTTATGGACACATAACTATCCATCCATCCATCAAAAAAAAAAAAGGGGGGGGGGGGGTGTTTAGATCATGATCAAAAAGAACAAGCCTAGTTTCCAGTACATTGATGACACATGCAACGATATCATGACAGACTAATGTCAGGCTTGATTTGTCATGGGCCAAGATTTTTTCACTGATGTTTGGTTAATGAAAACATAAATCATGATGAGGATGACAATGTGTCGCCAAATCCACAAGACATTGGAAATTTTTCGTCCAGGCACTCATCGTTGCACTTCAATGCCTAGTACCGTACCATTTGCGCCTGGTTTCGGGGCAGGCAGGGCCAAACCATTTCATGTAAATAGAGGGGGCGGGGGGCAATACAGACAGGCTCTGGATGTTTACTTTTTGCCGTTCGTGTTATTAGTACCTTGTAAATAAGATATTGAAAAACCCGACTCCTTAGTGCTTGGTGGAAATGAGCCACAAGAGTAGGACCCGCTCTTCAAAATCCCGTCTTCTAACGAACATTCTTGGAAACTTAGAGGAATACCACCCCTGGAAAAAACGGAATAGACGAATCTATGGTTTCCTACTGAGGTAGGATTTTCTTTCGTCAATGCACTCCGAGTAAACTCTACAGGTTTGGTATGAAAAATGTTGTACTCACAGTGAGATGTTTACACAATAACGGCTTCAGTTTGATATGGCAGTAGGTATTCGGCATAATACCGTAGTAAGTCTATTGGGATTTGCAGGCCTACTGGGTAAGGGACACGTAGTTTCGTCTACTGCTCTGTATACATATCTACATGAGCAAAATACTGGTGCGTATGGGACAGTGCAGGTGAAAAGAAAGAAGATACCCCCTCAATTGAAAGACAGAAAGCTCAAACCATGTAATCCCCTCCCCCCCATCTTCTTTGAACAGCTTACGCTAATCACTGCATCTTTTAGGGATGCTTGTACAGTGACAGTCCTCTCCACCACACATGACTCCTCTGTCACTGTGAAACGAGTCCGCTGTAAAGGTCCCCCCGGCTTCACAATGGTCCAAAAGCCAAGATGTGTAGAAGACTCCAATAAATACATGGGAGGAGTTGATAGAGCTGACCAATTGTGTTCCTACTGCGAGTACAAGCACAAGTCAAAGAGGTGACACTCGTCAATGCCTTCATCCTGTAATAGCGAGAGTGGCCACCCACTCTAGGCAGTGGAGTTTAGGGAGAAGCTGATCTAAGGGCTGCTACATAGAGGGCAGAAGAAGCAGCACCCAGCTCCAGTGGAGGAGGTGGCAACAGTCCCGGTCCGACTCACAGGAAGACACTTCGTAGCCACTCATGAAAAGTCTAAGCCAGACTGCAACGTGTGCTCATCCAGGAGCTGGTGAATGTGCAGGTGATAAAGAAACAGACAACTTTATTTTGTAAAACATGTCCAAACAACGCATCCCTTTGCCCCACTTCCTTCTTTGAGCTATACCACACCAGACTCGTCTACGAATAGGTGGTGAGTTGACTTCATATTATTAGGAATGTAACAATATTTCACGAAACAGTTAAATCGCGATGCAAATGTTACGATACAAATCGATAATATAAAACATGAATAGCGATACAAAGGGCCTTAAAGCTAAACGTTGGCTCGTTCGCTAACGCTAACGGTTTTATGCATATACTTCCTGTTTTGATATCTCTGTCATAGTTGAATATGGTCATGATATGCAACTGATGTATAGACTTGTGAATCGTTTTACATAATTTATTCCCTACCTCAGAAATAATAGTATTTTGTAGTTTGTCTCAGAAATAAAGAAAGGAATCTTTCAGTCATTATGTCTTCAATATCATATTTTTTCATCGTGAGAAAATTGTATGGCAAATCCAGTATCGTGAGTTGAGTGCAACGTTACATCCCTAATTATTATGTAATAACATTTATTAATATTAAAATTCACAGGAAGAAATATGATAATGAAGTTGTAAAAGTCGGGTTGAGAATGTGTCTTTGTTCCCCACAGAAAGGAAAATATTCCCCACCAAGAGAGCTGCCTGCCCAGACAGACTCACACACACATATTTATTGCACTTTGATGATGATTATCTGGTGTTTATCTTGTTGTTGACAGTTGTATGTTTTTATTGATCAGTTCATTTTGTACCAGTGTTCTTTATCTATAGCTGATTTTGACTGTTCATAGTTTGTTTCACCAATCTATACAAAGGACTGGAATTCAATGTTTATTATTTCCAAATCTATCCCAAAGTATGGAGTTTGTGTGTTTGTCTTACAAATCTATACAAAAGTAAGGAGTTTTTATGTATTGTTAGTTTCGCAAATCTATACAAAAGTATGGAGTTTATATTAGTTTCACAGATCTATGCACGTTTATTTTTGTGTTATACTGTGTGAAACTGAATTGTTTACTACGAATATCCTTATTCAGATTTTCAGACACGTTAGTTGAGCTATACTAACTATTAGACTTAGCTGTGATGTGTTACGAGGCCTACTATATGCCATATTTTTTTAGAGTTTAACAGCTCTAATGTCAGTTAGCCCAGCGATAACAAAACCCAATATCATTGCCCTAACAAATCAAAACAGAAACGTTAGCTAAAAAGAATAAATTAACCTTACTTTAACTGAAACTACTGACGTTTCATGTATTTAGATGTTAACGTTTGAGAAACAGTTTACATGAGTTCATGAGTCAAGTTCAACCAATGATGATGACTAATTTCAAGCGTATTATTTAAATATCGATTTATATTTTAGCTTACGCCCATACAATTTTTAGACAATGCCCATATGTTTCTAATATTCTATAAGGTTTCTCCTTATTGTGCAAATAAATCTTTAAGCGTTCCCATTTGTTAGTTAACATTTCTTGGTGCAAGCTATTTTTCTGAATATTTAACAAATGATGCTTTAAAAAGTGATGGTGACATTTTAAAAAAGTGGTCGGGACATGTCACTAGAGTAAATTATGCCTATGCTGCAAAGACATGAAGGTTCATTGTAGGATTTTGGTGACTGCTTTGAGTGCTGTACCTAAGGTTTTGAAAATCAGTGCCAAAGCGAATGTAACATACATATACACATACATACATACATACATACATACATATATATAAATAAATATAAATTAAAAAGTACATTACATACAAGTACATTTTAATTTACTACTGTTGTAAAAGGCATGGGAGAAAAGTACAAAAATACCAACAAATATAGATCTTGGATAAAAATTTAAATGGAATATTTGAAATTTGCAAAACAATGCTTACCTGTGGCTAAATTGTCTATGTGTTCTCGCAATTCCACTTGGCTTTCTCTGGAAAACATCAATATCAAAAGGCGTGAATGTCATAGAAATACTTATAAATCAGAGCTGTTTGTAGCTGTGCTAGGGTTGGGCGATATGGTAACATTTTCTAACTGCCCACCCTCTGCCCAAAAACCGGCGATTGGCATAATATTCGTGCAGGTAAGCTATGCGTGCAGCGTGCGAAGGGGCGGGGAATTCCCAACTCCCCACACGCTATTTTCTGCGAATGCTCATTGTGAAAAAGAATATCAATTATTTAAGTAATAAACTAAAGCGTGATTATAGTTCATTATTCCATTGTACTTCGTGCAGTTATGTAAGCAATACGAGAGGCTATAGGCCTACTTTGTGATTTTAGAACAGCATAAGGGTGATTTTAGCCACGGACGAAACGGCGTTATCATTCTTTGTTCATGGTTCTTTATTTAAGCAATAGATGTTACGACAGGCCGTAGCCTTATTGTTACTATTATTATTACTTTCGTGTGATATTTGTGGACCAAATATTTTTTCCGGTTGGATCAATTTGCCGCCACCTTTTCCCCTGACATCCGCTGTCTTAAGCGTGAAAATAAATGTTTCCTGAAACATTACAGCCTATGGGCTCATCGTCTTCAATTAAACAAAAATAAATCACCTTGCTAAGACAAACTGTAAAGACAGGCTGTCTGACACACTGACATTATTTGAAAGAGTCCGATGGCGTAAGATGAAAGACGCCGCCGCTTGCAGCCTCCAAATGAAAATAGGTTGATCCAAAAAAGGGCTGTTAAGTTTGAGGCGCATCTTCTGCGGTTGGGATACTTTTGTTCCAGCAGTAGGTTCCAGAACTCTGCATGCATGCCAGGTGTTGCCCTGGATTTGAGCTCAATGTAATTTTGTAGTGTGAGAATCTCATTCTCAACAGCAGAGCTATCAAGGCGGAACAGTGATTCTACTTTGGAGGCAATGCAATCCACATCAATACTTGCACCAAATGGAACACACAGATAGCTGACAACAGGCTCAATGGATGCAAAGTCAGCACAACTCTTCTCAAATTCTGACAAGATGCTCAGAACTTGCTCCTTACAATGGGCACTGTCAAGCTGCGCGAAGTCTTTGCCCTGGCGTTGAAGTTCTGCCAGCATGTGAGGAAAGTTCCACAGGTCACAACGTTGCAGCCTACTTGACAGCAGTTGTAGCTTGGTTTTAAATGTGTTCACTGAACTGATCATTTGATTACATATGTATCCTTACCCTGCAGCTCTAAATTCAGCTCGTTGAGCAGGCCAGTGAGATGTCAGGAAGGCGAAATCCAAAAGCCACTAGTAGTCCTCTAGCTGTGCATATTCTGCATGTTTTGAAAGCTTTAGAAAATGTTTGATTTCAGGCAAAAACTCAGTGAATTTCGCAAAAAATGTTACATCTTCTTAGCCATCTAACATCTGTGTGCAGAAGCAAGTCTGTGTGTTCTGCGCCTGTCTCCTCAAAGTGAGCACGGAATAACCTTCTCTGTACCTGGCCCGACCGGAACACACAATCTTCATCGCAACATCAATCACTTGTTTCATATTTAAAATCTTCACACATAATGCTTGCTGGTGAATTATACAATGATAATTAAGTATGTCTGATAATGTGGTACAAGTTAACTAATTGGCTAGCTGGTGAAATATCAGGGCCAGGGGCATCACTAGGTCATAATGTGGTTAGTAACTTTTCCATGTGTGTCCTCTTTCTTGCCCAGTTAAATGATTATCACCTCCATTTTTCAACACTATTTGGCAGTCAAAAATGTTTAAGTTGAGAGTACTATAAGTTAGAGATGGTAATACTATAAATATTCAGCGTATGCATGGCACCAATTGTTATAAAAAGCTGTAATGTATGTACTGTTGTATTAAGGATACAGCGAAAGCACAAGATGGCAGGGAGACTGCTAGTTCAGAGGTAGAGGTGAGTGAGACAGGGGGCTGCACAGTGCACTTAATGGTATACGCCGAAATGCCAGTTTGTTGGGCATAGTACTACGTACACTGCAATTATACACAACCATAGCCTATAGTTCCCAGCTAACATACTCATGCATTAATGCAGTGTTGCACGCGGCGCGCGCCCCTCCATTGACTTGTATAGGAGCCCGGGCTGGCTCTAGACAAAATGTGTTTGGTTCACTGACTAGCTGGCTAGCGAACTATCTTTGAAAAACATCACGAGACTGGTGTTATTCCTCGATGAATGAATCATTGGCTTGAGTTGGATTACTACACGGTGGCCAACCTAGCGTTTCCGTTAGCTAATTTACAAGCATACAACCTGTCTAAAAATGCAATCAGTTAATATCCATGAATTACCTAACTGAATGGACATGCAGGTCGAGCTGTTGTACAGCAGGTTTCAAAAGATTCAGCAGACCCTCGGCAATTGCATCTTTGCCGGACGGACTCTCCACTAGAGCTAAAGACGTAGCCATCGCTTCTTTCTTTTTTCTTCTTCTTCTTCAAATTTAGTCTTGGGTGGCAAACGGCATAGGCACTACTCCCACCAACTGGACTGGAGTGTAAAACTTTCTCGATGTGACGTAATTGCATGGTTAAACTGAGACTCACTTATTAAATTGATTCAAACGGTAATTGTCATACTTGTTTAGTTTAGAATGGATCGGCAAATAGCTTACCAAATAAATACAATTCATGTGTATTACAATGTGTGATGTTTTTACTGTGTTTGCCTGCTGTAAATTGTTTTATGCCTGTTGCCTTTGAGCCAGGTCGTCATTGTAAGTGATAACTGGTTCTCAATTGCCCTATCTGGTAAATAAAGGAAATAATAATAAATAATAATATTTAAATAAATAATATTGAAATTGATTGGCTTTTAGTACAAAAGAAAGTAATTAGGTGCCCGGTGACCTGCACACATCCAGGACCAGACCCTGTTTGCTGAAAGGGTTGCATATTGGTGCTAGATTGGCAGTGCCGCTTCATTATATATTGTGTTTTGCGTTTTTTGTGATTAAAAAAAAACTAGTAAATGTATTTCCCTGAGCAAATGCGATGTGCTACGTCGCAGTTACTAGACTGATCGTCTTAGCGTGCAAAATGTACCCCTGCAGCACAAGTGGACTGCAGTCCAGACCCTGTTTGTTGACAGGGTTGCTTATTGGTGCTAGATTGGCACTGCCAATCTAGCACCAATAAGCAACCCTCTCAGCAATAAAGAGATAAAGAGCTGAAGGCGGCAGTGAGAGCTGTATTTAAAGATGCAGCTGGCAAGCAGGTGAAGCATTTGAATGAGATACCTTTCAACCAATACTCCTATCTCCACAGTATTTTCTCTCATATGGTGTAGTGGCCTATGCCACTCCCCAAAAAATAATTTGTTATTTTTTTTACTAATAAAACGTGTTTAACTGTCCACCTGTGTGCTACCAAATGTTTGTCAATGCTACTGAAAGCTTTAGCTTGTTACTGTTAGCATCAGTGCTCCCACCTAAAAAAGTAAGCGTAAGTAAGTCATAGGCTAGACAAACGTAACTGCTCCAATGTAACCAACGACAGCACATTCACGCAGCGGTGTAAAAAATCGCGCCGTGTAGCGTTTTGAAACGACACAAATAACGTTTTTGTTGGTCTGAGTCTTAAATCATTCAAGAGTAGAACTTAGTTTCACAACATAAAAGTGTTAATATCTATACAGCTCGTGTCAAATTTATGAATTTGGTTTTATTAATAAACGTTTAGTAAGTAACACCAATTTGGAGCATTAGCTGTTTAATCACTTGATTTAAAAAAAAACTGAAAACACGTTTGTCCTGTCTACTGATAGCGAGAGAAACTAGCAAGTGGCGAAGAGAAGAGACAAGACAGAGTTTGGGAATAAAAATTTGGGATTATTTCAAGATAAAACAAAATGAAAAATCTGTACAGTGTATCAGTTGCAAAACTGAACTTGCATACCACAACGGCACGTCAATGCTTCAGCATCTCACTCGAAAACACTATAGATTAGCATTAAATGTAAATCAATATGCTAACTAGTTGAGATCAAGGCTGTACATTAATGACTATATGTAAAGATAGTTAAGAATGTTAATGTTATGTCTTAGTAGAGCAGACCCAAATGCAGAAGTGGTGGTGGTGGTGGTGGTGGTGGTGGTGGTGGTGGTGGTGGTGGTGGTGGTGGTGGTGGTGGTGGTGGTGGTGGTGGTGGTGGTGGTGGTGGTGGTGGTGGTGGTTTTAGCAGTAGGCAGTCCAGTAGTCACAACGAGGAGTAGTCCATATGAAATGAAACAACGATCTGACAATGAGTGTGTGAAAATCAGGGGTAGATATACTGAAGAGTAATAGAGCTGATAGGAGACAGGTGAGCTGATTGCAACAGGGAACAGGTGTGGTGGTGGAGCTGGAGAGGAAGGCAGACACGACCATGCCACAGACACATACACAGAGGGACCAGCAGGGGAACACAGAAGGGAAAGGAACAAACCAACACAATGAACAGAGGCAGACACTAGCCATAACAGTAAATCAATATAGTGGCTACTGTCGGGTTATAATGCCCCTAAATTAGTCCATACATTGTGATATTTAGGCCTAACATATCAATAATTATTATTTCACTTATTTTCCAGGAAATCACAGTTCTGAAACTTGCAGTTCTGAAATGAAACTTAAATGCACTAAATGGTTTAGTTTTTGACATAGTATTATGTGTCATGTAATGAAATTAGATTTTTCTAAAAACAAAACCAAATAGTAGTGTGTCGCATATTTACTATTGTTCTTTAATGAACCAAAAGTATTTCTAATCCGATTACTCGATTAATCAATTGAATAATTCCTATAATAATCGATTACTGAAATAATCGATAGCCACCACAGCCCTATACCGTATAAACCATTTAGTATGTCTCAAACAGACCATCTCAAATGCAGTATGCCAAAAGTGCATGCAACAGTACATACTTTGCAAGTGCAGCTGAAGTACCTACTTCAAGAAAAAAGTAGTAGTATGCCACTTCACACGGAAGTTCCACCCACAGGAGTGATTGACAGCCATCACTTCACATCCATCCATCCATTAGCATCGAAAATGAAGTCAAATGGGATTGCGCACAGGACATGTGAAACTAAAAGTCAAATGGACACTGCTTTTTCATTTAAAATGTGGCATTCATTGGACGTACACCAACACGAAAATTAAAATACAAATACCTTTTTTGCATTTGGATTCCAAATGTCCCACATTATGCGCACTTAACCTGAAATCGAAATTACAATCCTATTATTGCATTATCATTTTCGAGTTTGATTTTCATATGAAATTTTGCCGTTAAAATCTGCCATAATATAGTGGCTTTGGCTTCAGGACAATTTAGGTGGAAGCCTGGCAGGTATATTGCGCTCATTGTTACATACTGCGCACTCATTTAGCCCAAGTATACACGAACGGTTGTGTTATTGTTACCAAGACCTTGCGCGAGTAAACCTATTTTCCCCTTATCAATTGAAACTCACCCGTGAGCTAATCCGATGGAATGGCAGAGCGCCCAGCAGAAGGAACGTTGCTTTTTCGCGCCCCGGATAGAATTAAGTAGTTCACCCTTCCCCCAGCGCGGAGCCTTCTAATCTTTACTAAAGGAATGTTTACATCAATTAAATTGGGACCAAAGGAACAAAATGGCGGCGCGCAAGGACGCTGCGGCTTACGGCTCTTCACCAAAGTGCTCTTTTCTCCTTCCTTTCTATCTTTTTTTTTTTTTTTTTGTACACTATGGGCAATGCGAACGTCCAGTACACCCGACAGATGCTTTTGAATATCGGAAATAATCACCATTTATCTGTTTCGGGTGACTTTCACCACACGCACAACATCCCTGACGACATTGCGAGATCGCCGGGCTCTCCGTGGATTGTCGTCGGGTCTGGGAGGCGGCGCAGGCGGAGGAGAGAGAGGAAGCAGAAGCGGGGGCGCAGGTCCGGCGCTATGCTACGGCTAAGAGAACAACCACACAAGCCACCTCTCCCGAGCCTGTACCTCTCCAATGCCAGATCCCTGGTGCATAAAACGGACGAGCTGAGACTATTACTCGCCGCAAATCGCTATGTTCGTGAGTGCTGTGTGCTGATTATCACCGAAACCTGGCTTCACCCGGACATTCCCGATGCTAGCGTACAGCTAGCAGACCGGACCCTATTGCGTTGGGACAGGACCGAGGAGTCCGGTAAGAGCAGAGGAGGGGGAGTCTGTATTTATGTGCACGACAACTGGTGTAACAACGGGACAATAATAGACCAACACTGTTGCCCGGACTTGGAGTACATGTCCGTAAGATGCCGGCCTTTTTTTCTGCCGAGGGAGCTGAGTGTCGTGATCATCACAGCCACGTATATTCCACCCGACGCCAGTGTAAACACGGCGCTCTCTCTCCTGCTCAAAACCGTAAATGAACAACAGCGGGCTCATCCCAACGGTGTCCACATCATTGCAGGGGACTTTAATAAGGCCAATCTAAAGACTGTACTCCCAAAGTTCTACCAGCATGTCAAGTGTGCTACAAGGCGGGAGAACACCCTGGACCATGTTTACACTAACATCAAGCATGCATACAGGGCTGTACCCCTCCCCCACCTTGGACAATCAGACCATCTTTCCCTCCTGCTCCCCCCAGCCTACACCCCCCTCAAACGTAGGGCCAAGCCCACTTCAAAAACCATCACAGCCTGGCCTGAAGATGCACTCGACAAACTCAAAGACTGTTTTCAACAGACAGACTGGGACATATTTGAACAACAGGACCTGGGGACACTCACAGGAACGGTACTAGACTATATTAAGTTTTGTATCGGGAATGTGACCATGGACAAAACCATCAGGGTTTTCCCCAACCAGAAACCCTGGATGACCCCCCAGGTCCGTGCACTCCTCAGGGCCCGTGATGCTGCCTTCAGGTCAGGAGACAGAGCACTCTACAGTGCTGCTCGAGCTGACCTGAGGAGAGGTACAAAAACAGCTAAGGCAGACCACAGGAGGCACATAGAGTCCCATCTGTCCAGCAGAAACATTCGAGAGGTGTGGCAGGGCATCCAGGACATCACCAACTTCAGAGGAGGCGAGGCGTCAACGGGGGCTCAAAGTGCTGCTCTGGCAGAGGAGCTAAACGGCTTCTTTGCCCGCTTTGAAACATCTCAGCAGCACGCATCTGCTCCAGCCACTCCCCCTCCCCCACCCTGCTCCCACAATACCCCTCCCCCACCCTGCCCCCGCATCACCACATCCACCTCCCCTCCCCCGCCCCGCACCACCCCACTCACTGTTCAGGAGCACGACGTCAGGCGGGTGCTCCAGACAGTCAACACAAAGAAGGCTACCGGCCCAGACGGGGTTCCAGGTAGGGTGCTCAGAGCATGCGCTCACCAGCTCGCCCCCACCTTTACCAGGATCTTCAACCTCTCTCTGGCCCAGGCAATCATCCCACCCTGCCTCAAATCATCCACAATAATCCCGGTGCCGAAGAAGTCTCCCATCACCAGCCTGAATGATTACCGACCAGTGGCACTCACCCCGGTGATTATGAAGTGCTTTGAGAGACTCGTTCTGCAGCACATCAAGGACCATCTCCCCCCAGACTTTGACTCCCACCAGTTTGCATACCGTGCTAACAGATCCACCGAGGACGCCGTAGCCATAGCTCTTCACTCTGCGCTGGAACACCTGGAGCAGCAGCAGAGATACGTCCGGATGCTCTTTGTGGATTACAGTTCAGCCTTCAATACAATAATACCGGACAGGTTATGCTACAAACTGGACACCATTGGCCTCCCCCTCTCACATGTGCCTGGATAAAGGACTTCCTAACGTCCCGACCCCAGACTGTGAGACTTGGCCCCCACCTCTCCTCAACCCGCACGCTGAGCATCGGCTCCCCACAGGGGTGCGTGCTGAGCCCCCTCCTGTACTGCCTCTACACCCAAGACTGCAGGCCGGCCCACAAGGACAACCTCTTCGTCAAGTTTGCAGACGATACCACGGTGGTCGGTCTCATCTCCAGGGCTGATGAGGCGGCCTACAGAGAGGAGGTCCTGAAGCTGGTTGCTTGGTGCTCTGAGAACAATCTTGTTCTAAACACCAAGAAAACCAAGGAGATCATCATTGACTTCAGGAGGCACCGCACGGACCCAGCCCCCCTCTACATCAACGGCGAGAGTGTGGAGCGTGTTCGCACCATCAAGTTTCTGGGCGTGACTATCTCGGCCACCATCTCCTGGACAGAGAACGTCACCGCCATCATCAAGAAGGCTCAGCAGCGGCTACACTTCCTGAGAATCCTCAGGAAGCACAAGCTGAATTCCACCTTACTGCTGACCTTCTACCGTTCATCAATCGAGAGCCTGCTGACATACTGCATCACAGTGTGGTATGGCAGCTGCTCTGTAGCAGACAAGGGGAGGATACAGAGAGTCATAAAGACAGCACAAAAGACCATCGGCTGCTCTCTCCCTTCCCTAACGGACATCTACACCTCTCGCTGCCTCTGCAGAGCCAAAAATATCCAAAAGGACAGCTCTCACCCTAGCTCTGGTCTGTTTGCCCTGCTGCCCTCCGGGAGGCGCTACAGGTGCCTCAAGACCAGAACAAACAGATTTAAAAACAGCTTCTTCCCCCAGGCAATAACCCTGCTGAACTCAAATTTGTAACCCCTGTGCAATAGTCATATAGGTATATTTATTTAATTCCGTGCAATACCTGTTAATTCCGTGCAATACCTGTATAGACGTATTTTTCAGCTGTGAATTTCATACATAGATTTAGATATTTTCTTACTGCAATGTACATAGACATGTGGGTATATTTTTATCGGGACTACGTACCCATCTTATCTTATCTTATACTTTTATTTATTTTATTTTATCTTATCTTATTCCTGTTTTAATCTGTACTGCACTGTTTGGTGGTTGCTTAATCTCATTGTACCTGTGTATAATGACAATAAAGGCATTCTATTCTATTCTATTCTATTCTATCTGTATAGTCAATGTAGCCTATACATAAGGTTTTGCTCCACAATATTAATTTGCAAATTTTTTTTAGAGGTCTACATGTCCGTCTATCAAATGAGTCGAAGTCATGTTACAAAAGTCATTCAATGCCAGGGAGGAGCAGGTTCATGTCCTCACAACTGTAATGACAGTAATCACCAACTGTGCTAGCTGTGGTTATTGTAGGGCAACTAAAGCATGCGTCATTGGTTGTGAACTCCCATTTCCGAGCAGATCTCGTGAGTTATATTGTTTGTTGTCATCTTCCACATGAGAAGATAATAGGCGCAGCGTGAGAAACCGACGCCTTGTATACTACAAATCGATTCAACTTCGCCACGCCTTTAAACGTAAACAAATGGGGGCTTGACCAATTAGAGGCAAGACTGTTCGACGTAGAGATCTGCCGATGATCAGATGACCAAAGGCAAAACTATTTAAAACTCTAATGAGTTCCTTAATGCGAGTGTAGAGTTTACGTTTCGTTGTACTACCGGGTAGCCTACCAGTTTGGAGCACGCGAAACACCACTCAGTTCATTGAAACTGGATTTATACTCCCATACTCAGTTACAGTTCACTATCTCCGAACTGAGTTCTCGATTTGGTGTCCGTGTGAAATGAGCCATATTAATATTACATTGTGGATTTTTCTACATGCAGTTCCACTGTTAGCTCTGGGTTTTGAAGAGAACCATATTTTAAAAGGTAAGTGACAACCAAAACTCTAATTTAAGTGAGAACTTTAACACCAACGATGACTACATAGGTCTATTAGCTGTATTTAATTGAAATGATTGATTTACATTCCACAATTTCGGAACAGGAGCTTTTTCATTTACTCCATGAATTGGACATTATTTTTTGTACGCTTTTAATAAATGTAGACCTATTTTACAGTATCTTATCTTCATCTTAATCAAGTTGGTAATCAATTTGAAATTGTCAGGAGCAGTTTAGACATGGCGCACAATAGGCCTATTAGTTACACACATATAGTGCCTTTTATTGCAAGAAGTAAAATGGTACGACAGCCAGTGGTGTAATACAGGTAAATTTGCCATTTTTTTTATCTCAGAAACCGTATCACGTGAAGACGCCACGTCTGGTTAAGCGATTCACTACAAACTTTTCTCAATCGGTATCCTTTTGCATACCCCCTTCTCAGCGAACATTTCTCAGTTAAAAGTAGTCAATGAAATAACGAATTGCTCACCGGTGATAAGTCGTGCGAATCGGGTTCGAAAGTGACCGGAGTTTCCAGGTTTACCTATAAGAAGATTTGAATTAAAGGTTGATTTTAATGTGAACGTTTAATCTACGTCTCCTGTCGGTGAGAACTTCTCTTTTGAACCTGTTTGCCATTTTTTTCTCTTTTTTTCCCACCGTTGACTAGTCTTTTATTTTTTAATTTTTTTTTTCGAAGTCTTTCCAAACAAAAGATCAATAAATTTAAACAATAAAAGTTCTGGCTGATGGCGACTAGCCAACCACCAGCACATTATGTTCCATACTTAACTCCACTCATATTAACAGTTCTTTACTGGACAAAACATGTGACACAGCGTCTTTGGGTAACAGAAAAGCAAATAAAATTATTATTATTATTGTTATTACAATACATGTGTATTTAATAAGAAACCATTTACATATCACGAACAGTCCTTTAAATGAAATAGAAAAATAAATAATTGTAAGAAAAATAAAAACCAAATTAACAAGTGCAACACTGAAGAAAAAAATAAACATTTTAAGATGGGGAAGGGAGATTGTCAAACACACCCCCATTGGATCTCCCAGGCACCTGTTTTTAAATGGTCTGCCATTGATGTGAATTAACGACTGGTGCTGTCCCAGGCAAGAGTCTGGAGACCTCAGAAACTAACTCTAACGTTTTTAGGTCACCATTCTACACGACCATGTCTAACTATGACAAATCTACGGAAGCCCTAAGCTGCCATACATTCATATATTTTCTTTACTCTTGTTTTCCCGTGATAACGAGTTCATTCAATGTTTTCACGATCTCGAGTTAATTATGTCCGTTTTCCCGTGATAATGAGTTAATAAAACTTTGTTTTCTCGATCTCGAACTATTTATGTCTCTCAAAATAACAAATTTGTTTTCACCAAGATAACGGGATAAATTTTCTCTAACGATCCAACTTAAATTAACCCGTTATCCTAGGACAACAAACAAGTCGATCTCGAGAACAAAATAAAATTAGCTCGTTATCATGGGAAAACGGAGTAAATAAATGAATTTATGGCAGCTTAAAATCGTTAGCATTAGCCTCAGCTACAGGTAACCGGTTTACTAGGGGGGCAGTGTCTTATTTAGTATTGCCGAATGTACACATATGGACCGTTACGGATAGTGACCTCTATTTTTGTAGGTTTTTTTTGTAGATTGTGATTGCCGTGTAATAGAGCTCAACAGTGAGGTTCCGGAAGTAAAATCCCCATTCATATTCTGAATAGAGATTTCGATTATTAGCCATAATGTCGTAACCATCCAAGGTAGATTTACCACGAGCTACGAGATTGTGAAACGATGGTATATGCTCTTGGAGAAGCCACAAGTCTGTATGATATCAACCTTGTCTCAAGAAAAACATGTTTTATTTGCGATGTCATGGAGAAGTACTACACTACCCACAATCCTAAAGTGTAACGGTGACGTCTCTGATTGGTGGAGCTTGCTGTTACCATGGAAATGTTTACTGAACTATCACTGTCAGCGATACGGTTGTGAGGACAACACTATGCCAAACGAAGCACTATATATGTACACACAACACAAACGACAATATATTACAAACTTACCAGTATAAACACTAATAATGAGAGGTTAAATTTAAATGCGTTAAACTATCGTTAGGTCCAAAGTCATTAGAAAAGACTAATTCGCAATGGTTTATGGGATGGGTAGTTCATTCCCTCATTATGTACACAGTCTCGTGCCTTTGCCGTTTTTTCATTTTTCAATGCGTTTTTTTTTTTTGCTCCAAACCAAATGTTTTTTATAGTCACGATTCATCTCGTAGCTGGTTGGCTTGGTTCCAGGCTTAAAAGGATTTTCTGAAACATCAATGGAGAAAATGAATGTGAAGTTTACTTCCGGAACCGGAGCCGTTTAAAAAAGGGGCGGTCACTGTTGAGTTCCCTAGAACCTTTTCATGTGACGTCAGCGAATTCCTTTTTGACTCGAAGCAGGTTATTCTTGCTTCCGTTCCGCTGGAGAATGGAGTTCACCCACCCAGTACCTTCCTGTAGACCTAACTGACACGAATAGGGCTAGATGATGTAAAACGACTTGTAGACTTATTTTCACTCACGATGTGTTCCAAGCTTAATAAAAGCTACTTTCTTAATTGGAATTGGATCCCACTGGTTTTCTTCCCAAGACGCGCCCTCAAGCGTTATTTTTGGACAGGCTCCGTGTGTTCCGACCATAACATAACCAGGGCTAGGGCTGACCCGAACGCTTCGAAGCTTCCATCGTTGCCATGGAAATCGATTACCAAGTCCGAATTGGAAGGTTGCGTTTTTTTTTTATTTGTTTCTTCCCAAATAGTGGCCTAAGCCAACATTATTCATTATGCATCAGCATTAATTATTATTTGACAAGAACATTTAACCTTGGCATAGTGATGTGTACTTGGAAAAACATGACTATTTACAGCCGTTTCATAACTTCTAATTCTTACACCAACCTATAGGCTTACAAAATTAACATTGGAATACAACTTTCTCAAATGTTCCTATTGGATCGCCGCTTTGCTCTGACTGCAGTTGCTCATGGCTTGCCGCTTTGTAGAAGAGTAAAATAGTAAAAAAATTAAATAAAAAAATTTGCTTGCAGGCAGGCATAGGTGCCTTGCAAGGCGCCATTTTATCATTTTTCAATGGTCTGCAATAGCAGTTTACGCTTCAGAAAATTATAAGGAAAAGTACATAGTGAAAGTCATTAGAACGTACTTTTATTAGACAATCCGGATCCAGCCTGTGCTTCCCGCACTCGGTTTTCAAAGCAGAAATGCTCAGCTCGGCTGCTTATTTAGCCCCTGTTATGTCTTGTAGAACATGAAAAACACCAAGGACATGTTAACATGAAAAACTAGATTTTTCATTGGAGGGGGTCTTTAATTAGTCTACCTTAACTGTTTACTGACCACACTTAATTTTTTTTACATACATATCAATACCCACTGTAAAACGTGTCCTTTATCGACATAACCTGACAGGCCGCTCAACAAGGTAGATGCCACTGCTCCAAAACAGCCATAAAAAGGCAAAGCTTCGGTTTACACCTGCACATGAGGACAAGATCTTACTTTTTGGGAAAATGGTCTGATGACACCAATTTTTACTTTTTGGTCGAACGGGGGAGGCTTACAACCCAAAGAACACCATCCCAACCGTGAAGCACGGAGTGGCAGCATCATGTTGTGGGTAGGGCTGCACGATAAACTGTTTATCGCGATATAAAGATTTATTGACCGTAGCAATATGGATAAGTGGTTAATATCGCCCACATTGTACATTCAAAACACCCACTCTAACTCCACTGCATCAAAGCAAGCTCAACTTTACGTTTCAACTCCACACGAGCGCTACGGCCAATCACAGGTGTTCCTGTTTAGCATGCTAACGAGTGCTCACAGGCAAATTATATTGTGCTAGCTGCCTGCCACGTGCTAGACTGCTACTTTCGAAAAAAATGTGTAACCTGCGTTCGTTCGTACCGTCAGGCAAGGTCGAGTAGTTAAGCGGTTAGCGCACCACAAAGTAAAACCAAATCATCTATTTAGCAACCTAAAGAATCACCACAAAGTACAGTAGGCGATGAGGGCATTACAACTAATTGTTTAATGTTATGATGCGGTTCTGCCCAAATTAGTTTTGGTTTGACAGGGCAAGGGCAGTGTCCAACTAACTTTTTTTTTTTATAATACGGCGTAACAAACACTACTAGTTTAGCAACAGTGGCAGAACTCTACACTGTCTGCACGAGGCAAACATTACCCACGAAATCGTACGAATGTTCCCTAAAAATGGTTGTCAATTGAACTATCCTAACAGGATTTTATTTTAAATGTTAGTTTACAGAAAGAATTTCATCCCGTCCCATGCTAGCAAAAGTCTGAGACCAGCGCGTAACAAAATAAAAGCTGACTAGTTACGTTCTCATTACTTGGTGTTTTTTGCAGTGCAGCTACCAGTGTTTTCCTTTACCAACTCAACTCCAGTACAGAAACTGCAGACATTGTGCCATGTAAAGTGTCTATTTGAGTTTGTAAACATGTGGAATAGCTATATCATTTTAAATGCCGATGGCTATGTTCAGGTGTGCAGTCATTTTAATTTACTTAAACATTTAAATTTATATAATATAAATTCATTAGGCCTACACTATTGTTTTTCAGAAATCGAACATCGTTGAGATTAACGTGATAACAATATTCACATAAAATATCAGGATATTAATTTTAGCCAATATCGTGCAGCCCTAATTGTGGGAGTTCTTTGCAGGAGGAGGGACTGCTGCACTTCAAAATAAATGACATCATGAGGAAGGACAGTTATGTGGAGATATTGACGGAACATCTAAGACATCAGCCAGGAAGTTTAAAGCTTGGTCGCAAATGGGTCTACCAAATGGTCAATGACCCCCAAGCATACTTCCAAAGTTGGCATAATGGCTTGAGGGCAACAAGGTTAAGGTATTGGAGTGCTCATCACAAAGCCCTGACCTCAATCCAATATACATTTTGTGGGCAGAACTGAAAGTGTGTGCGAGCATGGAGGCCCACAAACTTGACTCTGCTTGGAGTAACACAAGTTCTGTCCCCAGGAATGGGCCAAAATTCTACTTATTGTGAGAAGCATAGGGCTAACCTGAAATGTTTAACCCAAGTTAAACAATTTAAGGCAATGCTACCAAATACTAACTAAAAATAGTGACTTGTTTACTTCTGACCCACTGGGAATGTGAAAGAAAATAATAGCTGTCTGGAATTGTAGAACTTGAGTTGAAATGGATTTGACTAAAGGTGTATGTAAACCTCCGACTTAAAATGTATATCAATAGCATCGTAGTTGAGTGCTTTTTTTGTTTTTCCCCATGTAGTTAATTTTGAATGACTAATTTAGACAACACGAATTGATAACAATGCAAACGGTAAGGGCAGGGCATGTACTTCTGTCATTGACTGCATTCCACGATCAAAAGCCAAGTTGGGTGCTTGCCCAGGATTAACTGCTTTAGTGTTTTAACTTGTTAGGGAGTACTCCAATGGGCAACATTCCAATTTGTGTAATGCATTTCACATTTTAAAACTGAGTTCCTTTTATAAAATATATTTTTTTTTTTAATTATTATTATGACATCTTGTCATAAATTCTACAACAAAAAACAATATGCTATCTGGGATTTCCTGGAACTCTAGCCTGTCAAATGGTTGTTACTTTTATTTTTGACTACACTTCTTTTTGAAGTTAAAATCTTTGGGTAAAAATAGTCTTGTAGCATGTATGATTTAGTGTGTGGTAAAGGATGTTACTTCAAAAGGATGCACATGCAAATTCTAACTTTAAATCCCAGTGGATCTGACAAGATGGCTGTTTCCGTGGTCTGAATATTGAGACATCATTTTAAGTGGTCTGAATATTGATCCATTTTTAAGTTTTCTTTGATACCTTACATTGGCTATTTTTTTATTATCTTTTAGATGGGGAGGATGAGCAGTTTGCTGACAAGGCCCTCCATGATGGCATCAGGTTCAACATGAGAAAGAGTCTGGATCTTGACCATGAAGGCTGTTATCTGGATCCTGGAAATAATGACTGTCTACAGGAGTGTGGCTTTAATGCCACAGCCAAGACCATCTTTATAGTCCATGGATGGACGGTAAATAAGCTTGGCTAAAGGCTAATTTACAATGTACATTTCTGTTACATATACAGGGTATTGGTCTACAGACCATTGGGAAATCTTTTAGTCTGGTTTGGTAACTGAACATTTAACCAAGCCTTTCTGATTAAGGCATGTCTATGGTGGGAAACAGGACAAAGGGCTTTAGACCTCTTATAAATCCGTTTTAATTGTCGGAATGTGCTGTGAATATCGAACTTAAAGCATACATGTGGGTTTAGCGGTTTACACCAGAATCAGACGAGAGGCTCAGTTGGTGTATGATGTAAGGTTGACTGACATTTTATTTTAGATGAGCGGGTTTTTCGAGACGTGGATGCATAAGCTGGTCTCTGCGGTGATGGAGCGAGAGAGTGAAGCAAACGTGGTAGTCGTGGATTGGCTCCCCCTTGCCCACAAGCTCTATCCTGATGCAGTCAACCACACCCGTCGAGTTGGACTCAGCATCGCCACAACACTCAACTGGCTCCAGGTGTGTCCTACTGATATACCATTCAGAATATCAAAAGCGGGCAGCTTTTTGCTGTGCATGCACGGTTTTTGTGTTTGTGGTTAACTGATGACAGGGAAAAGAACAGCGGAACCCACCAGTTTTATGTATTGACTTGGTTTAATGTTTTTTTGTTTTTTTTTTGCTGCATCCTTTTTTGGTTAGTGGCTGTATTTGTAATGTATTATCCTGGATACAACTTTTTGTGGGATGATATTTTTCATGTTTAGTGTTACAGCAACATTTAAATGAAATTTATTCCGTCTTAAATCTGATCTGGCGTTGTTTGTGGTGTTCGCTCCTGATGTGTCAAATCTCGTTTCTCTTACAGGATGAGCAGCAGATGCCTTTGAAAAATGTACACCTTATTGGTTATAGTTTGGGCGCGCATGTGTCTGGCTATGCAGGGGCATTGGTACGAGGGAATATTGGCAGAATCACTGGTAAGTTAAAGATCAAATCGAGAGGTCTCTGGTGTTCCAGTATTGGTAGACTAATTTGAAAAATCTAGGCCTGAATTTAATTTGTCATAGTCCAGTCACCTTTATCATGTTTGCACAACCTTTCGAGAAGACCCTCTTTACTCCTCCTAATGATGTGGTCCTGGCTTTCTTGTAGGTTTAGATCCAGCTGGGCCAATGTTTGAAGGGGTAGAGGAAGAGAAGCGCCTCTCCCCAGGTGATGCTGATTTTGTGGACGTCCTGCACACCTACACACGAGAAGCACTGGGCGTGAGCATAGGGATTCAGCAGCCCATTGGAGACGTTGACATCTATCCTAATGGAGGAGATGTGCAACCGGGCTGCTCGTTTGGCGAAGTTCTTGCAGTGGCAGCAAGTATGTAAATTCTTCTGTGGACTAAATTGCCGTTGTTCCTACATGTTTTGTCCACTGCTTAACAAGAACACAACATGTATTTAATTTTTTGTAACCCAACTTTAACAAAATTTCTCTAGATTTTATGGAAGTAATGAAGTGCGAGCATGAGCGTGCTGTGCACCTGTTTGTGGATTCCCTTATGAACAAAGACCATATGAGTTTTGCCTACCAGTGCACTGGTCCTGATCGCTTCAAAAAGGGCATTTGCCTCAGCTGCCGCAAGAATCGGTGCAACAACATTGGCTACAATGCAAAAAAGATGCGCAAGAGACGCAACAGCAAGATGTACTTAAAGACGCGCGCTGTCACTCCCTTTGGCGGTAAGTTGCTCTAAAAAGACGTGCATATCTGTTTTAACCTTTTTTTTAATTTTTCGTCCCACCCAGAATAATAATTTAAAGTGATGCCCTGTTTTTGGTCAATTTTGGTGTCTAGTGTTAAATATTCTCATGCTTTATCCTTTTAGAATCAAAGGAACTGTCTTTCTCTGTAATAATAATAAATGCATTCAAACTCTTTTTGCCTAAATATTGCAAGATGTTAGTCTACCCATCTAGTCAAATTTCTTTAACACCAAAATTAAGATTCTAATGTTCAATTTAATTGACTACAAATTTGAACTTGGTTTATCTTACAGTTATTGTCTTCTGCTTTGCGATCATAAAACTGCTTAAGCACACCGAGCATTTGCCCTGTTGTAGTAAATCTCAAAACCCTTTGCTGCTGTTGGTTTGTTCCAAGGCTACCACTACCAAATGAAGATGCATGTGTTCAACAGAAAACAGGCGGATGGCTCTGATCCGACCTTTTACATAAAACTATACGGAGCTTACAATGATACCAGCATTATGCCCATAGAAATGTGAGTACTGTTAAACATTTCAATCCAAAATTACATTCAACTGGTCTCTGGACTGAACTCCCAGGCTACAAATTTGCCCAATTTGCTCCAACTACTTAATTTGAATATAGTATAATAATTCTGTAATGAAATTTAAAAGATATGTTTCTGTAAACATCATCTGCTGCAATGAGTTTAAAACCAAATGGTTGTCTGCACAGTACTGATCGAGTAGGAATGAACCTGACCAACACATTCCTGGTATTCACCGAGGAGGACATTGGTGACCTGCTCAAAATCCGTCTTAGTTGGGAAGGTTCAGCTGATTCATGGAAGGCCCTGATGAAGAACATCAAAAACTCATTCTGGAACTGGAATAGCAAACCTGCCAAACCAGTGCTGGAGGTGCGGAGGATCCGGGTCAAGAGCGGCGAAACTCAGAAGAAGTAAGTGGCAGAGTCACCATCTTAACCAGTTTTATCTATATCTGTATCATCTATGGTGTTAACTACGTTAGAATAATGGGTCACAGTTACATGATTACCATAATTTCAGGGCTCCTTCAAATATGTTAATTGTTTTAGACATGACTTGTTAATGACATGGCTATCCTCCAAATTGTCATCGGGAATGTTGTCCCGTCCAAAGACTTTAGACCCTGTAGACCACTATCTTGTTCAATGATGTTGCATGTCTTCTTGAAAGACAGAATTCGAGCAGTGATGGGATAAGATCAGGTTGGCAATAAGATTTCCGCTCTTTCACTATTTTTTAAATAACATTGGGATTCATATGAAGGCAACATTCACTTTTTAGCTGATGAATCGTATTGTACTCTTCAATTTACAATAGCGGGCAAGCAGGCATGTCCATAGGAGTATCGTGGAGATTTTTTAAAAAGTTTAGGCATCCTTCATATTCGTGCCCTTGGGGTCCGCACTAGAAGCAAGGATAGAATATCAATGGTATTATTTTGTAAAGCGTTAAGGAAATGTATTTATTATTTTCCATCTGTTTGGAAAGTTACACTTACAGACCAAATGATTATAGGAATGGATGTCCCAGGGTTTAAATGAAATTGAATTTGAATTACTAAAATTGGAGTTAGACCCATTTCTTCAATAATTCGTAATTTAAACATTTTAATCTGAGGAGATGAGCAGTTTTTTTTTTTTATCCTAATTTGTTTTAAATCCAGTTTTAGATTTTAACATGCTTTTTGTTGTATTTTATGTTCGTGTGTGATGCTGTGTTCATGCAGAGGGTCAGATTTGATTTTAAACACATTTAATATCAAACTTTTGTCACGTCTCCGATTAACCTTCTCATTTTAACCTTCTCATTTTCTCATTTTTGTAGATTTACCTTTTGTGCCCAGGAACCTTCAAATACTGAAATCTCACCTGGGGAGGGGATCACGTACGTTAAATGTCGCGATGGCTGGGAGGTGAAACGTAGAAAAAGGTGCAGTAAGACTGGATAATTTTTACAACAATTTTTTTTTTTCAGCCTCTTTATAAGACAGTTAAACCCTTTATTTGAAGCCTTTTTGGCCTACAGTTGGCATTCACGATTTATGCAACTTTAAAAAAAGCCATCAGAGAATAATGTATTTCTCATTCATTTGATCGGCAGATTGCACATATGAAGATTCCAAGAAACTGCAATTGTTTCCGGCATCCCATGGTGGTTAAGGGCCATCTTCTCTATCACAGCACTTTCACAGGAGGAAAAGCAGTAATGAACACTTATTTAACATGGTATGTTGACTTGACGCTCTGCCCAATGGATACATGTGCTGCCACGGAGTCAGTCATAGCTTTGTTTTTTCCTAAGTGGATTTCTAGATTACATGGTCTTGATCTGTCTAGGTTTGGACTAGTATAGTAGTACAAATGCCTTTTTTGTTGAGCTATCCCCAGTTACTAGAGTGCCTTAACTGTATGTTAAGTTTTATTTATGAAGAATCAAAGCACTGCATCACCAAGGTAATTTATCAGTCAGAAGCGTGTGTGTGTGGGTGGGTGGTGCCTTTCAGTGAGAAGTGAGAATATTGTGATTGCACTGTTTAATTGAAAGAATTGACTGGGCTAAATGCACATGATCTTTCAATGTTTCTGTGTTATCTTATGTACCATATTTTGCATTATGTACATTATGTAAATACATTTTGGATAAGTAATAAACCTCACTTGTTTAAGTCCCTTGAATTTAATTTCATATTGACATGTGGTTTTTGTTTTCTGTCTTTTTACTGAATGGGCTTAAATATTTGTTTGGTCATCTGTAGGCATGGTGATTACTTTTGGGGTGGGGGAATAAAACAATGTCTCAATTTTAGGGATGACCAGTATGAAGTTGAAATTGGGCAAGTGTATAGCTAGGGACCCAAGAATGTGCATATTTGGCTGAGCGGTTCGCCATATAAAAGTATAAATTTAAAGATCAACGCACTCTCTTCACCTCGGCACGGCCATGTTTAGCTGCAGTAAGCGTTGACTGATAGATCGGGTCTACCCCACCGCGTATATAATGCTACTGCTAATCCTCTTTCTTTTCTTCTGAATTCCACCAAAATAAATCCGGTCCTGACATAAGTATACGCGTGTTTATTTTTCCCCTTTAACTTCACAGGGTATAATGGGTTTCTAAAAATGGTAATTTAGTTAAAGATCAATAGTTATGTTGCATCATGTTAATTTGGGTCCAAATGTATTTTCCGGTACTAAAGGTCGTAGAGATTAGAGGTTGGCAACCACGTGCGCATACAGATCTGGTGAACGACCCTTATGGGATGAGCTGCAGGAATTGTCTTAAAACATTTATTGAATGTTAATACACATCAGTTTTGGCATAGTTGGGTCTGCTACACATACAGGACTTTCTTCCAAGGCAGAGAGTACACACGCATCAATCCCCCTGTGGGACACATAAGCAGAAAATGTTAGTAGACCCGAGGTGGCAGTTGGGGTGGTGGTGGGAGCATTTCCTATCACTTCATCCAACAGGCGCAGGACCAAGGCGTGGCCCGTCCACATGGGCAGATGGGGCAGAGCCCCACTAAAAAAAAAACGATTCACCCAAAAATTGTTCTTCCTAAAACAATTTTTCCACGTTTCCTAATTTTACATAGTTTAGATTTCAATAAATATTATAGTTTCTGTGCAATAAATGAAAACTAGTCAGCAACTTTTGCTCTTTGAAAGTAAAATTTTTAATTACCCCGCAAAAAAAACGCCACAACAATAAGACATGTCGACTGTCTTTTTATTTTTTTATTTTTTTTAGCAATAAAAGTCGTCACAAATACAATTTAAGGTCTTTACACACCGGGGACGTTTTTTTTTTCGTGTGATTAATTCGCAAATCAATCGTTTTTTTTCGAACGCATTCATTTGTAATGGGTCCCACGCAAGACGCGAAGTTTCGTCCGCGAAAAAGCGGCATTTATTTTTTTCGAAACAAGTTCGATTTTTGTAAGGCGAGTAAAAACATAAATATTTGCAATCAGGTTAGTTTTGATGAGTCAAATTCGCATTCGCATTTTCGTGTCGTTAATTTGTTACGCCCCCGGTGTGTAAAGGCCTTGGTGTGGAAATTTCGCGATTCTTAGATGCATCGTGATGCGGGTGTGGACGGCTCTGCATCGATGCAGCAACACATCGTAATCAAGAGTTTGAAAATAATAAAATGTTAATGTAATAGATTTTAATGTTATTAAAATATTATCCTGCAAAAAAAGTATAGCCTAGCTACTTACGTTGATTTTGATTTCCCGTGTCCAGCTGGACAATAAAGTTGATATGGTTACCAAAGTCAATCTATTGTTTTGAAAACTTCAGGCTAACGTTACAAACATCTTTACTAGAGCTCGCCCTTGTCAAATAACATAATTTGGCTACTGTGCAAGCGTTCCGTTTAACTACTTTCAGAAGTTACATAGCTCAACATTTTTTGCTAAATGTCTACGCGGTTGTCTCGTGTTCCATTTCAAGTCCGAAAACAAATTGTTTAATTACGTCGTGACAGCCTGACAACGGAACAATGGAACTTTGGCTGAGGAGCGCAAATTATTATGGAATCGTCTGCAAAATGAAAAGGTTAGTGAAGGGAATTCCACTGCTTTTCACGGAAAGTAAAACGTACGTTAGAATCCTTGTACAGGGAATTTAGATTTGTTTATGCCTATCCTAATCTAAATCATAAACCTTGATTAATGCATATCCCAAATCGTATTCCTAACTTGAAACTATGAAAAGCATGAAGCATGTCACTGCCTGTCAAGCAATACTTGTGCGAGCATGGGCACCTGGTCAACCCGGTCCCTAGCGCTCAAGGACAAGGCGTGTTTCTTTCCGTGAAAAGCTGTGGGATCCATAATAACGGTGATGGATGGTATCCAGACTACTAACACGAGACACACTGCGCTGAGCAAACAAAAAAGACATAGCTTATATGTTTCAGTGACAGCTTATTCACGTGCACTGTTAGCCCGCATTTCATGTTATTAATGTTTGGTGCTTACGTCAGCAGTGCACAGTCTATATTTGCCTGAATTTTAGCTGAAGCTTTATTTCTGGCAGTGAAAATCTTATCAGAAGCTCTATCATGAATACCAAGGACATGACCCCCAAACCTTGAGAAAGAACTTCGAGTAATCACACATAAGAAAAGGCTACACAATGTTAAATCTAGTTTTCTTTTTTCAATAACTAAGGTGACACATTTTGAGGCAAGAGATTGTCTGTTCTAAAGAAATAAATATTGGACACTACGACTGAAATGCAAAGTGCAGAATCGGCCCAACCAATATGCTTATTGTTGGCCTTATCAACATGCTGGGATGCTTTGAACAGTTTTCTAAAATTGCTTCGGGACTTCCGCTTTGGGGATTTCATAGCCTTGTGCTTGTTGCTCAAAACTCATCAGAATGCCCTTTCTATAAACACTTTTTTTTAATTGGTTGGAAATAATACACATAAACCTAAGATAATTTGTTAATTGAAGAGAAATTACTAGTTCAAAATACAGCAATATAACATCAAAGTATTTCTGTTTCAAAATGTAATTCACACGTTAGATATCAACTGACTCTTCATTCCATACAGAGCAACTAACTATCAACTAATACAACTGCTAAAACGTAAATTAACTGTTACTTCCTCCAAATGCATAGCTTTATGGAAACTGGTATACAACATTCCATGTTTAGATCATGAAAGGTCTACAGTAAACATCCATTGATAACAATTACAGTGGAACAGGAATCACATTATCTATGAATAGTATTTTAATACCATTCTCTATGGTGTATCACTGTTCCAGACATTGTTTGCAGGTTGTTAACGTTTCTTTTTTGTTCAATGATTCGATTGTTTCTCTCTACCACTACTTTGAAACAAATACATTTAGAACTTTATTGAAACATGTATGTTTTATGATTTTACCAACAACTAAACAGCAGTGTCTTGTTGGTGATCTAAACGAACTACTGTTCCTATGGTATTTCATGATAAACTAGTAATTTGTTTGTTAGTTATTGTTTCTTCGAAGATATGAATGCGAAATGCAAGATCTGTGTTGAAAGTGGTCACTGTGCATTGTGTCTATGGTTTTGAAGAATAAGCACAAGGTGCTGACTTGTTTCCCCAAAACCTATAAGTCCTGTCATTTTCAGCATGATATCCCTACATTTGCCCATCATAACAGGAGGAACACATCCTGACACAAGAGACGGAGTTGTTGATGCAGTTAACAACTGGTGTTCGGCCTAAAAGCCAAGACAGACATGCAAATACATGACAAATACAAACTTTTTTTAATACGTACAGTATATACGTAGCCTTTGAAAAAATAAAGTACCTCCTGACCAGCGCAAAAATATTTTTGGTAGAAAAAGAGGTTTTATTACATTTTAAAAAATGTTTTAATTACATTGTTACACTGCATTAATACAGTATAGTAGACTTTTAATCAGTGCCTAAACATTCTATCCAAAATACTAGCCAAGTAGACTGTCCGGAAAGTATAGAAGAAATATATATATTTTTTTTTCCAATAAAAATATTGTTTTAAAACGTTTCATATGCTGGTTAAATAATTTTGGTCTTAGATATGGGTAAGAATATACACTCACTGGCCGCTTTATTAGGTACACCTGTTCAACTGTTCGTTAACGCAAATATCTAATCAGCCAATCACATGGCAGCAACTCAGTGCATTTAAGCATGTAGACATGGTCAAGACGACCAGGTGAAGTTCAAACAGAGCATCAGAATGGGGGAGAAAGGTGATTTAAGTGACTTTGAACGTGGCATGGTTGTTGGTGCCAGACGGGCTGGTCTGAGTATTTCAGAAACTGGTCTGGTCTGTGTATTTCACATACAACCATCTCTAGGGTTTACAGAGAATGGTCCGAAAAAAAGAAAATATCCAGTGAGGGGCAGTTCTCTGGGAGATAATGCCTTGTTGATGCCAGTGGTCAGAGGAGAATGGCCAGACTGGTTCAGGATGATAAAGAGGCCAGTAACTCAAATAACCACTTGTTACAACCAAGGTATGCAGAAGACCATCTCTAAACGCACAACACGTCGAATCTTGAAGCAGATGGGCTACAACAGCAGAGGACCACACCGGGTGCCACTCCTGTCAGCTAAGAACAGGAAACGGAGGCTACAATTTGCACGGGCTCACCAAACTTGGACAATAGAAGATTGGAAAAATGTTGCCTGGTCTGATGAGTCTCGATTTCTGCTGCGACATTCAGACGGTAGGGTCAGAATTTGGCTTAAACAACATGAAAGCATGGATCCATCCTGCCTTGTATCAACGATTCAGGCTGGTGGTGGTGGTGTAATGGTGTGGGGGATATTTTCTTGGCATACTTTGGGCCCCTTAGTACCAATTGAGCATTGTTTAAATGCCACAGCCTACCTGAGTATTGTTGCTGACCATGTCCATCCCTTTATGACCACAGTGTACCAATCTTCTGATGGCTACTTCCAACAGGATAACTTGCCATGCCACAAAGCTCAAATCATCGCAAACTGGTTTCTTGAACTTGACAATTAGTTCACTATACTCAAATGGCCTCCACAGTCACCAGATCTCAATGCAATAGAGCATTGGATTGGAAGTGGTGGAACTAGAGATTTACTTCATGGATGTGCAGCCGACAAATCTGCAGCAACCGAGTGATGCTATCATGTCAATATGAACCAAAATCTCTGAGGAATGTTTCCAGCACCTTGTTGAGTCTATGCCACGAAGAATTAAGGCAGTTCTGAGGGCAAGAGGGTGTCCAACCCGGTACTATTAAGGTGTACCTAATAAAGTGGCCAGTGAGTGTATATATTAGAGGTGTGGAAATTTCTCGATTCTTGCATCGCAATGCGGACGTGGATGACTCTGCATCGATGCAGCAACATATTATAATCGAGAGTTTGAAAATAATTACAAAAAAAAAATATATATAGGCTGCGCTTTGTCACCTATCCTGTTTGTGGTATTCATGGACAGGATCTCACGGCGTAGCCACGGGGGAGGGGGGCTGCGGGTTGGTGGGCAGAGGATTGCATCACTGCTTTTTGCAGATGATGTGGTCCTGATGGCATCATCGGTCTGCGACCTGCATTGGATCGGTTAGCAGCCGAGTGTGAAGCGGCTGGGATGAGGATCAGCACCTTCAAATCTGAGGCCATGGTTCTCAGCAGGAAACCGATGGATTGTCTACTCCAAGTAGGGAATGAGTCTTTACCCCAAGTGAAGGAGTTCAAGTATCTCGGGGTCTTGTTCTCGAGTGAGGGGAAAATGGAACGAGAGATGGGCCGGAGAATTGGAGCAGCGGGTGCGGTGTTGCAGTCGCTTTATCGCACCGTTGTGACCAAGAGAGAGCTGAGCCAGAAGGCAAAGCTCTCAATCTACCGGTCTATCTTCGTTCCTACTCTCACCTATGGTCATGAAGGGTGGGTCATGAAGGGTGGGTCATGACCGAAAGAACGAGATCGCGGATACAAGCGGCGGAAATGAGTTTCCTCCGGAGGGTGGCTGGCATCTCCCTTAGGGATAGGGTGAGAAGTTCAGCCATTCGTGAGGGACTCGGAGTAGAGCCGCTGCTTCTTTGCGTAGAAAGGAGCCAGTTGAGGTGGTTCGGGTATCTAGTAAGGATGCCACCTGGCCGCCTCCCTAGGGAGGTGTTCCAGGCAAGTCCAGCTGGGCGGAGGCCGCGGGGCAGACCTAGGACCAGGTGGAGGGGTTATATCTCCACACTGGCCTGGGAACGCCTTGGAATCCCCCAGTCAGAGCTGGTTAATGTGGCCCGGGACAGGGAAGTTTGGGATGCCCTGCTGGAACTGCTACCTCCGCGACCCGACCCCGGACAAAGCAGATGAAGATGATGATGATGATGATGATATATATATAATTAATAGATTTAATTGTTATTAAAATATCAGCCTCCAAAAAAGTATAGCCTAATTATGTTGATTTAGATTTTCCGTCCCGGGCTGGACAATAAAGTTGGTGGTTACTAAAGTCAATCTATTGTTTTGAAAACATCAGGCTAACATTACAACAGCTGCTGTGCTCGGCATTAACCCCCTTCTCAAGTAACATAATTTGGCTACTGTAACAAGCGTTCCGTTTAACTACATTCAGAAGTAACATAGCTACATTCTTGCTAAATGTCTACATAGTTGTCTCGTGTTCCATTTCAAGTCCAAAAACAAATTGTTTAATCATGTCGTGACAACCTGAACAATGGAACTATGATCGTTTTTGGTGTCCACACAAACACTGAAAACGGCGTTTTAAAAAAAAAACGCTGTAGCCGGCGTTTTCAAATACCTACCTTTCAGTGACATAAAACGCCGTTTACAGGTGGACGAAAGGCCAAAACGGATAAAAAAACCTCAGTTTTCAAAAATACCCGGCGATGGGGTCCAAATCAAAACAAAAAAACATTTTGCTTTTGACAATAATTTCGTAACAGCAGTGGTTGAATGCAATGCATGCGGGTTAGCGGAATCTTGACAACATGTAACAATAACATTTTATAAAAGACCTGGGGCCTATACTACGAACAGAGGTTAAACTACTCTGATCTAACTCGACGTTAACAAGGAAACTCGGAGTTGACAAACTGATTATCCAAATGGGTGTTAAACGGTACCACAACAGTGATCAAGATGTGTGTTAGTTAAGTTGGTGTTAACTCCATGAAGTTTGTGCGTGTTCACATAAAAGGGGTGCGGTTGGCAATGTAAGCAGACATTTTGACCAATAGCTCATGTGCCGTGTTTTTGAACCCCGGAAGACAGCACGTTGATAATGTCAGAATATGACTAGTTTAAATAAATGTTAATGGCTAAATCTTGGCAGCGCATTGCCGAGAGTAAGGTCGTAACAGTATTCTTGTCATATGTGCCTGTTTCTGCGACTACGGTCAATTTCACTCTCCCAAATTTAAATAATATACGTAACCTCTATGATTTAGAATTTTAACCAATGTGTCCTATTTTGCACTACTTCAACTGTTATATAATTGAAATGAAAGTATACATAAAATAATATATATAAGATGTGAAAACAATTAGTTTTAGGCTATTAAATGATAGCCTACACATGGGCTACTCCCTAAAGCAAATAGGCTGTATGAATGCAATGACATTCTAACGATCATATCAGCTGAAACCACACATTTGAGATTAGGCCTATATCTGTTATACTCTTTTTTATTAACTGTTAAAGTAAAGGACTTTCTAGTCAGAAAATACACTTTTCGGAAGCTAACTTTGTATTGGCAAGAGCACTTAGGCTATATGTTGTAAAACCAAGTATTAATTTTGAATGATCTAAAGGAGTGCCGACAAAAACTTTATATTTGTGTCCACTCCAGCAGTTTTACAACGCTGCACGCAGCGCGATTTTCATGACATCAGCGTTATAGAACGCTTAACATCAAGTTAATCACGAACATAAACTGCTTGGAGCAGTTTAGAGATGCAGCGTAAATTGCTATGACAACAAACTTTTGGTAAAACTTACCCACCTTTTATAGTATGGGTTAATCGGGAAGTTACCCTAAACCTCACAAAGTTACTCCCAAACTCACCAGGGTAAGCCAGTTACCGGGCTTCTTAGTATAGGCCCCTGGTCCTGGCCTATGTAACAACAACAGGCTATTCCTCAAACTTTTATTGAAACAAACACCGGCTACAAATTACCCTCTTCACACGCTCTCACACCTCATATTTGTCACGCATTCACATATTTGCTTTTGGGAAGAGCAAACTGCTATTGCAGATCTTTGAAAAACACAAAATTTCGCTTTTCATGGAGCCTATACAAGCCTGCAAGCAGAAAAAAATGTATTAACTCGGACAGTGCTCTATTTTTTACTTCTACAAAGCTGTAAGCCATGGGTGACTGCTGTCAGAGCAAAGCGGCGATCCACTTGGAACATGTGAGAAAGTCATATTTCAATGTTAACTTTGTATTGGTTGATGTAAGAATTAGAAGTTATGAAACTAGGAAAATTGCTGTAAATAGTCATGTTACTTCAAGAACAAAGAAGAATAAATGTCCGACGCATGCGCAAAACTGTACTCCTCTCTCATGATCACGCAGAGGTGCAAAGTATCTGATTTGTTTTTATAAACATCTGAGTCTCGTCGTTTTTTGGTTGGATTTGACACTGAACTAACTCCTCCGAGACTGTAAAATGAAATTACCCCAACATCTCTGTATATCATCCTGATATGGTCTACTTTCAACACAAAACCAAGCTTGTCGATACATTCAATTGATCTCACACTGCACCAAAATGTATTACTGTAAACATTACTGTACATTCATTTTTTCATATCTCACCAGTTCATTAAACAATCTGCATTCAAAACATACATATAAATTCCAAGACTGATGCAGTGAAGTTTGTAAAATCTCAGAAATCTTTCTCGAAAACAGAATTTTTAAGAAATATCTGAGTTTAATTATTTTTTGTTTAACTTGACACTTTGACAACGTACCACCAGCTAGACCAGCTACCACCATCAAGACCAGCTACGATCAATTAGTATTTACATTTTTTCAGGGTTGGACCTGTTTCTCTCAGCGTGCTTCTCTCGTAATTCTTTTGTTTCACTAAGATGTCGGTTAATAGAAGTTCCATGCTTACGACGGCAAAATCTTCACAGCATCTCAATGAACTTTCTGTGTCAAGTGACGTTTTTAAGTAGTTGAGTTTACACTCGGCCCAAGTTTTCCGGGTGGAAAAGTCACCTTTTGTTTTCTCTGCGCACAATTTATAGACAACCCCACTAACTTCTTCGTAGTTTATTATATTCGTCATTTTCATCATCCTACCTGGACCGTCGCTTTTGTCCGTTTGAACAACTTCATTGAGCCATTCTTGTTTAAATCTTTCAACGGATCTGCTCAGGCGTGCAGTTTAGAGGGAACATTGATTATGTGTATTTTTACTGGTCCAACACAGCCAATTGTGTATTTTGTAGAGGTAACAGTCCAGGGAGAAATAAGAAGAAGTCTACAAGCTGTAAATTACTTTCTGTTCATATAACTTTGCGATACATCTTCTTAGTCCTCATTGTTACCCTCACACAGTCTGTCTGTATTAAATGCTTGGATATTTTTTATATGGTACTACTGTACATTTTTATTGTTGTGGTACCTTCTTTCCATTCCATTTAAATTTTATTGGGTCTCCAGATCCAAGCATAGGTTCATGCAGTTATTTTTTCTATGTAAAGTTTAGAATTTCTACAATTCCATTCAGATAGCCCTTATGATCTTCAAAATAAGAAGAGTAATTGTCAAGAGATACTTTATGTTTTGAGGTGGTCGATGGATTGCGATATATTCTGTAGATTAACCTGCGCTTTAAAGCACAGCAAATCATATTATGATGACTAATTTGATGCCAATAGAGGAGATGCGCTGGGGAGTAAGTCACTCCTCTCGCTTGAGTTATTTTCGTTCTAATGGTTGAAAAAAAATATATTCAAGTTCTAATGTATATTTTTTCCCTTCTCACTCACACCATATGAAATTAGAGTTATGTTACTGGCAACAAGCATACGGTTATGAGCAAATGTTCTGACATATGTGTTGCCAAAAGAGCCTTTTCCCTTCCTATAGTTAGAAGTTTCTAATAGCAACACTTTGATTTGTACAATAACTGCTCTGTTCTTAAAAAGCAAGGGACTCAATATATATTTCTTTATTACTGACGCATTCCTCATGTTTGAGTTTAGTAGTTCAGGAAAAGTGGTTATGGTGCCAACCACATTTTCCACGGCAAAGCCAGTTATTGACAGAGGTTGTTTCTTACACCTCTCGATTTCCACAAAATATGAACATTGTATCAAAACGAACAGAGCTATCAAGCCTGACTAGGCATACCTTGTGATTCCAATGAAATCTGAGCTATTCACAACACAGCTTTATATAACTGTTCTTTAAAGGTGTAATGTACTGCAACTTCTCAGCCCACGTACACCTCAATAATTATAGGTCAATTGCAACAGCCCTAAATCAAGCCATTTTGTAGAGCAACATTTTGATGGCAACCCTAGTTGCATACACCATTGTTATCCTCATCCAAGTCCCCTACAAGTTGCTGCTTTATTAGCTGGAAAGAAACTCTCTCAAAGGTCAGTCCCATACAATATAACAGAGTGTCCCTGTTCAGCAGTACAATATCCAACTAAACACTGTTCTTGTTATTCACTCCACATTTACACACACACACACACACACACACACACACACACACACACACACACACACACACACACACACACACACACACACACACACACACAGACAATACAAAGGCATTTCTCATCCTATGGTCCTAGAAGTGTAAGACTTTCTCAAGGGAAAGGGCAATGGAAGAGCAAGGAATGCAAAGAAAAAAAATGTTTTTTCAGTTAGCTTAACCAAGAATATGAATTTTTAAATATAATTATAACACCTTGTAAAATCATTTGTTCGGAGTCCTGATTCAATGCAGAGATTAAAACACTCGTACGATATGGATTATGCGATGCAGTGTGATGTGATACTGACCCGGTAGTGAATACTGTTGGTATATCTATGTGATTTCTTATTATAAAATGTGTACCTCATTAGTCATATAGGTTCATTGTTCAGGCTTTGCAGGCATCCCTCATCAACCAGAAAAGGAAATAAATAGTTCATACCCGCCGATTAAAATTTTATTATTCATGATTATGTCACCCTTTATGAACACCTAAGCTACTTTATTAAAAAGCAATTTGTTTATACCTTGTCACTGTTTTTTATTCACAATCTTCTGTATGAGTCTCTGTAGTGTATGACCTCTTGCCCAGGTTGGGCATGTAAAGATGCACAGCATGTCCAGTGCCCTTAAGAAAATTCTGGAGATAATCTGTAAAAAGAACTGCGCTGTCTCAAATCACATACTACTACTTTTTGCTTTTAGTAGGTACTGCAGCTGCCCTTAGAAAGTTAGTATTGTTGCATGCATTAGGCATACATTTGGGACATACTACTTCATCATAACACTACGCCTTGAACTTTGACCCTCTTGCTTATACATCCATCGCATTCCGTAGCGCCAAGTTTGAAACTCATTGGTGCTCCATCGGGATGAGGAGTCGACGTGACCTACAGTTAGGGCCAAAAATATTTGGACAGTGACACAAGTTTTGTTATTTTAGCTGTTTACGAAAACATATTCAGGATACAATTATATAATCAATATGGGCTTAAAGTGCAGACTCTCAGCTGTAATTTGAGAGTATTCACATCCAAATTGGAGCAAGGGTTTAGGAATTACAGCTCTTTAATACGTAGCCGCCTCTTTTTCAAGGGACCAAAAGTAATTGGACAATTGACTCAGAAGGCTGCAAAAAAAATAACAACGCTGCATGGGCTCTTCCCTCATTAACCTGTCATCAATTAAGCAGTTAAAAGGTCTGGAGTTGATTCCAGGTGTGGCGTTTGCATTTGGAAGCTGTTGCTGTGAACACACAACATGCGGTCAAAGGAGCTCTCAATGGAGGTGAAACAGACCATCCTGAGGCTGAAAAAAAAGAAGAAATCCATCAGAGAGATAGCAGAAATGTTAGGAGTGGCCAAATCAACAGTTTGGTACATTCTGAGAAAAAAAGAGTGCACTGGTGAGCTTGGGAACTGAAAAAGGCCTGGACGTCCACGGAAGACAACAGTGGTGGATGATCGCAGAATCCTTTCCATGGTGAAGAAACCCCTTCACAACATCCACTCAAGTGAAGAACACTCTCCAGGAAGTAGGTGTATCAGTATCTAAGTCTACCATAAAGAGAAGACTTCATGAGAGTAAATACAAAGGATTCACCACAAGGTGCAAACCATTAATCAGCCTCAAAAATAGAAAGGCCAGAATTGACTTTGCCAAAAAACACCTGAAGAAGCCAACCCAGTTCTGGAACAGCATTCTTTGGACAGATGAGACTAAGATCAACCTGTACCAGAATGATGGGAAGAAGAAAGTTTGGAGGAGAATTGGAACAGCTCATGATCCAAAGCACACCACATCTTCTGTAAAACATGGTGGAGGCAGTGTGATGGCATGGGCATGCATGGCTTCCAATGGCACTGGGTCACTTGTGTTTATTGATGATGTGACAAAAGACAGAAGCAGCCGGATGAATTCTGAAGTGTATAGGGATATACTTTCTGCTCAGATTCAGCCAAATGCAGCAAAGTTGATTGGACGGCGCTTCACAGTACAGATGGACAATGACCCAAAACATACTGCAAAAGCAACCCAGGAGTTTTTTAAAGCAAAGAAGTGGAATATTCTGCAATGGCAGAGTCAATCACCAGATCTCAACCCAATCGAGCATGCATTTCACTTGCTCAAGACAAAACTTAAGGCAGAAAGACCCACAAACAAGCAACAACTGAAGACCGCTGCAGTAAAGGCCTGGCAAAGCATCACAAAGGAGGAAACCCAGCGTTTGGTGATGTCCATGGGTTCCAGACTTCAGGCAGTCATTGCCTGCAAAGGATTCTCAACAAAATATTGAAAAGTAACATTTTACTTGGGGTTATGTTTATTTGTCCAATTACTTTTGAGCCCCTAAAATGAGGAGCGTTTGTATAAAAATAGCTACAATTCCTACATGTTTAATCATATATTTTTGGTTCAACCCCTTGAATTAAACCTTAAAGTCTGCACTTCAATTCCGTTGTAGTTGTTTAATTTCAAATCCAATGTGGTGGCATGCAGAGCCCAAATCATGAAGATTGTGTCACTGTCCAAATATTTTTGGGCCTAACTGTATCTTTCTCTTCGCAGAGCATTGTGGTTAAGAAACGCCAGAAAAGCATGCTGGCTAGCATACTGCAAAATGCGACTGGATGCAGTGGGACATCCTGGTATTTTTGGCATACTGCATTTGACATACTATGTATTGGGACATACAAAAACATTTCTGGCTTGTATGGTAATATGGGTATTGAAATGCAGCCAGGGTCTCAGATCCCTTGCTATGTGTTCCTTTACCTCATTTCATTATCAGCACTGTTATCTTGGCAAAGGGAGGTAGGAATGCCACGAAGTTGACTTGTTTGGAGTTACTGTATTTAGGCATTAGTTGATTATGAATTGGAAGCTGATCATTATCATCTGATTGGACAAATAATTAACGTAGAGTAACAGGAAAAAACCTGCTGAAAGCAGACTGAACCAACCAAGAATGTGCACTTCATGTCAATGCAAAGTTCTCAATCCAAAAAACTAAACAAAATAACAGTTATTAATCTTTTAGAAATTATTTATAGATCGTACTTTCAAACAACGTACTTGCTCCCTCCTGGTTCTTTGGAATGTGTGTGGGTTGACGCGCTTAAACGTCACTCAGACTCCTAGTTTCTTTCTTTTGTCATATTTATTTTCCCTTCTCATTCAGACTCCATTGTGCTAAGGATTTCTTACTTTCCATAAATAAATAAATAAATAAATAAATAAATAAATAAATAAATTGTTCTTACCAGATGTGGTGATTAAGTGGGAGTTGACTTTAAAGCAGAAAGTTAAGACAAATAACAACTTGAATTCACTTTCACTCAGCGGTCAAAAAACCGTGTGGCCACAAACCACAGAACCCCGACTTAATGACAGCTCAGCTCTTACATAGATAGGCCTGACAGCTGATCCAATTACTGCATCAATCCGCTGATTGTTAAAGGGGAGAGTCTCCACGTTCCAACTAGAATTCATCAACACAACTCTGATAGTTTACAATGAATCCATTTACACACATTGTGTTTATGTATAATCCATTAAAATAAAGGCAAACACCAAATCATCATTTTGGCACCAGCATCCCGGCCCCTAACTGTTATGGAATCACAAGACTAAGAAATATAACAAGTGTACATATAACGGAGCCAATACTCACTAAACAGTTTGTTTCTCACGATAATTCATATCAATATAAAGTCCTGTACATCAATGTCCATATTCGAGTCTTCTGACCCTTGTTGTGTAAAAGTTTAATAACTCAAGAATAAACGGTCCATAAGGGTAATAGTGTGTATGTGTTGTGAAAGGTGAGGAGAGGGGTTACAGTCCATTTTGGGCCTTGACCAGCAGCACCAGCTTTGTGATGGGTCGGCAGAGTGTGCTGGTCACTTGCCGTACAAAACCTCTTGACAAAATCTACAGGACTGTCCCGTAGATTGATCTTAAATTGGTATGAATCTGTTTCAGTACACCATTATAAGCATAGGGCTCGTTCAATAGGCAGGACATCCTGATCAAAATCCAGATTATTGATTTCTTTTGATCTAATCTCCTTAGGTATTGAAAGGAGTAGGGTTCTGCTGTTGTTGACCCATTTGTTTAACCTAAAACCACCCTAACCGCAGAGTAATCAGGTCAAGAGCGATGTCCAGCGCCTCTTTTTCATCCTCGACTGATTTTAGGCAATTGTCCACATAGAAATTCCTTAGCACGGAAGAGATTGCTTCTGTGCTAAATCCATTCTCTTTGTCTCTTGCACACCGTCAAAGCACAAAGTCTGCACAACTGAGTGAAGATGTGGCACCGAAGATGTGCACGGCCATCTTTTACCCCTCTAGCTCACTGCTGAGATCTCCATCAGGCCACCACAAGAATCTGAGAAGATCTGAATCATCCTCTGGCACCTTGACCTGATGAAACGTGGCCTCTATGTCTGCTATGAATGCAATACGCTTCTGCCGGAATCTTGTTAAGTATACCGATAAGACTATTGGTTAGGTCTGGGCCTTGCAGGAGTCGTGCATTCAGAGACGTACCTTGGTAGGTTGCTCCACCATCCAACACTACCCTCAGCGTGAGCTTTTTTGGATGATGGAATGTACCAAATCCTTTTAATTTGATTTGCTTTGTCCTTTTGTTCAGGTGCAATCCTGATGGCAAACCCTTGTCCATAATATCCCCCATGAAGCTTTTGTACTCCTCGTAGAACTTGTTGTTCTGTAGAAACTTTCGCTTTAGGTTTAAAGCTCTTTGTTCTGCAACACATCGCTTGTTGGGAAAATCATGAAGTCCTTCTTCCCTCTATGGGAGCCCAATACTGAGGGATCTTAACTTCTCTCAGGTATACCCATTGTTTCACATCCTCCTGGGAGGGAATATTGTCTTTTCGTACTGGAATCTTGTTTTGTGAATACATGTGGTACTTCCACATACTCCTCACTCTCCAGGCCACATATTTCCAAGTCACATGCAACAGATGTTTTAGTGGACTCCTCTTTATACATTGTTCGCACAAGTATTTCTGCCTTTCGTCCAGTCACTTGTAGTTGCTGAAGAACTGATTCTGTGCAAAAGGTAGCTGGGTCTAGAAAGGCATATGTTGTTATAATGATATCTTATTCGGCCCCGGTATCCTTCCATCCATCACCTTTATCCATATCCACTAAAGCACTGGAAGCAGGTGCAACAGCCCTTTCCTTTTCTTTGTGTGACTCTTAGTTTGGAATATGCAGAACAGTTGGGTGTTTCAGTGTGCACTCTTTGCAGGTAAGTCTCTGCTTACCATTTACATCCTTTACTCGCATCCTTTTTCTAGACACCCAAAGCGCAGCCCTTTAATTTTGAGGAGTTCCAGTTGCTCCTTGTGGGTTATTTTGAGAATTTGAAAGCAAGCAGCAAGATTGTGTTCTCCTTGACAATACATGCATTGGTTTGGTGGCCATTTGTCATCGTGACTTAGGGCTGATCTAGGTACTGGTGATACACTTGTGGCAAACCCACTCTTACTCCTCTGACCTTCATGCTGGAAGTAGCAGACATAAATGTGTAGCTTGCTTTAGTTATAGTGGGAGTTTCCTTTAGGTTTCCAAACACAGGGTGGGACACGATTCTTGCCTGATTATCCACAAACTGCACCCGATCTTTAAACTTGGCTCGTCTGTTTTCTCTTTCTTATATGTCACAAGCTTTAACCCTCCATTTCTCTTTCGGTTTATATGGGAGTTTAGAGAGAACTGCTCTCATGTTGGCTGAGTGATCCATCTCCTTCATGTATTCCACAGTGTTACGTCCAACCTTATGTGGTGTCCGTATTGTTTGTATTGTGTATGTGTTGTCTTCCCTTCTGTTTTCCACTTCCCTATTCCCTTCATTCAGACCTGCCGCCCGCTATTTGTTGGTTCCCTCCCTCTCATCATACATCATCAGCCATCCGTTGACGGACCAATCAGGAGCCGATCCGTCTACTTTTAAACCCTTCTCCCCGGCAGTCTCGTCAGAGCGAGATTAGATTCAGATTTTATGTTTGTAGGTGTGTTCGTTAGCTCGCTCTCATTCGATAATGTTTATCCTTTCTGTGGTGTTCTGTGTTCTGTTCGTTTGTTAGTGGGTTTATCCTGGTGTGTCATCTGTCTATTTGTTAGTTTGTTAGCGTGGGTGTTAGTTTCCCCTTTGATCCCTCCCTGTATTATATACAGCTTTTTTTTCGCTTGTCCCTGTTTGGATCCTGTATCATATGCAGTGTTGAGTTTGTTCGTTATCGCCTGTTTCCTCTATTTTGATCCTGTATACTATACAGTGTTTAGTTTTGATCCTTATCCTTGTACCTGTTTAATCCAGTACTCTGTACTGTGTTTTGTTTTGTTAATTCTGAACCCTGTTTTGCCAGTACGCTGTACTGTGCTTTCTTTTCTCCCAAAGCGCAGCTAGTTTAGATACCCGAGGGTTTACATTTCACATCATGTAGTGCATTTTCTGTTTAGTCACAGCAGTTTAGGAGCGGTGCCACCCCGTGTAGTTTTTGATCGCAACCTTGCGATAGGCAGCTTTGCTCTTTTGTTTGTTTCTTTGATTTGGCACCATTCGTGTAGCTGTTTTGTCCCTGTGAATAAATACTTATTCATTTTTACATTTGTGGTTTGTGCATTTGTGTCTAAATTTCCCTCCACACTGCATTCTCTGGAAGGTGTTCGGTCCTTCAGCGCCCCAAGTCAGCCACTCAGCTGAAGGGTCATAACACATATTATCCATCGTGTTGAGACAGCCATTGAGAAACCCTGCAAATGCCTTTAAGGCTTCTGAGTCTTCAGCTTTAATAGATGACCAATTAAGAGCTTTGACAATGTAGGCCATGGCAATTCAGTATTCGTCTCCAAAGTGATGTTTTAACAACCTTTTTGCTTTTGCATATCCTCAGTCGGATTGCATATATTTACAACAGCGCATCAGCTCTCTTGGTTGGCCGACAGTGCATTGCTTCAAAAAGTAAAGCCTGTCCTTACTGTTCTCAGTCTTCTCCTCAATAGCGTGCTCAAACGCCCTTACGAAGAACTGATAATCCAACGAGTTTCCATTAAAAGTAGGAATACTGAGTGGTGGTAATGAAGTGTTTCTGTGATCACATTCTGATTTTCCATAATGTTTATCAAGTTGCTTATGTTATCCTCTCCAATGCTAGAAGAAGTGCTGGATTAAGTAGAATGCTGTTGAAGTGGAAGTCTTGTAATTTGAGGTATGTATTGGATTTCAATAGTGGCAGTGGTGGTAACAACATCCCTAGTAGCATCTCTAGTGATGTCAGGCTTATACACCATGATGTTTGGTTTTTGTTTCTGAATGTCCATATTTGGATGAGCATATTCAGGTTTCAGGGTAGTGCTCACAAGCAGTGCCTTTGGTTGGGTATACACCTCTTGCATTTCATTAAATGGGTCCCCAATTAGTCCCTTTTCCAAATATTCGTTCACCCCATCTCCTGAGTGGGGCAGAACAGCATATGAACCCTCATGTTCCTTCATGATGCTCAGTTTCTCAGTGTTTTCCACTATTTCCGTTTCCATTTCAAGCTGTTCCTTTTTAGCTTTTAGTGCAGCTTCTTCCTTTTCCAAAGCTTGCTTCTGTGTCAGCCTGGCAACTCGTGCCAACAATTCAGCCTTCTGACTTTCCAATTTTAGCTTTGCAGAGGCAATAGAAGAACGAGAGGATCGTGAGGACCTCATTGAACCTTGTGAATAAACACTTTAGTTTTTAAACACTGTCTTGAGGTGTATCACTCTTCGATTTACCTACATTCTCTAACACGGACAAAGGAGCCTCAGCAACCCAATTTGACACTTCATTTATAAATTCTTGTAAAGCAGCTCACAGACATCGGTTCCCAATGTCCTGTTGTATGATTTCAATTAGAAGATTACAACCTGCGATGCAAAATATTGGAAGTCGAAAGCCAAAGTTTCAGAAGAGTAGGTTTTATTCAGCCTGAATAACATCAAGTGTAACTACAAAAATGTACTAAAAAAATCTGCTCCTAAAATCTACTACCTTGTACATTCACAGTTCGTCTTTATATACTGTACATATTACCTTCAAGTAAAGACGTCCCCAATATGCAAATTAGAACATGCCCATTTCCAATACCATAGTCCTCGGCAGCAATTTGTGCAAGGTAGTGTCCACTAGTTTTTCTTTACAGGTATCAGTCCATCTGATAAAAACTGACAATTGGCTTATTGTATATATTTCAGTAACTGGAGACTCAATAAGCCTCATCGATCCTCAAACCGATGACTAAGGGCTACTTGACCCATGTGTGAATAGTCATGTATTATAAACACCATGCATCCTTTCTTATTTTTGCTTCAACTGCAGTATTCTATTTACAAGGAGAGAGCACCAGCATGCCAACGGCCCTTGACGAGGAGACCCTTCCTGCATCCACAGATATGCCAGAGGTAAGACCAAATGGGAAATGATTTGGACATGTCTGCATTCTTCCAATTACGTAAAACCATATACCTTGCTGCAGGACATGGCAGGAACAAGTTCCTCAGCAAGGAATGAAGTAAGTTCTATTAAAATTACAAACTACAGCTACTCAGCAATCAGCTGCTCTTAGACACATTTTGTCTTTCACAGGATGTTCGTTCTGTCTATAAGAGGCATCTGCTTCTAAAATGGAGATTAAAAAAATTGATATAGAGTACCGTAAACTCAAAATGAGAAAGGTGCAGTTGGAGATAAAGAAACTGGAGAAGGATGTAAGTGTAAATTTGAACACAGCTGAAGGTCAGCGTTTGGACTACATTTAATGCCCCCCTTTCCTTTACAGCTTGAATTATCAAGTATTATATTAGATGTTTATGTTGAAAAGTAAAGAAAATAATGTTCACAATTTTGATAATCTGACATTGAATGTCTGGATTCCCGATGATACGTTGTCTTCTTGGGGTTATAAACAGGGCTAGAAATAAATAGTGAGACTAATGTTTTGAGACCTGTAGTGTACAGAAAACTAGTATAACTATTTAATATTACTTTATACTGCTATTAAAATGTGATATTTAGTTCAAATATTATTATTATTACATTAATTATTAGTAATCATTGCATAACAGTTTTAGGGAATTTCTGTGAGGGACAGTATAGGTAGTCAGCTATACTAAAAATAACCGCAAATTAACAGATTTATAAGTAAGAAGTAAACAATTTTAGGAAATGCGAGATTTAATGGGGAGCCAATGCAGATGCAGAAGAGTGGGGAGTGATATGCTGTAAAGGTTTAGAGCGAGTTAGAATCCTTGCAGCTGAGTTCTGTACATACTGGGGCCTATCCAGGGCCTTATTTGACGCCCCAAATAGGACACCATTGCAATAATCCAGGCATGAGGTGACAAAAGCGTGAATTAATGTTTCAGCAACTGCATCCGTTATTAGTGGTCTGAGTCTGGAGATGTTTCTCAGATGGAAGAAGGCAGACGTGGTGACAGCTTTTATATGAGGTTCCATGGAGAGGATGGAATCCAAAACCACACCGAGATTTATGAGCTTGGCAGAGGAGTAGATAGAGGAGCCGTCAATTGTGAGGACAACACAAATCACCAACCTTTTTGATGGACAAATCACCAACCTTTTTTAGTAGAGCCTGAGGAGCCACAATTATCATCTCTGTCTTGCTAGCATGGAGATATTGAACAGGATAGGCCCTAGGACCGATCCCTGCAGTACACCCTGGCAGACTGGTGCACGGGAGGACTGGGCCTTTCCTAGAGCCACCCAATGGTACCTGCCAGATAGATACGACCTGAACCATGCATGGGCAGCACCAGTGGTGCCCAGGAGCCTATCCAGGCTTTCAAAGAGGATGGTGTGACAGACGGTATCAAAGGCTGCTGAGAGGTCTAGAAGGATCAGCAGAGTTAGGTTGCCGTGGTCTTCTGCCAGGAAAAGATCATTGATGACCTTGACCAAAGCCGTTTCTGTGCTGTGTTTTGCCCAGAACCCAGATTGCATTGGTTCGTACAACTCATGATGACACATATGGGACTGTAGTTGAGCAGCTACAGTGCGCTCCAGGATTTTTCTAATGAATGGAAGGTTGGAAATAGGCCTATAATTATTGAGGGACTCCGGGTCCAAACCCTGCTTTTTGAGCATAGGGGTGACCACAGCCATCTTCAGCTCTGGAGGGACAGGACCAGTCGTGATGGAGGTGTTTACAATGTCCACAATGAGGGGGCACAGAGTGGGCAGACAGGACTTGACTATGGAGGTGGGCATAGGGTCAAGTGTGCAGGTAGATGATTTTGATTGAGAGACCAGAGCAGAGATAAACGCAGCATCAACAAGTTGGAAAGCATTGAGGTTGCATTGGAATAAAACAAATTAGGACTAATGTAACCAGCATAAAGGAAATAAAATAAAATTATGCTCAGATGATCAATCTGATCAAATGCGGCGAACAAACAACGCCAGCGTCCTCTCCTAACAGTGTCACCATAACAACCTCTTAGTAGATGTAATGTAGTTTATTGTAGTGTGCGAGATAATGATTGAAGGGGAAGCTATTCTTTTAACAATGTGAAATCTGTTGTTAATCTTTCTTTAGTTGGAGAAAAATAGACTTTGAGCACGATTCACCTGCAATGCCAAATACCTTCACCACACCTGAAAAACTCTCCACTCCATTGACATACTTTTCCAAATTCTTTGGCAATGACTTCTTTGAGATGATTGCTGAACAGACCAATTTGTACTCATGCCAACTAATTGGAAGCAGCATCAAAACCGATGCTACTGAAATTAAGGCATTCATTGGTATGAAGTTCATAATGGGGCTTGTTAAAATGCAGCAATAGAAGACTACTGGGCAGCCGACACACTTTACAACAAGCTGGTTGATGTCATGCCACTGAAGCGCTTCAAATGTTTGTCAAGGATGCTTCACTTCCAAGATAGCATGGCCTTTGGTGCCAGTGAAGACAGCCCTGTGCTTGACCACATGAGGTCCAGGTGTAAAGAGAACCAATTCTCAGTTGACGAAATGATGGTCCCTTATAAAGGCAAGAAGGCTGGAGGTCTGAGGCAATGTCTCCCCAGCAAACCCAAGAAATGGGGATTCAAGATGTTTGTTCGAGCTGGGGTGTTTGGGTTTGTCTATGATTTCATGGTTTACACTGGCAAGTCAACATTTGATAGTGCCACGTACATTCCTGACACAGAGCTTGGGGTGGGCACTAGTGTTGTCCTCGAGTTGTGTAAAACGATCAAAAACCCCCACCAGTGTGTTGTCTATTTTGACAACTTTTTCACCTCTCTGAAACTATTAACTGCTTTAAGGGTGAAGATGGGTCTAAGAAGTTTAGGGACCATTAGAAAAAATCAGTTAATGGGTTCTGTTTTGGAAGATGATTGTGCCCTCCTCAGAAGAGGAAGAAGCAGCTATGACTATCGTGTCGCCAATGAGAACCAGCTCGTCATTGAAAAATGGGTTGACAACAAAACGGTGACTTTGGTAAGCTCTTGTGTGGCTGTCAACCCTGTGGGTGAAGTCAAACACTACTCCAAGGAACAAAAAAGGCAGACAAGTGTTTCTTGTTCATAGATTGTAACTGAGTACAACACCCACATGGGAGGGGTGGATTTGGCCGAATGATGATAGCCCTCGATCGCACTCCTATTAAGTCCCATCGGTGGTATCTGAGCATATTCTGGCAGCTGATCTACATTGCTCTCAACAACGCTTGGCTGCTCCATCGCCGAGACGTAGCAGCACTGGAAGAAAAAAAGGTGAAACTGAAGGTCTTCAGGATGGATGTAGCCAAATCACTGATCTATCCTGTAAGGGAGACAAGAGGACGTCCCTCTAAAGGAAATGAGGACAATGTTCCTCCAACAAAAGTCATCAAGCAGCCAAAGGTCCCACTGACATGAGGTATAACATGACTGACCACTTCCTTGTCCTGATGGAGAAAGGTCGCTGCAAGCTGTGCCCAAATGGACAAACCTCCATCACATGTGGAAAGTGTAAAGTGAGGCTTTGCATTGTGACAGGCCAAAATGCTTGGAACTGCTTCTATGCCTTTCACTCCCAATAAGACATTGGCTTTGAAACACAATGTTTCCAAATAGCATAATGTGTTCTAGAACCAAACTATTAAAGTCTGTTTTTTTTCCATTAAAAAAAGGAGTGAGACAGAGTTGGATGTGTTACTAATGTTTTAAAGATGCATTATAAATGGTTACTATTATTGTCAAATAAGATTTGTTTTTATTATTGTATACCCTAAACGGGCGATGTGTCCCAGGAGATACAAAGTGTAAAAGTGAAAACAAAAGTCAAATTTTTTTCTAAATCATGGAATTGTGTTTTATAAGACCCAACATGTTAGAAAATAGCATTACATTATTTTTTCACAAGTCTGAAAATGGTATTGACCATTTAACGGTTAATAAAGAAATTTAAAACAGCTCAGACACACGTTCTTAAATGACGAATGCAAAACTTCAAATCAAAGGATTCATTCCAAAACAAAGGGCACCATTAATAAAATGGTGATTGACTGAAAGAAGTGTTCTTGTAAAGATCCCACACTGTTCTTCCATCTTGCGGTCCCTGAAGCACTGGGGCAATTTCTTCCCATTGGTCCTCCAGCAACATTGTGGGCAGTCTCTCAAGGCGTATGATGGCAATGTTATGCAAGACTGCACAGGCTACAGTGATATCAGCCCTTTCTGGAGAAACTGAGGCTCTTTAGGCACTGAAACCTAGATTTCAGTTGTAAAAACTAACTCTTCCACAGATGTGCACAATTCATCCAAATACAATTATTTATATTCTGCCTGACAGTGTATAGACAGACAGCAGCCCTCAGTACATACTGCTATGTTAAGGCTATGGAAAGATTTCCAGTTGACATAGTCTGCCTCCACAGGTCCAGATGGGGCCTGGATATGCACATGGGTACAGTCTAGGGCACCTTGGACATTGGGGAAGCCTGAAGGAGACGATAAAATTAGTAGAGAAGCTTGTCAACCCGTATGCTATTTTACATTTATTTTACATGTCACATACCTGCAATTGAATAAAACGCCTCCTTGATCCTTTGGGGTTCCAGATGACCAGGGAAAGTGATGAACACGTTCAAGTGCTGCTTAAGTGCAAGGTATACTCTTCCGATTTCACGGCATACGGTTGCCTTTGCAAGACTCCCTGCATCACCAACACTGCACAAGAAAGTCACATGCAAAGAAACGCAGAGCTATGCAGACAGATTGAACAGTGGTCAAGGCTTGGCTATGACGAGTGTGTTTCTTTATGTGTAGCTTCAGCAGACTGCATAGGTAAACTATACTGGGCTTATTGAACCTGTGCCTCTCCCACAAATAGTCATCAGGGTAGCAGAGTGGATTTATTCTGTCTCTGAAGACCCTTGGGGCTGGTGGTGTGAACACTGTATGAATGATCTGAGCGCCTTTATCCACAGGGTTGTAGAGGAATGGACACTCCATCATTGGTTGTCATCATCATTGGTAAATTGTCATTAATGGCTTTGCTTATAGCTGAGCCAGAAGGCAAAGCTCTCAATCTACCGGTCTATCTGCATTCCTACTCTCACCTATGGTCATGAAGGGTGGGTCATGACCGAAAGAACGAGATCGCGGATACAAGCGGCGGAAATGAGCTTCCTCCGGAGGGTGGCTGGCATCTCCCTTAGGGATAGGGTGAGAAGTTCAGCCATTCGTGAGGGACTGTTCCAGGCACGTCCAGCTGGGCGGAGGCTGCGGGGCAGACCTAGGACCAGGTGGAGGGATTATATCTCCACACTGGCCTGGGAACGCCTTGGAATCCCCCAGTCAGAGCTGGTTAATGTGGCCCGGGAAAGGGAAGTTTGGGATGCCCTGCTTGAACTGCTACCTCCGCGACCCGACCCCGGACAAAGCGGATGACGATGATGATGATGATGAACGGGAGTTTCCGTGTCTGTGCTTCTTTTTACTGTACATTCTGGATTACGGAATGTGACACTGCCACCTAATGGACCCGTTAAACTTATGTTGAAGTTGGCCTATGTAGGAAAACTACTGTGCAAATGTAAAGCCTGGTTTATACTACTGCGTGAGCGCATTAGCGAACGTAAACGTTCATTTGGCGCTTACGTTCGCACAGTAGTTTGCCTACATACATACGTAAATACGTATGTTTGCGTTACGGTGCTGGCTCCGCATTGTCTGCGTCTTCTAAATTGAAATAGTGGCACTGCAAATTTTCTACACAGGCTATAAATTGCGCTTCATTTCTCCAGTGTAATAACTACAACTGTGAGCATGGCAGCACTCCATTTCTCCAGTGTAATAACTACAATCGTGAGCACGGCATGGGTGAACTAGCTAGTAACTACACTACCACAGCTAATGTAGTCTAATCTCTTCCAACCGGTCAAACAAACTCCGCTTCAGGTCCGACAGTAAAACAAGAGACAGGTAATGATATATTATATTATTATATGATGTGTCGTTCGTCAACGAGCCGACTCTTTTAAGTGAACGATGGGAGCCGGCTCCTGTGTGAGAGACGTTGTTTTTTTATATATATAAATACAAGATGCTCACATTTGATAGACAATTTCATGAAATGTCTGAATTCGACTCAAATTATTAAGTTGATGCACTTTCCATTGAAGGCAGGGATGGGCCTGGACAGGCATGGGCCCGACCAGATTGAGGCCAGGCCCGTCCAATCACTGTGGGGCAATGTGGGCCAAACTATTTGAAATATCAACTTAAATGTAAAATGTAGCCTACATTTGATTTGATAAGACTCTTGTGTATATCGGCAAATGATAAACTGTTTAATAATTCTGTGGTCCTTGTGATGTAATTCGTTAATATCGCTCTCTTTCCCGCCCTCTGAAGAGTAACATTTCAGTGTATGAGATCGACATGTGCTCCAAACAAAGCTTTAGCTAACTCAATTTGCTTTGGGTCCATTGACTTAGCATCTTGTTTTGACGTGCTAATCAAAATTGCCAAAACCTCAGTCTAAAATATGACTGTTTTATAAAATATTTAATGAATTTATTAGTAGAGAAAGCAATTGTTATGTTTTTTATTCGCTTTAGCATTTGCTTTCTGACAAATGTTTCCATGTTTCAGTTTCCATGGATAACTGGCAACTGATGCAAACATTAGGTAGAAAGCAAACACTAAATGTAACTCTAAAGTTCGAAAACAAAACACAATTATGGGCCTACTTTCTCTGCTAAATATGTAAATTTATTCTTTCATGAGACAGCTATACGTTTGTGGTTTTGGCTTCTTTTTTTTTTTGTGCGGCAGAAGTTGATTCTCAAATCTGGCAGTGGAAGCAAGTTGGCTATATTGCAAATGTACTAGGGGAGCGTCTTGATATCACTTAATTCCAAATCTTATGGAATATTTTTCATCTGAATATTTTTCTGTTTTTAGCCTTGCTTCATAGGTGTATAGCCAATTAATTCATGTGTGTTTCAGTTAAGAGTGCTCGTTAGTGATGAATGTGAAAAATAAATGAACAAATGTTATTAAATGAATCTTTTTAGTGTCTGAATCGAATCGAACTATTATGTCAAATTAATCAAACTTTTACTGACTCATTAAATATTGCCGCTTCCGCGCAAAACAAAACCATTCAATGCTTTCGTATCAACATTCAATTTATATTATTACAGAACGTGTCCAAGTCTGCATGTATCATACACTGAGAAAACAGTTCATCTCGAGACGAGAGGCACTTCCTGCTACGAAGTTTGACATTTGCAATAGTTAGACTCTCATGCACAAAGTCACGTTCAGCCCGACTCTCCTATAGTTTGACTCTGATAGTTCGACTCTCCGACAGTTCGACTCTCCGATAGTTCAAGTCTCTGATAGTAAGTTTGACTCACTGATAGTTCACTTCAAGTCACGTTCAGTCTGACTCCCTGTCTCTTGACTGTGTTAGTCTCCGATATAGTGATACTAGGCGACGGACCGTGACTACTCAAGATTGGCTACTGAGCAAACATACACCCATACGTTTTGAGTATATGTACTTTGTTATTTGGGGTTGTTTTGGGTACTTTTGGGTTGTTTTGGGTATCTGTACTGTGTTGTTTTGGGTATATTTGGGTGTCTGTACTGTGGTGTTTTGGGTACTTTTGGGTTGTTTGTGGTTGTTTTGGGTTGTTTTGGGTAGTCTGGGGTGATTAGTACAAAAGCACCTACAATGGGCACGTGAGCGTCAGAACTGGACCATGGAGCAATGGAAGAAGGTGTCCTGGTCTGATGAATCACGTTTTCTTTCACATTATGTGGATGGCCGGGTGTGCGTGTGCGTTGTTCACCAGGGGAAGAGATGTCACCATGATGCACAATGGGAAGAAGGCAAGCCGACGGAGGCAGTGTGATACCCTGGAACATTCTGCTGGCAAACCTTTGGTCCTGGCATTCATGTGGATGTTACTTTGACACATACCACCTACCTAAACACTGTTGCACACCAAGTACACCCCTTCATGGCAACGGTATTCCCTGATAGCAGTGGCCTCTTTCTGGTGGATAATGCGCCCTACCACACTGAAAAAATAGTTGAATGGTTTGAGGAACATGACTAAGAGTTCAAGGTGTTGAAAAGGCCTCCAAAAATCCCAGATCTCAATCCGATCGAGCATCTGTGGGATGTGCTGGAACAACAAGTCCGATCCTTGGAGGCCCTACTTCGCACCTTACAGGACTTAAAGGATTTGCTGCTAGATATTACAGGACACATTCAGAGGTCTTGTGGAGTCCATGCCTTGACGGGTCAGAGCTGTTTTGGCGGCACGAGGAGGACCTACATAATATTAGGCAGGTGGTTTTAATGTTTTGGCTGATTGATGTATAGATCATCTGGTAACAATTCATAATTTACTAATGCTTAGATGAATTATAAATTACACCATTACGAACTGAAATAATTTAAAACAGTTATCACACATTTACTAATAATAAGATAACAGTTTATTGATGATCTTATAACTGCTTTTTACTGAAAGCTATTATAAAGTGTTACCAAAAACTATATTACAACAGAAATAAGACTTCTTCTACACAACTTTATTCTAATACAACTTTTGATTTGTCCAGAATTTAGCTTGTAGGACCAAGTAAAAACAAATTGCTGATTTTATTATACTATATTATGGTATGTGAATAATACATACAAATTAAAAAGTCATTATATTATCCTAACTATTAATATTAACATATATTTCCCTCATTGTTTCATACGTATACAATGTCATTGTCAATTCCATTCATAATATAGATACATAATGTTTTAAAATTGTTAACGAATGTTCAGGGATTGCTCACACATGCAGTATCAAGACATGCATAATCTCTCCACTCTAAATCCTGCATTGTTGCGAGACAGAATTATCCACAAAGAAAAGCCATTCTAAGTTTTTTGTTCAAACAAAAGGAGGAGGGTGGTGTTTCCTAAATGTTATAATATATATTTTGTGCTGTACTCATTTCCTGAGGGTTAAATGTACCATGTTTCTTACATGCACTACGAGCTCCTTAATTATTTCAGTATTTATTTGTATCTCATGAGTGGTTTGGTCCACACATCATCCTGCAAGGGCTTAAGGATAAGTTGAATTCCACTTTTGTATGAGTAATAGTAGGCGTGGGAATTCATTGTTCTTGCAGTCTGTACCTTAACTGTCACCATACATAGATATTTCAGGTGATTATGCTTAGAGCCACTGTGTCAAATAATGTCACAGTGGTTCTATTGGTTGCTCTGTCATCTTCTAATGTTCTATTGTGTTCATGTACATTTGGTTAACTTGTTGATTCTGATCAATCTCCTAATTATTTTTCCCAAGTCAAAACCACAAGGTTTCACTTGTTGTTTTAAGTGGTAGAACCCCTCTCCTCTACCTAGTAGACACTTTCAAAAGACGTAAACCTAACACGCTTCCCAAATTACCAGTGTATTGCTGAAATGATAAAGTATAGGATGGCTCTTCTTGACAGCTACTTGAATTTTGCAGCATATCATAGGAATCTTGACAAGAGGCAGTGTGAAATTCCTTTTTGGCTTTGAAAGGGTTATGCAACATACAGTATAGCGCAGATGACAGAGTTCTCTTGTTCTGGTCTTACATTGCAAACGCAGTAGGATGCACAGCAAGAATATATCATCCCTCCAAGTCATGTCACTCACATACATGCACTGTACTGCCCCAAACCACATTCCTATGAAATAATCTCCAGATTAGCCTGCATAGTATTCCCAAAAAGATAGTCACAGGATGTAGATTAAAGAGATTTCCTTTAGCTTATTGTACATTTCTGACTCTAGGGTGTGACTTACTGACATGAAATCTATGTAATGTACTAGAATTTTAGGGAGCAGTGAGGGGGTGAGAGAGAGCAAGAGAGGGAGGGAGGCAGAACAAATTTTTTTGATTGGTTAAGGGCAGAGGGCCTGATTCTAAGCACATTCTGATTGGCAGAGAGGTATGGCCTCACCTTAAAAAAAGGTTACTCGAGTTCAATGACATTCTGAGTTTCTGTGTTGGAGTTTGTGTGCGCGCATTTTGCAGTATGTGGCTTGGAAACTATTCTCATTGTGGTTGGCTCTTCCAAGTAAAACACGTGTCTCCTTTAACCGGTGGCACTGAAGTCAGACTGCAATGGCACATCTCTCTAATCTCTCTTAATCACATTACTTGCCAGTCTGCTGACCAGCATTTACTGAAAAAAATTTACATTTCAAAAGTAAAACCACAAGTGCCAGACCAAGCACTGATGACAGTACCAACTTTAGCATTATACAAGACTACCTTAAAGTTAACCCAAATCCCTTGATCATGACCCTGCCAACTCAACTAATTAAATGTTAGCTATTGACTGTCCAATAATTCGTCAAACTATTTAGTAACTTCTTTTTGTGGGAGAGTAACCCCAAAGAGCTACATTATATTAAACACCTAGCCTAAATTTGATATAACACCTTAGTTTCCAATACAAAAAGTAAAAGGTCAGAAGAGATTTCCAAACCTGAATAATAAAGAAAACACATTTTACAAATATATATTTATACAGTACCTGTCAAAAGTTTGGACACTTTCCCATTGACTTCAATGTTAAACATTAATTGTTCGGGCATATACTATGTGCATACATTTTACATGCTGTGGACACGTTTACAAGAGACGTGGGATGCTAGCTATTGCATTTTCCCAGCATCTCGGGTTGGTTTAGAAACAGCAAGACAGCATGATTGAAAACTAACACTAAACCATGTTTGGCTTGGAAGTCATAGCGCAGGTTTGTAGTCACAGAACCAAGATCATTCTACTTTTACTCAATCTTAAACTCAAAAAACCAAGTTAAATATACAAAACCGACCCAAAGTTTTGCGGAGAGCAATTTCTTGGTTACATGTCCCAGTAGGTCTGCCTGTAGGAGTTGCTGTGTCTGGTGGCCACATAAACACAGTTAGAAAATAAGTAATTATGACTGTAAATCGAATATTATACCCTCAAATTGAATGAGTAAAGTTTTGGAAACCAGCAAGCCAGCTATTTTATACACATGGAGTACCCGCTGAGTGCCTATTTTCCCCCTATTTCAGTCCCTAAAGATTCCTGAATGTTTCTCCCAATTATTACCATAATTTGACTGAAACCAAAATGATGACATCCATTAGTGGATAGAAATATATCTTATTTGCAACTTAACATACATTTTGTAATTATTGTAAATTGAATCTACTCAATGTAGTAGATGCCAATGTAACAAAACCTCTGAAAGAATTATACAGTATTTCACATATCGAAACTTACAGTGGTCAATCTCAAAGGGGTACTTCCCCAATTTCCTTGTTGCTGTTTAAGCTAAATTAACTAAGTATATTGAACCAGTTCGGTTTTCATTTATCCCATTTCTACACTAACTGACGTATGTCGCTCTTTTCCTTCTGTTCCAAGCTTTATGGATATATGCTGCTGTGGCCAATATATCGTTGTCAAAGTGCCATTTGATTTTTTCCCCCGCCCTCAAGCCACATAATAATCAGGGTTTTTGGGGTGAACTTTATCAAATAAAATCTGAAGCAAATCATGATAGAAAGTACAATAGAACAGAAAGTGAGACTCATTTTCTATTTTGCAATAGCAAAGCCGGTCTTCCTCTTCTCTTTTTCGGTATCGGCCGGTTTCAATTTATAGAGGAAGTATACCAGAACGAATCTGTGTCCAATCATTTAGCAGACACCTGTGCTTTTGACAAGAGAAGGTAAAAAAACAAGTCAGGTAGAGAAATGCATACCTGACCTAATCACCTAGACATGAGCTAAGGAAGTGCTATATTAAACACCAGGCTACAAACAAAACCATTGACCAAACCTAATATAAACAATTTCGAAGTACAAACAATTACTTAGTATATCAACTGTAAGTGCAAGGCAGATGCGACATATTTGGTTCTAAGAAACAGGTGAGTCTAAGTTTTGACGGAAAGTGGACAGACAAGAGTTCCTAATGTTCGTGGGGAAGTCATTCCACCACTGAGGGACAAGGACAGAGAACAGTCGTGACCAGGGTGCCAGGCTGCCCTTTCCACAGCGTTAGGGGGCGACAAGGCACATAATGATATTTAACTTTTAGATAAATTGTACGAAACATACTTTTAAACTTTATATTCATTCTTAAACATGCAGAAAGTATGGAGTTTGGTTTTGAAATGGATTTTTTCTTTACATTTTCCATTATACCTTTACATAACACTCTAAATATTGATAAAGCCACGTTTTGCCCTTAAAAAGTACAGTTAGGGCCAAAAATATTTGGACAGTGACACAAGTTTTGTTATTTTAGCTGTTTACGAAAACATATTCAGAATACAATTATATAATCAATATGGGCTTAAAGTGCAGACTCTCAGCTGTAATTTGAGAGTATTCACATCCAAATTGGAGCAAGGGTTTAGGAATTACAGCTCTTTAATACGTAGCCGCCTCTTTTTCAAGGGACCAAAAGTAATTGGACAATAAAAATAACAATGCTGCATGGGCTCTTCCCTCATTAACCTGTCATCAATTAAGCAGTTAAAAGGTCTGGAGTTGATTCCAGGTGTGGCGTTTGCATTTGGAAGCTGTTGCTGTGAATACACAACATGCGGTCAAAGGAGCTCTCAATGGAGGTGAAACAGACCATCCTGAGGCTGAAAAAAAGAAGAAATCCATCAGAGAGATAGCAGAAATGTTAGGAGTGGCCAAATCAACAGTTTGGTACATTCTGAGAAAAAAAGAGTGCACTGGTGAGCTTGGGAACTCAAAAGGCCTGGACGTCCACGGAAGACAACAGTGGTGGATGATCGCAGAATCCTTTCCATGGTGAAGAAAAACCCCTTCACAACATCCACTCAAGTGAAGAACACTCTCCAGGAAGTAGGTGTATCAGTATCTAAGTCTACCATAAAGAGAAGACTTCATGAGAGTAAATACAAAGGATTCACCACAAGGTGCAAACCATTAATCAGCCTCAAAAATAGAAAGGCCAGAATTGACTTTGCCAAAAAACACCTGAAGAAGCCAACCCAGTTCTTGAACAGCATTCTTTGGACAGATGAGACTAAGATCAACCTGTACCAGAATGATGGGAAGAAGAAAGTTTGGAGGAGAATTGGAACAGCTCATGATCCAAAGCACACCACATCTTCTGTAAAACATGGTGGAGGCAGTGTGATGGCATGGGCATGCATGGCTTCCAATGGCACTGGGTCACTTGTGTTTGTTGATGATGTGACAAAAGACAGAAGCAGCCGGATGAATTCTGAAGTGTATAGGGATATTCTTTCTGCTCAGATTCAGCCAAATGCAGCAAAGCTGATTGGACGGGGCTTCACAGTACAGATGGACAATGACCCAAAACATACTGCAAAAGCAACCCAGGAGTTTTTAAAGCAAAGAAGTGGAATATTCTGCAATGGCCGAGTCAATCACCAGATCTCAACCCAATCGAGCATGCATTTCACTTGCTCAAGACAAAACTTAAGGCAGAAAGACCCACAAACAAGCAACAACTGAAGACCGCTGCAGTAAAGGTCTGGCAAAGCATCACAAAGGAGGAAACCCAGCGTTTGGTGATGTCCATGGGTTCCAGACTTCAGGCAGTCATTGCCTGCAAAGGATTCTCAACAAAATATTGAAAAGTAACATTTTACTTGGGGTTGTGTTTATTTGTCCAATTACTTTTGAGCCCCTGAAATGAGGAGCGTTTGTATAAAAATAGCTACAATTCCTACATGTTTAATCATATAGTTTTGTTCAACCCCTTGAATTAAACCTTAAAGTCTGCACTTCAATTCTGTTGTAGTTGTTTCATTTCAAATCCAATGTGGTGGCATGCAGAGCCCAAATCATGAAGACTGTGTCACTGTCCAAATATTTTTGGGCCTAACTGTATAACTACTCCCACCCATATTCTTGAAGTAAGCCATGGATTTCTGATGGCCATCCTCTGTTTACATTTAGATCCCAATGGAATACTCGACTCACAGTTCTATTATTTGGTAAGCCCAGTATCCTATTCCATAAGCTCACCATACCTGCTCCCCATCGGGCCTCACACGGTTCCCAACCCATCTCTCCTGTTATTGTTAAGGTTGGCGCAAATCTATGAGTTCCTAGAAAATATCGTATGGCTCCAATATGAACTTTTCACTTTTATGACATATTTTATGACCCCCCACACGCCTGCCGCTTGGTCCAAAATTGGACAGACACATGTTTGATATAATTTAGTCATCATCATCATCATCGTCATCCGCTTTGTCCGGGGTCGGGTCGCGGAGGTAGCAGTTCAAGCAGGGCATCCCAAACTTCCCTTTCCCGGGCCACATTAACCAGCTCTGACTGGGGGATTCCAAGGCGTTCCCAGGCCAGTGTGGAGATATAATCCCTCCACCTGGTCCTAGGTCTGCCCCGCGGCCTCCGCCCAGCTGGACGTGCCTGGAACACCTCCCTAGGGAGGCGGCCAGGTGGCATCCTTACTAGATGCCCGAACCACCTCAACTGGCTCCTTTCTACGCAAAGAAGCAGCGGCTCTACTCCGAGTCCCTCACGAATGGCCGAACTTCTCACCCTATCCCTAAGGGAGATGCCAGCCACCCTCCGGAGGAAACTCATTTCCGCCGCTTGTATCCGCGATCTCGTTCTTTCGGTCATGACCCACCCTTCATGACCATAGGTGAGAGTAGGAACGAAGATAGACCGGTAGATTGAGAGCTTTGCCTTCTGGCTCAGCTCTCTCTTCGTCACAACGGTGCGATAGAGCGACTGCAACACCGCACCCGCTGCTCCAATTCTCCGGCCCATCTCTCGTTCCATTTTACCCTCACTCGAGAACAAGACCCCAAGATACTTGAACTCCTTCACTTGGGGTAAAGACTCATTCCCTACCTGGAGTAGACAATCCATCGGTTTCCTGCTGAGAACCATGGCCTCAGATTTGGAGGTGCTGATCCTCATCCCAGCCGCTTCACACTCGGCTGCGAACCGATCCAATGAGTGCTGCAGGTCGCAGACTGATGATGCCATCAGGACCACATCATCTGCAAAAAGCAGTGATACAATCCTCTGCCCACCAACCCGCAGCCGCCCTCCCCGCGGCTACGCCGTGAGATCCTGTCCATGAATACCACAAACAGGATAGGTGACAAAGCGCAGCCTTGGAGGAGGCCAACCCTCACCGGAAACGAGTCTGACTTACTGCCGCAGACCCGGACACAGCTCTCGCTTTGGGAGTACAGAGATTGGATGGGATATAATTTAGTATATATGTCAAATAACTAACTTCTTTCAAATGTTTTGTTTTGCCAATGACATCACCCATGCAGCGCTCTACTTGCGGAGTCTGCTAGGACAGATGTGGTGTGTAAGAATGACGTGTTCATCCAAGTAAAGACCAATATATTTAAAGCAGTTTGTAAATTCCAGGGCCACTTCACCAGAACTAAATTTTAACTTACTCATTGCCCTGTCTGGCCGTCTAAAATGTACCACTTGAGTCTTTTCTTTGTTAATACTTAATCTTTATTTTTGGCACCACTCGCAGATCAGTTTCATTTTCTGATTATAGAACAATGTCATCAGCATAGAGAAGGAAGCTCAAAACCTAATTTATCCACTTAACACCAATGCCTAGCGTTTTTAACTCTTTAGCAAGATCATTGACAAAAATAACAATGAGTTTCAGAGATAAGAGTCGCCTTACTTAACACCCGAAGGTGTTGGAAACCATCCTGTATAATACTCATTCACCCTTTCACCAGCTACAGGTGCCTCATAAATTGATTTGATGGCCTGATTTGCCATCAACTCCAGTCTCACTCAGTCTGTATTCTAAAAGCTCTCTGTTAACAAAATCAAAGTCTTTCTGGAAATCAATAAAACATGCAAAAGTAGATTTGTTTTCAATTAACCTATTTCCCACCACAGCACAAACTGTATAAATATGATAAATGCAGGCTCTGGCTTTAGCTGTTCATCCTGTAATAGATGCGTTTGTTCCAAGAAGGCCGTTAATCTATGGTTTAAATTAAATAAACTGTAAACTTATTCCCCGGTAGTTCGATGGCAATCTTGAGCCATTTCTTAGCGACTTGCAACAGCGACAAATAAATTGCATGAGTGAGATTTATCTTCATTGTTAGACACTTATTTTCATATACAGAGGTTGATTTACCTGTGAAGAACGCACTGAAAAGGAGTGAACCTAACTGGAATTTCGCAAATGGTTGATTAATTTATTTCCTCTTTTCAAAGTTGGCCATTGGGAGAGTGAGGAGGAGCTGCACCCGCATTTTTCTTTTTTTAAAAATGCTTAATTTTTTAGTTTTCAAATATGTAAGAACAGTTCAACTTTGGTTTTGCAGATTACGGTCTTTTGAGCACCTTACATTTTTCTTGATAAAATAAAAGCAATAACTATTCTACTGTTCTTTCTTCACTGAAGCAATACGTTTTACATTTTAGAGTACTTACACCCTTTTAGTAGGTTAAATGTATTCTATCTAGATTTTTTAACATCTTTCATGTTTTCGACACTCTTATTAACATGGGAGAGAACAAACTGCTTGCTTTATGCAAATGTGTTTATTATTGGAAATCAATTAACTACACAACACATAGTCCAGAAACCCTCACAGGTATTGCATTTAGCATAAAAAATATGCTCACAGATCAGAACATGGTAAACTCAAGCCTGTTAAATTTGACATGACTCAGTAATATGTGTATGACTAAGTATGTGTATTTGCAGCGTGTTTCTGTAATGTGTTGTGTTTTATGTATTTGCAGCTCGTTTCTGTAATGGGTTGTGTTTTCTGTACTTGCAGTGCGTTTCTGTAATGTGTTGTGTGGTCTGAATTAGCAGTGCGTTTTCCAAATGCTGCCCATGTGTTGTCATATTGATGTAGATCTTTTCTTAATTTACCTGTGTTTTGTCTACTAGCTTCTGTTTCCTGAAGTTGCAGTGCGTTGGCCTCTCAGGGCCACCGTAACAAACAATTTTTAAGCATTAACGCAAAACAGACTGAAACAATCCAGGGACCCACACAGATCAAGCATTTACCAATATGCTCAAATCACTTAATCTCGATGATTTTAAGCTCAAGAAACGATGCAGCTAAAAATACACTCATTAATTGACAATGCAAGCTTCACTCTAGCACCCAACAGGCTTATACATTCTTTACAATTCACTTCGAATGGGCATGTGCTATACGTACAACTGCATGCCGAACCAACTTTAATTTCTGTGTTCTGACTAAAACACTGCGTTCATTGTGTACAGGTACATTGGTCAGCTAAATGCTCCATTACTTAGTATCAAAGTTCACACACACTTCTTAAGAAAACCAGAATGTAATTGTGTCCAACCTCAAATGGGGAAATATAAAGGCTCCTAAGCGGGATGTTTCGGGGCTAAAGCAGTAATGGGACTGTCTGCAATAGCTGTGTGCTTGGCTAGCAAATGGTATTTAAATCAGTTGTATGTGGTTCTTGGTTTTGGGAACCGCTACCGTTTGCTTAGTGTAATTATTTTACCAAACCGTCACAAAGAAAACATGCAGAATGCTCGTGGTCACTGCATGTCGCTAGCACGATCAACAACAATTCTCCAAGTATGACATTCTCTTCCTGATTTAGTGGCGCACTTCTTTGTGCCATAAAGCAATCCGTTACAGTTTCGCGGGAGACGTAACCGGTAGCAGACAAAATGATTGTTAAATATTGAGACTTCAAGAAGACTGATCTGAACAGCGATTTTTTCATTCTCCTAGTGACATTACTATGTGCAAACTGTAGAAAAGTATTGATAATCCGTTAATACAAAAAAGTTGCATATAATCGCTTTAAGATGAGATGTTCTCCGGAAGTAACTCAATTTAATTGACAGTACCCGCAAATAACTTTGGTCTTGTCGACAGACCCATTTGGCAGGGTTTGTAGCTGAAATTGACATTTAAAAATACCCTTTTCTTTATCCATTGCTTGCTAGTTTCTGTCCGATATACGACTGTGTTAACTGCGTCAAAAAAATGTGTGGCGTGAAAACAAATTTGCGTTAACGCGTTAACTTTGATAGCCCTAATAAATACTATTTTCACAACAAATATTGTTTCTTCTTGAGACGTCACATTAGTTAAGATGAAAATACCCAAAACATCGTGCAGTGTCTTTCTTATTGCAGCTTTCAGAACTATTTCAGTTAGTCCATCTGGCCCAATAAACAAAGTTGCAAAATTCAAACGGGAAGGAGAACCTGTGGTTAAAGTGGAACTGGAGAGTAGAATGACACACTGGAACGTGACCTTTCACTCTTGTAATGGACCCCATACAATAATAACTAAATAAAGAACTTTTAGATACCTGACACACATCTCAACCCTGCATTTAAATTTATTTTGGTTAATTATGCTGCCCTGTATATAAAATGTGCTTATCTAGCCAACCCATCCTAGGTTTTCCGAAAAAATGTAGACCATTTAGAATTCCGACCAGTGCATTAGACAATAATGGTTGGTCTGTTTCTTTAGCATCTATAAATCTGGGGGCCCCTGAAAACTTGCTTTAGCACACTGCCCGTAGACATCTCAATCTCTGCTGCTCCTCTGGTGTCCAGGGGATGCCGGAGTAATTCTGGGTGCCAAGACTGGACCTTGTAGCCAATGACGGTTTCCATGGTTTCTCGTGTGGGGTGATCCTTTTGCAAACACATTTGATCCTTTGCAAAAGTCCCTTTTTTAAATAAAATACTTGTATTGAACCTTATTATTTGGTCTCGTTGTGTTTAATATATAGAATTTCCAGAACAGACTCTAGGCTGAGATGGGGTTGTGTTGCACAACGACCAGAGCATAAATGTTGGAGAATGGTACACCTCCACCTATTGACAAAAGGCTGCTGAAAAAGGGCATAGAAGGGGTTCTCTGACAGCAGTAAACAAGTTGACAAACTGACTGAGGTAGTCAAGTGAGTTTACTTAAAGTCCCCCTCCAGTCATTTTATAAAACATTTAAAATATTCTGCTTAAACGTATAAATCATGTCTTGTTTTTTCTGCAAAACACGTTCAGTTACCTTGTTAAAATCCTAACAATGTGATCTTCTTCTGCCTCACTAAAAATTCCTGAATCTGAGTTGCCCCGCCCCTCTCTATTCACATACCTGCCCAGCCCCTACCCCCCTCCTCTGCCACCGCACATACTTGCTCCCAAGTCACCCCGCCCATGATTAAAAATTGTTACTTCAAAATTTGTGACATCACAAATCTGGCTTGTCTGAACTCGCCCGTTTGAGACTGTCCTTGCTGCACTGCAGTTTCAAAGCACAAATGCTCAGTAATGGCGTCGGCTGCTTATTTTGCACCTGATATGTCTTGTATCACATCAAAAACACCACAAGGACATGTTAACGTTAAAAACTTGATTCTCACTGGAGGGGGTCTTTGAACAGTGAACTCCACTGTGCTACATGAACCACTTTTAAACCACTGTTACTCCCCAACCTGTGACCACTGATAATCTAACATGCATATCTTCTCAGATCAACAGCCCTCTGTTGAAGTTGTTACTTCTATCATTACATGTGGGTCTACCTTTATCTGCATGAGCACCTTTATGCTCACCCTGGCCTATAGTAACATCGTGAAAATGCCTACGAGTCATTATTTTGTAATATGCCCCCCCTCCCCCCAACACACACACACACACACACACACTGCCCAAACAGGCTAGAAGACTACACCCAGGCCCCTGCAGTGACTCACAAGTGGGATATGATATTGACACACCGATAACACCCTGACAATCTCCTGATTTTTATAATGTCCAATCAAAAACTCAGACAAGCTACAACACAGATACATATATATATATATATATATATATATATATACACACACACACACACACAGTATGTATATATATTTTTTTTTTTTTTTTTTTTTTTTATATATATTTACTATATTTTACATGAACATATGTAGGGCCTACACACACAATACAAGATAGAATTCAGTAGAAAAATGCTTACTACCAAAAATCCTTACTACCATTTCTGTTGAATGAAAACCGAATCCCATTCAAATAGCTGACTGGCGAAAAAGAAAAAGTAAAATAAACTGCCTTCGCACTTCTCCCAGAGGAACAATTTCCACTGTGGTTTTTTGAAAAAGCACCTGGAACTTCCCACACAGCTGACTAGCAGAAGATGGGTGGCCCATCTTTCCCTCTATTGAAAGGGAAATGCCCACTCTGAGACCAACCATAACAATAATACTGGGATTTGGTCAAAGCCATATGCTGGCTTACTTTCCAGGGATCCATCACCTAAATATGTTTAATAAAACCCTCATTTTCAATGGTCCATTGTGTTCATTTCTTATCTGCTTCGTATTGTTTGGTGCCATTTTTTTTTTAATGGGCCGAAAAGATACACATGGGTTATACTACACTTTATTTATTGATTTTAACTTATATGGTTAGTCTTGCTTTTCCTAATTTTGTCAGGCTTTAGTTTCAGTTTCATAATTCATAAAGCAAATAATTTTCTTTTGAGGAAAGCCAATAGCAGATAGCTCTAATATGCTCTATGTTTATACTTTGTGCTGTGCATATCTGTTAGATGTGGACATGTGTAAAATGCGGTAGTTGTAGTTAGTTTCTGAGGTCTGAGGTCTCTAGCCTAGGACAGCTGTCCCGTTCACTCTCTCACACACACACACGCACGCACGCACGCACAGCCCAGCTCATAAACTGTGACAAAAATGGGAGACCAAACGAATGTGCGAGTGTATGGCAGCTTTTTATTATTGTAAACATAACTCTAAAAAATGTAATTGTCGTGGACGTCAGTAATCAGTCATGTAAGCATGTCATGGACGTGTGAAAAAAGTCTGTAGCAAAAAAAATAAAAACAACAGCATGCAAGGAGAGAGCCTGAGAGACATGAGAAGAAGGTCATCTATATATCAGAGAACACCCTGGCCAAAGTGTGGTGCATGAACATGATGACCCCTCTGGCCTGCTCAGGATCCTACAACAAAGATCAAGGACACAGGGACACCAAGTGGAGGGGAGGGTTGTCACAACATACAAAGAAACGGGGAGAGAGAGAGAGGGGTCCCCGTTTGTCGGGCGACTAGTGTCCACCTTACAGTGCATCCGGAAAGTATTCATACCCCTTCACTTTTTCCACATTTTATTATGTTACAGCCTAATTCCAAAATGGATTAAATACAAATGTTTTCTCAACATTCTACACACAATATCGCATAATGACAAAGTGAAAAAAGTTTTTTTGAATTTTTTGCAAATGTATTAAAAATAAAAAAATAAAATCACATGTACATAAGTATTCACACCCTTTACTCAATACTTTGTTGAAGCACCTTTGGCAGCAATTACAGCCTCAAGTCTTCTTGAGTATGATGCTACAAGCTTGGCACACCTATTTTGGGGCAGTTTCTCCTATTCTCCTTTGCAGATCGTCTCAAGCTCCATCAGGTTGGATGGGGAGCGTCGGTGCACAGCCATTTTCAGATCTCTCCGAAGATGTTCAAATCGGGTTCAAGTCTAGGCTCTGGCTGGGCCACTCAAGGACATTCTCAGACTTGTCTCGAAGCCACTCCTTTGATATTTTGGCTGTGTGCTTAGGGTCGTTGTCCTGTTGGAAGGTGAACCTTCGCCCCAGTCCGAGGTCCAGAGCGCTCTGGAGCAGGTTTTCATCAAGGATCTCTCTGTACATTGCTGCATTCATCTTTCCCTTGATCCTGACTAGTCTCCCAGTTCCACCGCTGAAAAACACCCCCACAGCATGACGCTGCCACCACCATGCTTCAATGTAGGGATGGTATTGGCCAGGTGATGAGCAGTGCCTGGTTTCCTCCAGACATGACGCTTAGCATTCAGGACAGAGAGTTCAATCTTGGTTTCATCAGACCAGAGAATTTTGTTTCTCACGGTCTGAGAGTCCTTTAGGTGCCTTTTGGCAAACTCCATGCGGGCTGTCATGTGCCTTTTACTGAGGAGTGGCTTCCGTCTGGCCACTCTACCATAAAGGCCTGATTGGTGGAGTGCTGCAAAAATGGTTGTCCTTCTGGAAGGTTCTCCCATCTCCACAGAGGAACACTGGAGCTCTGTCAGAGTGACCATCGGGTTCTTGGTCACCTCCCTGACCAAGGCCATTCACCCCCGATTGCTTAGTTTGGCCGGGCGGCCAGCTCTAGGAAGAGTCCTGGTGGTTCCAAACTTCTTCCATTTGCGAATGATGGAGACCACTGTGCTCGTTGGGACCTTCAATGCCGCAGAAATTTTTTTGTACCCTTCCCCAGATCTGTGCCTCGATGCAATCCTGTCTCGGAGGTCTACAGACAATTCCTTGGACTTCATAACTTGGTTGGTGCTCTGACAAGCATTGTCAACTGTGGGACCTTATATAAAACAGGTGTGTGCCTTTCCAAATCATGTTCAATCAATTGAATTTACCACAGGTGGACTCCAATCAAGTTGTAGAAACATCTCAAGTATGATCAGTGGAAACGGGATGCGCCTGAGCTCAATTTTGAGTGTCACAGCAAAGGGTGTGAATACTTATGTACATGTGATATTTTAGTTATTTATTTTTAATACATTTGCAAAAAATTCTAAAAAGCTTTTTTCACTTTGTCATTATGCGGTATTGTGTGTAGAATGTTGAGACTTTTTTTATTTAATCCATTTTGGAATTAGGCTGTAACATAATAAAATGTGGAAAAAGTGAAGGGGTATGAACACTTTCCGGAGGCACTGTATGTGACTGTAATAGTAAACTGTCTTTTTGGAATGAATTAAATCAGTCTCCCGGTGAAATTTGGCTAAAACAGGAACGTTAAATCTCTTCAAATAGACGTGGAAAAAACGTCTTTCGACTTGTGACCATAACCGTTTTTTAAAACGTAAAAATGCTCAATAAAATTAAACTGTAAAAGTAGTTCTGACAACTAGCCAACCAACAAGAACATTACAAGTTAAGCTGCATAGACTACTTTGTCATAGTAACAGTTGCAACATAAAGGACAAAGAAATCCATGTGACACAGGCTTCAAAACATTTGTACTTAATAAGAAACATTTGTACTTAATAAGAAACAATTTACATATAAAATTTTTTCCGACTGTGGCGCTGGAGTTTGAACCTCACGAAAGCCTCGTCTAGAATATTAGGGTAATAGCAAAATCAATTATATTATACTATGAAATATGGTAGAGCAGCTGAAAGCCTTGGCACTCATGATGCTGAGGTGTGAGGGGGTCCTAAAGACAGAAAGACTTTACACTCCTAATGTTTGTGGGGAGGTCATTCCACCACTGAGGGACAAGGACAGAGAAAAGTTGTTACCTGGGTGCCATGCTGTCCTTTCCACGGAGTGAGGGGGCAAATGTGTGACATCCGGCGGCAGAGCACAGTGGTCGGGACAGCACACAGCCTAGATAGTTCCATATTTATGACACTTAATATAAAAACATATATGGGTGATTTTACAGAAGTGGTTCAAATTGCAAGTCCCCACTTAAAGTTTCCATCCATCCATTAGCTACACCGCTCATCCTTAACAGGGTCGCGGGGGGGCTGGAGCCTATCCCAGCCGACACAGGGTACACTCTGGACAGGTCGCCAGTCTATCACAGAGCAGACACATAGGGACAGACAACAACTCACACTCACATTCACACCTACGGGCAATTTAGAGTCACCAATTAACCTGCATGTTTTTGGACTGTGGGAGGAAACCGGAGTACCCAGAGGAAACCCACGCAAACACGGGGAGAACATGCAAACTCCTCACAGAAAGGCCCTTGGGTCAGGTGGGGATTGAACCCAGGACCTTCTTGCTGTGAGGCAACAGTGCTAACCAAAAGTATTTTTAAAAAAATAATCAACTTTTTAAACTTACCTTGATAATGATGTGATCTATTTAGGAACATTACCTTCATTGTGATACTATGCAATTAGACATTTACAAAATCAGGGTTTATGCTACTTTCTATTGTAAGTTTGCTGTTTATATGTATATAGTTATTATTACACTTCAAATAAACTTTTGAGGCCCCCGATGGATGTTGTAAATACGCCAATGGACCTTTATACAAAAATGTTTCTTCACCCTTGATGTAGACAGGGACATTGTCCTTAGTGTCTTTCAAATAACTCCCTCTGCTGGCCCATGTGGGTACACACAAACACTTGAATTGACTGATTTTTTCAGTTTATTTCCCTTTTTACCGTTGAAATAAGAAAGTGTTATTATCAAATTAGATTCTAACTAACAAAGTAATTTGCATAATAAACCAATTTGTTTTATTTCGATGGAAGTCTTTGTTCACGGTATTGACTTAACAACACATAACTGGTTGAGTCCAGGAAAGTAAACCAGCAAGGTTCAGGGCTGTCATTAAAACCCCCTTCTAATCTATTAGCCCGAGGAGTTCCATTTATAGGCCAAATAAGGACCACATAATATCATAAACAAAGCAGCATCTGCAAGCAAACTTAACCTCATTTCACATATGTTATACCAGAAAAACTGAAATTAACTAAACCATGTATAGTTTTTTTTCAAATTGGCTGGCTTGATTAGTTGCCTATATATCAATATAGCTCATAGCTTAAGTTGTAACCGAAGTCTGCTTGTTAACCATCTTCTGGCAGGCACTCTTTGACCCCAAGGCATCCAGTCCTGCCACCCCACCAGAAGTGTTTGGATATCCATGGGCTGCTACATATTTGTGGTAGGCTTCACGAATGATACGGAACGCACGAGTGTTTGCATAGGGAATGTCAGTGACTGGGTCTCGATAAACCGCAACCTTGTGGGTGACGGGGCACACCTCCTGGATGGGCACCTGATAGCCTGTCCTCACTGTGCTGGGGAAGGCTGCCTCTAGGGTCTCCTCATCACTAAAGGTGATGTATGTACGGGAGCACAAGCCCCCTGCAGGTAGCTGAGAAGATGTGGTGGGATGCTGTGCAGCAGCCTGAGGAACATCCTGATCGAGTCTTTAAGAAGAGAGGAGAAAAAGACGTTGGGTTAACTGGCAAAAAAAATACAAAAGCTTTCACGTTTAGGTGCTAGTGATTTAGATAATTATAGACCCGTCTCCAAACTCCCACGTGTAGCAAAGATGTTATAATGTCTTGTAAACTAACAGCTTTATACTTTCTTGTCCACCAATACTTCATCCTTTCCAGTCTGGTTCAGAGCTGGTCAGAGTATGATGTTATCATAGTTTATGATGACGATGATGATGATTATGATTATGATTATGATTACTATTATGTTATGGACAATGGTGACAGTGTATATGCGTGCAGCCACAAACAATTTTAAAGTCCCTTAATGCAGTTTACCACAGTGCTTTGCATTTTGTAATGGGATAGTTTTAGAACTCACCATTGACCTCTGATAATACAGCAACACCATCAGTTTCAATGACAGCATAGAATGTATGAATTTGAAAGAAAGCAGTTTATATAATAATAATAATTAAAGCTGCAAGCTGCAAATTGAGGGTCCTAGCTGTATGGCACGGCATACAAATTAAATAAAGTTTAATATTCCAAATTTAAAATCAGCTTGACATATTTCAGAGTCAGTACAAAAGGTAGAAAACGCAAATTGCTGATTGTGTTGGCATTTTTACATCAAAATAGATAAATATATGGCCGTTACAGCTCCCCGTATGTTGTATATAAAAATTATTTTGACATGACAATATAAGCCTCCACCGGCAGTGTACAAATTTTCATAAGAATTAGAATGAGTTTGCCGGAGTTATAAGGATTTATGTGATAAGCCATGCCCACAAGGTCAACCATTGGTCCAATCACAAACTTCTTTTAATTGTTTACTTGGACTGTACCCTGGAGCATACGTATAAAGTTTCATGCTATTTGGGCATTCACATTAAGAGATAACTATGTGACATTTATAGCAACCCCTAAAGGCAGATGTGAAAATGGTTTTGCATATATGGTCAATGAAGCCACTAGAGGCAGTGTATTAAGTTTCATGAAGATTAGACTGTGCTTGGCTGAGTCACAACAATTTTTGCGGGAAGCCACGCCCTCTTCGAATTTCATTGGTTGATAGCAGTCATGCGTTTCGGCCATTGACTGGTTTATACAATGCTTACATATCATGCTCCATTGACTCTACATACCAAGTGGTGCAGATTGGACAAACAGATCAAAAGTTCTATTCATTTAATTTTTTTTCACAAAATTCTAAATGGTGGAAAATCTATCTTGACGGACCTTGGGGGTCCAAGAGGCTTTTTTGTGCATCATGTGGAGGTGTACTTATGTAATGAATTTGGTGACCCTAGGTCATATGGTGTATCAAAAAACATATCAGAGTTACTCCTCCCTCCTACCAGTGGCCTGACCAAGTCACTGCCAATAGAACTAGAGTAGGTCTGTGTCCAATGTGTGTGAGCAAATCTGTTGCAATATGTTGGGTGAACAAATCTGGCACAAATTGGCTGCCGTGATATCACCCAGACTGATTGTTGTGAGTGATAGCTGTCTGCCCATTCATTGTTCGTTACATGTACTTAACCAATTTGTAAATGCGTTTTTGAGTCCTTGAGAAAAGTGCTAAAAGCTAAATACAATGAATTATTATCATTATTGGCCTTTCAAAGTTTGCAATTGGTGTCACTTGTTATAGTGCCAGCATGAGGCCAATTTGGGTCATCTTTGGTTTGGGAGTAGCGGTTACTGGTACCAACCCGCATGCAAAGTTTCAAGTCTAGCATATAGCAGCTCACAGGAAATTGAGCGAAGGGAGGAAAGCAATAATAGGGAAGAATAAACAACAACAATAACTACAAGGGTTTAGCCCTTCGGGCTGGGACCCTTAATAATTATAACAATAATATCTATAATAATTCATTTTATTTAGTTTTTAGCGCTTTTCTAGACACTCAAAGCGCTTTACAGAAATTGGTCGCCAATCAATAACACAGAACGAACAACGAATGGACCGACAGCTATCAAACACAACACTCAGTCTGAGTGATACCACGGCAGCCAATTTGCGCCAGACTTGCTCACACAACATATTACGACAGACTTGCTCACACGCATAGAACACACAGAGGCTAAGGTGGGGTTTGAACCCGAGACCTTCTTGCTGTGAGGCAACAGTGCTAACCACTGAGTCACCGTGCTGTCAATCATATCATTCGATAATAACGATAAAGTATAATAACAACAACAATAATCATATGTATTTTCATACTTAAAAACAGTGTAACAACGTACACCTACTGGCAAAGCCAAGCACCTAACTAGATGCTTACCCTTCAACATCCACGTTTTCTTCCTTCAAAACGGAGTGGGACACAAGCGGCATAAGCACAGAATGGTAGCGAATGGTGGAGCCTTCAAAGCGGCGTTTCTTGTGGACCTGTTTTTTCTTATCTGCTTCCAACCGCTCATAATTCTCTTTAGAAACAAAAGGTCAAAAACAGTTTTATAGAACAACTTATTAAAAGAGCAGTACTTGTACACACACACACACACACACACACACACACACACACACACACACACACACACAGCAGTACACACAATTCTGGCCTTACAGTCTTGAGATAGGAAATAGGTCAACTATTGGTAAAGTTATCAAATTGACTTCAAATTGAACAAAAATGTAAATCACGATATTTCCTACCGTCGGGACGATAACGATATATCATGATATTCTCTTAATTTTCAACATTTTATTTGCCAGTCAAAGTCAATTAAAACACATTGCTTTTCAAAAAACTAAAAAAGGATAAATAATACATTTTTAAAAATATACATTTTGTGGTCTGCATATAAAGAAAATCTAACAAAAAAAACAATCGCTGCCTCCAACTCCAAAGTTTTGACCATGTTCGATCCACTGTCGGTCATCATAGATACTTGACGCGACTCTTCCAAGCCCCAGGATGACAGTGCCTCCCTCAGCCCAGCTGCAATTATTTCCCCGCTATGGTCGTCTGGGAAATAAGAGGGCTGTAGGCATTTGCTTTGTAGCTTCCAGTTCTTGTCAACGTTAAGGTAATTAATTATTAAAACCGCATGCACATGATCAGCATTAAAACCTATGGAGTTGAGCGTTGGCGCCCAACTCTGCTCTATGCTACCCTCGGCGTTGCGTGCCAGCCGAAATTGTCACTTTGCGCTGCGCTCAAAGTTCAAATTAGTTTAACTATGACCTCGGTTGCCGTCGACTTCTCAAACCGCAACCAATGAGATAGCAGGTGTGAGTGACGTAGCCAGAAAGATTCTGAAACTAGCTTGCTGCCCCGCTCCCAGTTTAAATCTCATTGTGTTTCTCCTGTTTAAATTAAGGTTTAATAAAATGTTTTGTTATGTAATTCATCCCCATATAAGGGCACAACCTTTAATTCAGGTCTGTGACTTCACGCTGATCTTTCCTATTAGGCAAGATCGTCTTACCCAATGATCTGAGGTTGAGCTCTGCTGTTATCTTGGCCTCAGCCAACAGTTCTTCTTGGGTTAGAGGTCTGTTATGGAGAGATCCTCTTCGTCGGCGAGGGGCGTCCTGACGTTCTTGCAAGCGTAGATTGGTCTTTCGTGTATGCTCACTAGTGGACTGGCGCACAGATTTGCGTGCTGGAAAAGATCAATTCATTAATTCATGATAGACAAATATTCTACCAATGAAGTTGCCTTCAGGAATCCCATTCACAATAACAATATATAAAAACGTCCATATAAAAATGTCATATTTCAAAACTGTCTTCCCAAAAGGAAAAGCAAGAAAGGTATTTTTATATACATTTTACTCTTTGAAATTTTAATATTGGTCTGGTGATGCGTAGTATGGCTGAGCAGATGAAACACGTTGGAATAAGCCTGCCTGTTTCAGTCGGCACCAATCAGAATCAATCCATATTCCTCCACTTCCTCTATTTGCTTGTTACAGTTTTTAAGTCCTCACCGCTACGTGAAACGAGCTAGCAACCTACACGCTTAAAATGGCAAGCTTCAGCGAAGATTTGTATCGTGCTGTGAGGCAGGCCTGCTTGGTTCTTTAGGTGGTTGGTTGCATATATTTTTAAAGTTTAGAACATTTGTCTAACAAGGACGTTGTTGCATGTTTGCCATCATGGAAACGACAACGTTTTGAGAGCGATTGGTGTGGACGAAGTAGCCTACATAAGGTGATCCACTGGTAAGAGCAAATTACCTATACAGAGCTAATTTAACGTCACTGTATTGTGTGCAATTATTTGACACTAGCAAAGATAATTATCACAAGTTACGACTATTACATTATTATCTTTTCACCCAGTTACCATCCCCGAGCACCAAATCTTACGATTAGTATCAACTAATTTAGAACCCAAATCAAACCAAACATACTGCATAATTATCATTTTTCTCCCTTTGTCTAATCACTGTTTTGTCTGTTTATTTACAGGGGAGAAGGACAGGGGTTTGAAGTTCCTTTCAGAGAGCGGTGTGGAAAAGTTGACCAATTAAGATATTTTGCTCTGTTCTCCTGGCAATTACTGCCACAGCCTCCAAAGCCATGGCACATAATTTGAGTAAAAGTCCTTGAATGCAGCAATGTTTTGGACTTGTTATAAGCCCAAACAGCGACAACATCAGGCTTGCTCCGAAATAAGTATTCTCGGATCCAATTTACAACAGCATATTTAGGCATTACTTACTTTCACCAAAGTCCTGATAATCTTGCGGGTCTCTTCTCTCTATTTTGGCTTTCTCTGTCTTCTTCAATTCCTCATAGGGTCTCTTGCTTGCCTTTGGCTTGTTCACTTTTATGGGTTCCTTGTAGTTAACAAAAGACAAAGTCAATATACTTGGAGATTAAGGTGTTGAATTTATAATACTGTCATCATGTGATTAGATGAATGCTAAACGATACACCGGCTTTCCATCCATCCATTAGCTATACCGCTTATCCTTTGCAGGGTCGCGGGGGGCAGTGGCATGTTTATTGGTGCCAGATGAGCCGGTTTGAGTATTTCTATAACTGCTGATCTCTTGGGATTTTCACATCCTTACTACATGCCCTAGTGGCTTCAATGAGTAGAGTAACAACAACACAAGGCAAAGGATTGTAAATGGTAAATGGACTGCATTTATATGCGGAATGGAACAAAGCGCTTTACGATGTTGCCTCTCATTCACTCATCCACACACACACACACTGATGGTGGCGCTTGCCTGCACAACGGGAGCACCTTGGGGTCAAGTGTCTTGCTTAAGGACACTTCGACACATGGACACGAGGCCTGTACACAGAGACCTAACAATGTGGTGCTATGTAAGCTGTGCAAATTGGAGATAATTTATCAAAGCAGTACAACTGCTATGCATGAACACTTGAAGCTAGGGCTGGGCAATATGGACCAAAAAATCATATATCCGTATTTTTAGGCTGAATGGCGATACAGAAAAAATGTGTTTTTCTACAAAGTGGGCTAAATGTTCAGTTTTAAGTTGAAGCCACGCGAGATGTAACAAGCACTTTTATTAAAACAGGCTGATCAAAATAAAGTACAGAGACAGGGTTTCCTTCCTTGTTTGAAAATATACAGCTGCACAATATATCAACATGTAAATAAAAAATTCTATGAAATAAACAGCCCATATTAAATACAACTTTAGTTTAAAAAAAAAAACACATCTGAGAATGTTCCTTCAGTTGTTTTCAATAACAATAACAGACTGATTAAAATAAAGTACAATTACAGGTTTTCATTGTTGTTCCACTGTTGCAAAAGGTACCATATCAAGTGCCTACACATGATCAGTGCTGCGCTGGCTGTGCCATTGTTTTCCTATGGAGTTGAGCGTTGGCTCCCAACTCTGCTCTGTTCTACCCTCAGCATTGCGCACCACCCGAATTTGCCACTTTGCGCTGTGTTCACAGTTCAAATTATTTCTACTTTGACCTCAGTTGCAGCTTTCAAAGCGCCTTTCAAAGCGCAACCAATGAGATAGCAACTGTGTGTGACGTAGCCAGAGAGATTCTGAAACTAGCTTGTCTACGTGCCCATTTGACCAATTAAGTTTTAATCTCAATGTGTTTCTCCTGGTTAAATTGAGGTTTAATAAAAACAGCCGTTTATGTAGGCTGCTATGCAAGGCAGATACAGTAACAGGGGCTATGCTTTGTCTGCAAACGTTAGCTTTGCAACAGTAAAACTCATCACGCTGATAATGCATTTCTGGCACACCATGAGTAAATTAAGCAATGTGCTTTGTTTTGGGGGCAGAAGGCTGCGAAGGCTTCATGGCCTGGGTTGCAGCAGCAGCACCAAGTTTAACACACTCTTCATACTGCAGTTTATGACACTGTTGTAAATGGTGGAAGAGATAATAATAATAATAATAATAATACATTGAATTTATAAGGCGCCTTTCAAGGCACTCAAGGTCGCCGTACAGTAATATAAAAAACAGTTCTCATAAAAATAATAAAAATAAATCAATAAATAAAATAAAATAAGATCAAAATAAGTAGTATACAATTAAAAAGGCATGGAGCCTGCAATCGAGCATTAAAAAGCATCACGTGGGACAGTAAGCCAGCCTAAACAAATGGGTTTTGAGGTGGTTTTGGAAACAGGAAATTGAGTCCAGATTTTTGATGTCAGGGGGGAGGGAGTTCCATAGACGTGGGGCGGAGCAGCTGAAGGCTCGCGATCCCATGGTGGACAGACGAATTCGGGGGACGATCAGGTTGATGGAGGAGGTAGATCTGAGGGACCGGGTGGGAGTGTTAATATGAATGAGGTCAGACAGGTATGGAGGGGCTAGATTGTGGATGGCCTTGAATGTATGGAGGAGGATTTTGAAATTTATTCTGTATTTGATGGGAAGCCAGTGGAGTTGGAGCAGAACGGGGGTGATGTGACAGATGGCAGGGGTTTTGGTGATGATGCGTGCGGCAGCGTTCTGGACTAATTGCAGTTTATGGAGGAGTTTGTGGGGGAGACCGAAGAGGAGGGAATTGCAATAGTCCAAGCGGGAAGTGACAAGAGAGTGTACCAGGACTGCAGTGGTGTTGGGAGTGAGTGAAGGGCGGAGGCGGTTGATGTTTCGGAGGTGGAAGTAGGCGGACCGGATGGTGTTGTTGATGTGGGTGTGGAATGATAGGGTGCTGTCGAGGACAACACCCAGACTCTTAACCTGGGGGGAGGGGGAAACCGAGGAGTTGCCGATGGTGAGGGAAAAACTGGGGAGTTTGCTCAGTGTGGACTTGGAGCCAATGAGGACTACCTCTGCTTTATTATCGTTTAATTTGAGGAAGTTTGAGGTGAACCAGGATTTGATTTCCTGTAGGCAGGCACAGAGGGAGGAGGGTGGGAAGGTGGAAGAGGGTTTGGAGGAAACATAGAGCTGGGTGTCGTCCGCGTAACAGTGGAAATGGATATTGTGTTTGCGGAAGATCAGACCAAGTGGAAGGAGGTAGATGATGAATAGGATGGGGCCAAGGACGGAGCCCTGGGGAACACCGGATGAAAGGGGGGAGGGGTGGGATGTGAATGATTTTAATTGAATGAACTGAGTGCGGCCAGATAGATATGAGTGGAACCAGTCTAAGGGTGTGTGTGATAGTCCAATGGAGGCTAGTCTGTCGAGGAGAATGGAGTGGGAAATGGTGTCGAAGGCCGCGCTCAGATCGAGGAGAATGAGAATGGATAGTAGTCCAGAATCAGCTGCCATCAGGAGGTCATTAGTGATTTTTATGAGGGCTGTTTCGGTACTGTGACGGGGGCGGAAACCGGATTGGAACTGTTCATATAGATTGTTACTGGAGAGGTGAGCCTGAATTTGTAATGATACTGTCTTTTCCAGGATTTTTGAGAGAAATGGCAGGTTGGAGATGGGACGAAGGTTATTTGCAATGTTTGGGTCTAAACCAGGCTTCTTTATTAGGGGAGTAACAGCAGCGGATTTGAAAGAAAGTGGGACAGAACCAGAGGTGAGGGAGGAATGAATGATGGCTGTTATCAAGGGTAACAGGGAGGGGAGGGAGGCTATAACCAGGGAGGATGGCAGGGGGTCAAGTTGGCAGGAGGATGGCTTGGAGGTCCGAATGAGTTTGGCTAGATCAGTGGCAGAGGGGAGTTGGAAGCATGAGAGACGTGCAAAGAGCGGGGGATGGGGGACAAAAGGAGGTGGACCAGATGTGTGAGGGGTCAGAGATTTGAAGTGCTTCCACTTTTGGATGTGTGACGGCCTCTGCCATGCCTTGCTTCTCTGTTTCTCCATGCATTGTCAGTTCCCTGTTCTGTCCTAGGTAACTGCAGACACGGGTGTGTGTGTGGGTGGCTAATCACCCCAACCAGGATCGCCTGGAGCGGGGGAGGAGCCTAGCCCTATAAAAAGGAAGACATCACCGAGTTCTTCAATGGAATTCCCATATGCTTGGCGTTGTTGAATGGAGCTTGTTGTGTCAAGGCTTAAATCAAATCCCGTGCCTCAACTTAGTGCGTGCATGAATTCTCTGGTGTTCTCACGTACCTTGAGCCAGTTGTGACAGACGCAACCTGTTAATGGTTTTTCTTTTTACAAACCAGGTCTTTTTCGGCAGCGTGGACCGGCGCTGTGTCTCCCTCCATGTTGCTGGAGAACTTGTGATAGTGAGTGGGGCAGGGTTTTGCACGCAGAGGGAGAGCGGGGGGTAGGGTTGCGTGTACAGTGTGAGAGGAGAGATGCAAACACTTGCACGACTTTATGGACGAAACAGGTTATGTATTTCAACGCAACATCATACTACATCGATTTAAACGGGATTGTCTCACCCTATATCTCGTTTGAAAATATATCGGTATACCTTAAAAAGTCAATATAGCGCCCAGCCCTACGTGAAGCGATGGCATCCCGGACCGCTTCGGCAAGACAGGACCGTAAGTCTTGTCTACTTTTGGTCCCCAACCAAGCATGATAGGACTATCAACACACGGAACGTGTTTATGTTAATAGTAGGCTAGTCACTTAAAATTGATTTTCTAAATCTTTCTTACCCCCCATGTTACACAATGCGTCATGTAACGTTATTCGGCCGTTTTATATTTTCTGTCTATCTTAACGGCCACGTGCGAGAAATGGCTTAATCTAATGTTACAGACTGTTGGATTGTTAAACTTGAGGTTGCACAATGTTTAAAATCTGTAAAATAATCTATGAATTATTTGTTTTGTTAGAATAGTAACAGAAAATATAATCGTTAAAAAATGTATCGTTAGGTGCAGCCCTAGTCAACAGTCCAAGGAGGTGGCACACACAATGCCACAAAGTATCTAAGCTGTTTTAGAGCAAAGAGAGGCCCTACCCAGTGTTAGTATAGAGTCCCTAATAAAGTGCTCAGTGAACGTATATGCATTGTTGATAAAATATTACACTAATCTCTTACTTCAAATGAGAAAACATTCTGAACTAAAACAAGCTTATGTACAGTTGTCTAACATCAAATCAATGTAATCGAAAACCTGTGGTGTCGGAAACTTGCCTGGAAGAAACTGCCCTTGGGGTTAATATTTACCTTATAAGCTTTGGTAACAACTCGACTCTTCCTGCGAGGGGCATCTTCCTCCTGGTCGCTATCTGGCTCATCACCCTCATCAATGTCAAAATCACTGTCCACCTCATCCTCCGTGTCAGAGTGATCGCCTTGGTATTCGTCATCTCCCGATTCCTGGGGGGGGGGGGGGGTTTGCATAATCCACAACTATTTGTATGTGGCAAACATAATAAAGCCTTACTGCCACATATCAATAAAACCAAGTAATGAAATACACACGTCATAATAAAAAAATATGCTATGCGAAATATCACTGACAAATTGCGCGGGTGTGGAGTGAAACATAATAAAATATTTTAAAACCTTTTTTTTACAGACGCAAAATTAAAGTCACTACTTTAGCTCCATACAACAACATTGCGTTGATTAGTTTGCCCTGCCTACAAGATATTCTTGGGTCTTTGTTCGCTCGGCCGACTCTAGTGCGTTAGTACCATACTAGTGACTTACTTCGTTGAATCCGCCATAGGTTGTCTTGTAAAAATCATCCTCTTCTTCAGCATCCAATAGTTTTGACATGCGATTACCTGCTGTCTTTCGAGGATCACGAGTATCTGCAAGACTCATGGCTACAAATAACTAGCAATAAGGTCGATATAATAAAGTATACCTGCCAAATCAACAGATGCGTTAACGTCAAGTTGTTTCCCGCAAAAACTTGTTGATATAAAACGTACTTATTTTGTCCTTGCCAATATAAGGTTAGCCACCAATTATACTCTACAGAGATTCACCAAATTGTTTTCCAAAAGACAACAAAACGGTGCTTTGAAACGCTTTATTCTTCTTCAATTAACTTAATGGCAGCTTGCAACCAACTGAAAGGTGGATTCCGCCACCTAGCGCACTAATACGGTGCTAGTGACCATAGACATAGTACACGCAGATCCCTCATTGGCTGCTGCTGACGTCGCCGCTATGCGTCTCCACAACACCTGTCAACAAATACAATGTGTGTTGAGCAGCAGACAAAGCACACAAAATCAGCTGTAACTCGCTTAATTCTACTGATTTTCATTAAATTTGGCTTGTTATAAAGGTGGGAACTTGAACATTACACAGGTTATTTCTTGAAATAAAATTCAGTGAATGGGGGCAGTCCATGATCTTTGGTGAACCTTTGACAAAAACAAGGCCATCTCAAAATTACTTGTGGCATAGCAGAATGGTGCAGCCAGTGCAAGAGATAGCGGCACAAATATGGTTTACTAGACCTAGCCAATTTAGGCTAGCTATATATTGCCATTTCGCCATTTAACGAATGCTTTTAAATTCCTTTACACATGGGTGGGAAACATTTAACATATTCTCTTTTTCTCTCCTTGGAGAAATGCTATAAACTCAGGGGACAGGAGTTAAGTGGAAATTCAAGGTTGCTCTATCTGGTGTGTTGAGCGCATCAAAGCTACCGATGCAAGCTTGTCGAACAAAGAGACACTTGCAGTGTTAATTCTGCCATCATTGACTTTTATCTGTGTATGTGCAAAGTGTCACCACAAATATAACGGCTAACGTCCCATACACACCATACTCGTTGCATTTACTGTTGACAAATACAGACACGCACCCTGAGTGTAAACTTTGATTATATTGTTGTTTTTTCAACCTTTATCTTATTAAGTAAACTATATCGTACCGAGATTTCTTTTAAAGTCAATACTATAGTTTTGTTCTTTTTGTAACAGGTATTTCAACTGAGGATAAATCTAATTAGTACTATAGAACCAATTTTACGATGTTTGTATTTCCATATCAGACACTAAGTTATGTTCAATTGGCAAACGGTAATCACTCTAACTTATCGAGGAGCGTTCTTTCAGCCAAATTGTAATACATTTTTCAATAAACTAGGCAAATGTTTATTGTTGTTGAATGTTTATTAGTGCCAAACATGGGGCTTGAGCATCTATTTTTATTTGAAACGCCTTTAAAATTAAGAAAATGGCACGTATTTGCAAATTGTCTTAAATATAAATGTATTTTAAATATATTTTTTACATTGATTATCAAGTAGCCAAGCTCAATGACATACGTGACTAATTACAGCATGTCTTTGAAAACCAAGTAGTAAGTTATGTTGTGGCTCTGCATAGCATCCCATAATTATTAGCAAGACCAAATGCATCATTAAATTCAATTAATGCACAGCCCACGTTCTTTTTTAATTTATTTTAACAGCTACAGAATATCTGTCAAAATCGACAATCCAAGAACATCCAAGCATAATGGAAAGCTTATGGACATAGATGTGCAACTCACAAGATTCTGTAAAAACGTTATTTTTCTATTACTTTGTAATCTTACATAGCTACAGTAATTTCTTACCTTCAGTCTGTCGATTAGACAATCTAAAATGGATGCGTAGTTGTTCTCATTATATTTGGGGCAAAAACACAACTGTAAGCTATTAATATTATTCAAAAAGTGAGTCAGAAACAGTAAACAGTAAACAGTCGCATTATCTTTATTTTTTGGTTGTGTTTTACAAGAGAGGGTTAGAGAAAAGAACATGGACACAAAGTTGACAAAATCACTGTATTCTGAGAAATAAACTATGATTACAAGGTTCATTTCAGTGAATTTACTTTTTTTTGTCTTATATACTGTAGCTTTTTTACAAAGATGACAAACCAGAAATATGTATAGCTACTGTAGTTTTTTTTTTATAAAGATGACAAACCAGAAATATGTACGAACTAAGCAAAAAAAATAAGATGGAAACTGACAAATATTGAAGGCCTCTACTATCATAGTTTGCAAATATGTTTCAAACGCAAAACCATTAGCCAATTGAAAACATAACACAATACATTGTCCTATGTTTATTTCTTAAAAATCATAAAATTACAAAAAAGATTACATTCTAGTTATGTCTGACAAACTAATACAAGGCATTGCACACACAGAGACAGATTTACTTGGCTGACAGTAACACACCCTATGGAAAACAAACCAATCTAAAATTACGTTTACACTGCTATATATCAAGAAATATGTTTTAAAAAATACAGCTACAAGAAAGTGAGAACTTACTTGAGTCTTACTCAAAATGCAAAGTGTCAATTTCTTTACACAGGAATGTTTGAAAATTCAAAAAAACAAAAGGATGGGCTTGGGAAGGGGTAGACCAATTTGCTTCAATTTAAGACTCCTGGCTTAGAGGACCTGCTTCATAAAATATACAATGTGAAATAAACCAAAACAAAAATTATAAAAATTATCATCCACAGTGTCAATGAATAGCTTGAGTGTAGTGGATGTGGGGTGATTTGTTGCATCGATGGTGGGAGGAGGAGGGGTGTGGTTAGTCCTGGTGTCCGAGCAGATGCAGCGCACTAGGGTAGGAGAAGGAGGATAGGGTTAGTTTACATGGTGACGCAGGGTAGCTATAACAAAACTAGCGTTTAGCCATGGCTATTGTCAGCAAAATATTTAGGAATAGATGCAGATTGTTGCCAAGGGAGACAGAAGAGAAGGAGCCAGTGTCATTTGGCAGACTGTGATTTGTTGTTGGCTAATCTAAATAAAAATAACAAATCACAAGTCTTCCACATAGCAGCAGGCAAAGGAATAGTACATACCATAGGGTCACACTGAAATAACTTATGTGCCTGAAATGCAGTTATTCATAGCACAGGTGTAGATTTAGGGCAGGACGGTGGGGACACGTCCCTACCAATGCCGAGGGCCCACTGATGTGTCCCTACCACTAATCTAGTACAGGGTTTTCACTAAGTCATTTTCTCCACTAAAGTGACTCCACAAAAGGGTTAACAGTAAACGTCGTCGACGTTTCCCCTCCCAACTTCACCTAAATAAATTCTCGCTCATCTAAGTCGTGCAACGGTCTGATGTTGCACACCCGCCCACGGCAATTAGGAAGCAGACAAGGAGGACAAACTGGACAGGAATGCTTGTGGTAGCGTGAAATATTGTTTACATTAATAAATCTTAAAACAAAGCAGTATATTACATTACTAGTAGCCTACTGTTCAAAATAGTTTGTATGTTGTAACAACTTGCCTATTCTGCAATAGGAACTGAGCATTCTGGATCTGGTCTTGGGTGCCGCTGATAGTGATGATGCGGTCTTCTGACCCTTCCAAAGGTTCATCAATCTTGATGGAGGCTCCAGACTCATGGCGGATCTGCTTGATTCTCTGGCCTCCCTTACCAATGATAGAGCCAGCCAACTAGAAACGGGAAAAAAATTGAAACCCCACCAATCAGAGATAGGGTAGCAAGTAAGACAGAGTAACATTCTGTTTGCAGGAACAACAAATGTAAGTTTATGATTAGAAATATATCAAAACCATTGACCACATGATTGATTGTTACTTGAAAAAATTTTCTATGTACTGTTGGATTTAAAACAAATCAGTTCGGACGCTCATGTGCCCATTGTAGGCGCTTTCGGCGGTGGACAGGGGTCAGCATGGGCACTCTGACCGGTCTGCGTCTATGCAGCCCCATACGCAGCAAGCTGCGATGCACTGTGTTCTGAGACCTTTCAACCATAGCCAGCATTATCTTTTTCAGCAACTTGTGCTGCAGTAGCTCTTCTTTGGGATCGGACCAGACGGCCAGCCTTCGCTCCCCACGTGCATTAGTGAGCCTTGGGCGCCCATGGCCCTGTCGCTGGTTGTCCTTCCTTGGACAACTTTTGGTAGGTACTAACCACTGCATACCGGCAACACCCCCCAAGACCTGCAGTTTTGGAGATGATCTGACCCAGTTGTCTAGCTATCACAATTTGGCCCTTGTCAAAATCACTCAGATCCTTACACTTCAACTTCAAGGACGGACTGTTCACTTACTGCCTAATATATCCCACACCTTAATAGGGGCCACTGTAACGAGATGATCAAAGTTATTCACTTCACCTGTCAGTGGTTTTAATGTTATGGCTGATAGTGTTAAAAATAGTAAAGTTACTCACTTATTTTATTATTAAAAGATGCAGCCAAAGTTTTTACATATTTGTCATGCTGAGGGGAGTGAAATGCCAGCTTTAAATGGGTAGAGCAACAAAAATATTGTGGCAAACCAAACTGTTGATTAGGTGAAAACTACTACTGTTGGATCGGTGCTAATTTGCTTTTGCCAGATGTGTGACAGTACTGAATGGAATCAAACCACTCAATTCAAGTTCAACACATGCAATTCCACTTTGAATTGAGCATAATAAGTTCAGATTATGATGTTCAAATAAGGGTTGTTAATGATCATTGTTCATTAAGAATATATTTGATCAAGGGATTCATAACAAATCATTAAATTGAAAAACCTGAGGTTTCGTCTAATTCTACCAAAGCGCAATGCTAGCTTCAAACAGAAAACGACGAGCTGCTCAACCATGAAACGGGCAAAATGAAGTGCACTGTGGGAACATTTCACACACAAAAACGATAGCGTTAACAACTATTTATCATGGAAATTCTTGAAAATTTGCAACCCTAGCTCAAAGTTCATACAATTTAAGTTTCACGCGGCACTAATCTCAGTCCATGGTGAAGGGGGTGGATTGATATTATGCAAGGCACTTGTACCACCAATCAAAACATCATCAGAATGTTACATAGATTCGGGAATTGTGGGTGGGCCTTTGTAAAGCAATATTAATATTGCCTACTAACATACATAGTTAAATGTGTTTCAAGCGAGATATGTGAAGGAAATGACTTGCTGCTGAAAGGAATAATAAGTAACATACCCAACTGAAAAGATATTCCATACTCAATTCCAAATTTGAGCCTTGCAGCTCAAGCTTTTGAAAGGGACAGTTCATTAAATGTTACATCCTTGTTATTATAAATATTACTACACGCAAAATCTTTTATTTTTGAAACAGTTTCTTAGATGCCTCCCCTTATTTATCTGTAACTTTGACTTAATTATAGGCGTTTTTTGTTCACGAGTTAAGCCTTCACCTTAAATAATGTGAAAATGTTTTCCTGCCATATTCATCATCTAGGAATATCAAACTAAATCCAATGACTGAAAAATAAATGCTTATTAAATTTTTTTTGTAAGATCTTGTTTGTACCACTCTTTGTCAAAACGTATTTCTTTGAGTAAGAGTAAGCGTAAGTTGAGAAAGAGCTCTCCCTGGACCAACATTTTGACCTGACAGTCGCTTAGCTTTACTTCTAAACGAGCAACAGTATTGACACAAAAAATCATATATTACGTATAAAAATAAACCGACACATAGCTGAAAAATAAAAGGATTTTAAGGCAAATTGAACTAAATGACATCATTACTCACATCTTTAGGGATTGTCACCTGCGTAGTAATGACTGGTCCACTCATATCATTATAAGGACCACGTGCTCCTCAAAGTGGAGACAAACAAAAAGATGGTTTAAAAACAAGAAAAGTATTGCAACGACCATATACACTGAAGGACCTGTGAAAAACAAATATTTTTAGTTGGATGTTAAATAATACGTCAATTTGCATTCATTCATAATAAAATCCATAATTTCTCTAAACTCAAACATAAACCAAATAAAAAAAAAGTTTGACAAGAAAAAGCTACTGAATATTTGAATAAGATAATTTGCGGGTTTTCTATTTTATGTTTAATTATTTCTTCTTGGACGTCAACAGTCCCCAAGTTAATTTATCCTGATGCTCCCTTTTACAGTCTCAGAAACTTACCCCCAGATGGATAGTTGTCCCAAGAAGACGTGTTATCTATTTGAAAAGAGGGGGGATTAAGGATTTATAGGCCTTTCAAATAAGCAAAAAACTCGTCATTTCAGAACAGCCAAGACAGCATATTGCAACTTCCATACCAATTGCCCCTAACACTTACATTGTTGCAGGACAAGCAGAACATTCTGACAGACTTTATGCAAGTAAACGCTCAGTGTCTCGTAGAATAAGTGAATGTTTTCTGAATGTAGTTTTGCAATACCATTTCTACAAAAAAGTACAATCTAAGGATTGAAAGTAGCTATTAAAAGCAAAAATAATGCATACAATTCAATTTATATAGAATGTCACTATTGTAGGTCTTACTGTATTGTCAATTTAATTTTTCTGAGAAAAGTTTAACGGCAAGCCTCATTAAAATACATTTAATAATTCCATCATACACTATATATTGGCTATGATCATGATGATTGTTATAGTACTTTCAGAACAGACCATTATAATAATAAATGTAATGAAATAGTAGTCATAGATCAACACTTACCATATCCACCCGCACCCTGAGAAAAGCATAAATAGCAATGTTAAACATAAGTACACAAACCAATTTTTTGTTCACTTCTGTCAAGAGGATGAATCGCACTTCATTAACATGTCATTGCATATTCATGACATAGTAAAGGCTACACAGGTCTGAGTCTGAGCCATGAGTCTGTTTTGTTGCTCAAAACCTACACACAATCTCCTCTGCCTTTGCTGTTTCCCTTCTTGCATCTCCATTACTTGTTCAGATACCAGGGCAACACACAGATCTTAAATCAGTTGCCGTGCAACGATGGGCAGTACTCTGTCAGTTCTCTCACTAGAGAGGCTCTGAGTCTGTCAAGAAATCATAATCACATAGCAACAGAATGCTGATAGTGGTTCCCTGGCTAACTGGGGAAAACAAGATGGGCATAAAATAATTCCCAGTAAAAGGCCATTTGTGTCGTTATCTCTATGCCAAATTGGTGTAATTGGTTGGAGTGTTTCCCCATCTGATTGAGGAAGCTTGCTCCATTGCGCTTTCATAGACCTACCTTCTTTGATAATCCCACAGCCACAATCTCACAGCATTTAATTTTTTGCTTCCAAAACCTGCATTCCACAGCAGTTTTAAGCATGTACACATCTTACACGTACGCATACTTCCTATATAATACAACATTGCCACTGTAAAACCCCCTTTAATGATGCATGGCAAAATGACACCCCTGTTCAGAAGAGATTTTCCTGAAAACGTCTTATAGACTCAAGTCTTGAGTAAAAGGTCCTGGACATTTCTCTGACCATGTCAAATTATTTAGTTTTGAGTGAGAAAAGTGTTTGGGTACAAGTTGAGAATGTTTTGTTCATTGATGTCTTACAGGGATAGTTAAACCTATTGGGAAATAAGAAAGCACAGAAAGACATGGCCTTCTCCAGAAGTTCTACAACCAGCCACCAAGCTCTGACGTACTCTGCAATTCAGCTGCCAGTCACCAGTCAGCACAATGAGGCCAACTCACCTCCGTGGAGACCACCCAGACCCTGAAGTCTTATCCACAGGAACGTTCTTCTCTTACGGCCCATATAAGCCTTTCCAACCAAATTAGCTCTGGTTCTTCAACGAGTTCCGTTCAGGACTCTTGGGGTTTTGTCAGAAGACAACTGCATGCTCTTCTTCAACGATTTGTCACTTAAAGTTTCAGTTTAATAAACAACTTTTTTCCTATTTTATTTTTTTTAAATATCTGGCCGTGCCGAGAGCGTATATAGAGGGGGGTGGCTCTGAGACGTCATTGCTCACCGTTAAGCCTTCTGGAGGTGTCGTGGGCTCAAATTAACGAAACCTCTGGGATGGAGGGTGCCCACTTGAAAACCCCAATGGCATATCTGTTCTCAACCCAAGTCCATTAAAAAATATTGTCATTTGAAGTGCTCATCTTGGAGTATGGCATAATGGATATTATAACATCCTATCCTGTGTATATTGAAATATCCCCATCGTTACCTTCTCTGTCCTTTTTCTCTAACCGGTGGAATAAGACATGCCAACTTATACCGTCACGGTTGGCACTTTGGTTCCAGACATCCATATTTTTTGGGTTCCAGTTGGGAGCCAACTTTTCGAGTTCGGAACCAATTTATTTTTGGTAGCAATGCTTCTAACAATATTTTTTATCTAAATATAATAGGTCTGTGGTGAAAAAGCAGAAGGTACAATTTGTTATATTGACCCTTGATTTGCACGCACATTATCAGGACAGTCACTCTTACGTCCACCCATATTTGGTGTTCTTATTGTATATATTGTGTGTCTATGGCTGTCTTGTCTTCCCGTTTTCTCCTTTACTGTTCTATTCATTCAGATCCACTGACAGCTTCCGTTGCTTCCCTCCCCCTCATCGAACATCATCAGGCGTCCATTGACGGACCAATCAGGAGACGGTCCATCTCCTTCAAAACCCTTCCCGCTGGTAGTCTCGACAGAGGGAGATGGACTGAGACCTGTGTTTGTTAAGTGCTCGCTCTCACTTCGATAAGGCTTATCCTTTTGGTGTTCTGTGTTTGTTAGAGTGGGTTTATCTGTTTTTTGTTAGCGTGTGTCGCTAACTAGATTTTCAGTTTGTTAGTTTTCCCTTCGATTCTTCCGTAGTCCCTGTTTTGGGATACAGCTTTTGTTTGGGGTTCCCCTTAGCCCTTTGGTGCATTCTACGTTTAGATTCAATAGTTTTGGAGTGGTGCCACACTGTGTACTTTCTAATAGCAAGTGTATGTTAGGCAGCGTAGCTCTTTTGTTTGTTTCTTTTATTTTGAGAGAGAGAGAGAGAGAGAGAAAGATGTTACGTTTATGGTCACTTACCATGTTATTGCCATAGCGATCTGGTCTGCCTCGTCTGTCGCTGCTGAAGAGTGGAGAAGAGAGAAAAAGGGGTAAGAAAAGAGAGAAAGAAAGGATACAAAGAAAATATTTGAAATTGTAAATATAATATACATGTTTTATAACATAACCCTAGAATAGGTTTGAATAAGAATTTAGTTTCATGAATGGTGGCAACATAGCACACACCGCCAGTCAAAATAATGTAAAGCTTAATTTGCTGATCCTGCTTTAATAAAAGGTTATTCATTTTCTATTGAAACGTGAGGGACCTACAGAACTGAAATTAATACCACTTTTTAATCAAATCAATGAACTGAAGTAATCGTGACGGCTGGAATTGGCATCCCCTGGCCCCCCCACCCCCCCCGGCACTTCCGGCCCGGTCCTTGATGGATGGCCGCTTCATGCCAGTGGTCTCTCCTCCCCCAAGGAAGTCCATCCCCAAGATGCCAAACTTCCTTTCGGATCTGCATGCCTCCTGGTCTAGACCAGCCTCTACACTTGTGCAGTTGGCTGGATGAAGAGCCATGGAGGTGCACAACCAGTCCATGTTGGGGGTAGACATCCCGCCCCCTATGGAGCTTGTAGTGGTGGAGCATCTTGCCCCCACTACTTCCTTTTATGCTTCGGGAGCTCGCCTCTCTGAACAGCAGCAGAGAGCTCTTTTCTGTACTGGGGGTGTCTTACAAGGCCTTGGCCTTGGCAACCAGGAGTGCGAATGTAGTGCGAGCAGGAGATGGCTGATTCCGCCCCGGACGATGACATCTCCGAGCTGTGGGACATCAGCCGTATGCTTACGGTCCCTCTCCCTGCGCTCCCTCTGAGGGCGGGCAGGTCCATAGCAGCTACGGTGGTGGCGCAACGCTCCGTCTGGTTGGACGTTGCGAAGACCCCGCTTACATAACCAAAATTGGTTATGTATAACTGGTTTTTGTTATAGCAAATAAATGTTCTAATGTTTTTAGGTGTTGGAATTAGTGATCCACTGACAGCTCACGTTATTGTCATTCAATAAACCATTAATTGTTTAAGTCCGTCTTGTGTTGTATTGTAAAGATCCGATCCAGGAGAATGTAGACAGCTAGTGACAATGTAGATGGGAGTCTCATTGATACTCACTGAGAGTACAGTACATAAAACATCCCTGTGCGGGTGGTAGTTTCACTGCATAGACCCGTAAAAAATTAACACCAGCAAATACAATAGGGTTCTATGCAGTTTCATACATATTCAATAACAATCAGACAGTGTAATGATCTTATTCGTAATCACACAACACAATTTAACTCTAGTGAACAAGATAGTTGAAACAACTACCCATTAAAGAAACATCATTTTGCACATGACCATATGCAACTATGTCAGAGACATCCCATATCTAAGTTATTTGCATATCTAAAACACAAGACCAAGGAAATTGCTTTCATACAATAAATCCATTTAAATGTAAAGGACCATATTAGACCTAGGAAACCTTGGGTTGGGCAGATTTTCCACTCTAAATACAGTGCTAATGCAAAGGGATGCAGCAATTATAATCCATTAAATATTGCAATGTACTCCAACAAACACTATTTCTGACGCAGCAGATTTGTTGTCTGGCTGTCAACTCAATTCCAATGTCCTGTTTGTTACGAGTTTTCCCCAATTGAATTTGATTCATATTCATCACCATTACTCTAGAATTAAATATATTTGAACGAAAAAACTTAACCACTTTTGTTAAAATAATAGCACTCTGCTATAATTGAATCGGACCATATACCAAACTGGTGAGCGGTAGTGTATTACTTTATTGCAATAACGATTTTTATTTTTCTATTATTTTATGTTCCCTGATTGACTTTTAGATTAACAGTATGTACTGTATGTAATTTCCCAGTGAAAATGACAGATAAAAATGATATAAATTATATTGAAAATATTCACAATACCTTTGTTTGCAGCATAAAACGGGCAGAAAATAGGAAGTCAACAACAGCAAGGCACATTTTTCTACGCCACAGGTTTTAAATCCCCGGCATTTGGTATTAAAATAATATAACATATTGTATAAATGTATAGTCTTAAGCAAAATGAGCCATAATTTGTCTAATATTATGCGTAATAAAACAAACCAAAAGAAACATGCTCACAAAGAGAAGTATATATTCAAATTGTTGATACAATGATTTAGTGTCTGGCCAAACAACTATGCTGTCAGGAAATGGAAGATTACAGAGGACCATGAAAATACCAGATCAGAGAACACGACAGAGCAACTTACTTTGACCTGTCATCTGAGTTGCCACGGTACGAATCATAAGTAGAAAATCGGTCATCTCTGTGGGGAAGGTGGAGATGAGAACACTTACACCAAGATGAACACATACAAACTATGGATTGGGATAGTAACCAATACTACAAACTACAGTGACACTAGAAATGCTATATATGGATTACCACTGATGAGAAAACCATGTATGAGACTGGGATTTCCCCAGAACGAGTCTTTAATGCTAAAAATCATGCTAACCACATGACTGTATGAGTGGAATGAACTACATTGAGTAACGGCATGTTGAGGACAGTTTTTCTCATGGACGACGTTGGCTAATACTGACATTTGTATGATCCCTCTACAATAATAAAAAAAAAAGGAAAAAAAAAGAAGAGGGAGGTCACTATCCGTCACAGTCTGTAAACGTATTTCTTATTTTTTCTGTACCTTCAAGATTAGTAAATACGACACTGCCCCCAAGTGAACAAGTCGAAGTATGTAGACAAACTGCTGTCCGAACGTCAGCACACGTGCATGTTTGTAGACGTGCTAACGCAAGGATAAACCAGGCTTTACCCGAAATATGTATTTCAGCTAACTTCCACGGCAAAACATTGTTGGCTCGTGGGCTAAGGCAGCCATTCTCTACTGGTGGCCCGCGGAGGCAGCTTTAGTCCTACTAATAGTAATAGAGAACAAAAAAAACGTAATTTACGACGTTGGTTACTGTTATATCTAAATGTGCTCAAGTGCTCAAAATGTCAAATTAAAATGCATAATTACAATGACTTAATTACGTTTGAATATCACCACGCCAATCAAGACATCAAGTAGACCCAAACGTATTTTGCCACTGTAAGTGTTTGCTCGGCTGCAGTGTAGTAATGGGAAGATCGGTTCATTTTAGTGACTTGGTTCTTTAACTCTCGTTCAGTAAAATTAACTTCTCTTTTTTCAAGTCTTTTCGTTCATTTCGTTCATTGGACGGGGACGGGGAGACGGGACGAGGGGGGAAATGCATTTAAACTGACGTGCAATAATCCAAAAATCAATAACAATCACTTATGAGCGTAGTCATAATTTAAGCATGAAGCAGTCACGTCACAAATGAACAAAAGACTAAGACCCTATAGGAAAACTACTAATTTATGTTTCCTGTACTCTCGTGCGTATGCAGCTATCACGTGACAAGTGAACGAACGACTCAGGCCAGAAGACCCAGTTCAGGGGTGAACTACTCTTTTCTCTTTCTTATACTGAGCCTATGCGGCTGTCACGTGAAAATTGAACGAACGACTCAGACCCAGTCGAGGGGTGAACTACTCATTTCTGTTTACTGTCCTGTCTTTCAAGTCTTTTGTTCACTTTTCACGTGACTGCTTCTCTGCGAAGCTTAGCAAGTGTGATTGTTATTTGGCTGTATGGTGTGATTTTACTTATTTATTTGTATTTAACATATTTTATTTAGTAGCGTGTGTAAGGGTGTGCATACAGCACATTTTGCTAAGTGCAAAAAGTTAACATGGACAACTTAATAAATAAATAGGCTACATCTTAGTTATATCAATGTTACATCCATATCAAGATTTTTTGGCTAAATACAATACATCACGTTTCAGTAAAGTAGTATATTGCAACTGCTTTTAGGGGACTTAATTATAGTGAGTCAATCATAACGATGGCATAATCGTGATGACATAACCATGGCGAACTAAACATTTATCTTTTCTATGCCGAGCCTATCTATCACGTGAACGAACGAATCAGGCCCGAAGACCCATTTGAGTGGTGTACTACTCTTCTCTCTTTCCTATACTGAGTCTATGGGGCTGTCACGTGAAAATTGAACGAACAACTCAGAGCCGAAGACGCAGTCAAGGGGTGAACTATTCATTTCTGTTTCCTATACTAAACCTATGCTGAACGAAATTAACGAATGACTTGAACGCAACTGTTGTTACGCATGTGCGACCAAAAAGACCAAATCACACTGAGATTACTCGTTAATCCCGAGTCATTTTAAAGATTCATTCAAAAATAACTAATCGAACGACACATCACTACAAAATGGATCGGTTTTTGAACAGAAAAAGTGATGTGGTTGACAGTTCTGCACCAGTAAAAGCTCCATAGCGTGTGTTGAGGAAATATGACCCTGAATACATTCAGTTTCGATTCACAATTTTCTCCTGTTACAGGGCGGCCCCTGTAACTTTTCTGTAGCCTGTTGCCTACAGTTGTGAGCGCGCGCATACATTTATTCGTCTTTGTACTTGAGGAAACTAGTCTATTTACAGCCATTTCCCCATGTTTCATAACTTTTAATCCTTACACCTTACAGCTTACTCAAACGTCCCTATTAGATCGCCGTTTTGCTCTGACTGGCATGCCATTGTCCAATTTCTTTCCGCTTCGGATTCCGCAATTTTTCGGATTTGGCATTTTAGAGTTTATTTTTTTATGGTCTGCAATAGCAGTTTACGTTTCCCAAAAGCAAATGTGCTTCATAAATATGAGGTGTGCTGTGAGAGCGCGTGAAGAAGGTAATTTGTGGGAGCCTCAGGCTCAATGAATGAGAGTTGGCAGCCCTGTCATGTCTTTTTTCTAATTTATTTGAGAAGATGGTCCTTGGAAATATTTCAACAATCAGAAGTGGTTGAGAACCCCTGGGCTAAGGTATATAAATCAGTTCATACCGGAGCTTCATCTTACCCTCCTCTATGTGGGGGTCCCATGGGCATGTTGCGCCCGTGACCACCTCCACGTCCTCCTCTTCCAAGGTGAGGAGGTGGGGGTCCTCTGCGAGGGCTCATCTCATCGTACTCTCGATGGGAGGGGGGTATGGGACCTCGACTCCCCCTGCCAGAGTGCATACGGTCAAACCCACGGTCGCCACGGTCACCACCACCTCTACCCCTTTGCATGGGAAAACCAGCCATGGAGCGTCGACTACCCCCTCTGTCCTCATACACAGTGGTGAAACCCCCGTAGTCATAGGTCTCGTCATAGAAGTTAGGGTCATAGGGCTGGGCCCGACCTTTAATAGGAGCCTGAAGAAAAGGGGATATTTATCAATTAGGTACGCATTGTTATCATTGGCCAGAATTGTCACACTGATATTGTTCGGTCTTTGTTGGCTTAAAAAGACTATTAAAGAGTGGGCCCGACGAATAAGACAAAACACACATTTTTAATCCATAAGGGACAGAAAACCTTCTGGCACAAATAATATACTTTGAGTTTGATATTATGTATTTTTTTTTATATAAACGTGTCAGTAATCAGTATACAAAATTCAGGAAATAAGAAAGAATTAAGGGATCTCCTCCAGACCATGAAAGCTCTGTCAATCTTAGCATAAAGAAGTAGCCAGTGGCTGTGGCTGAAAAGGAAGAATCCAACATGGGTGCGAAAGTAAAGAACATGTTGAAAAATCAAAGAAAGTGGTTTCATCTCAGGACAAAGGTAAAATATTTAAGCCTTTCCTGCAGAGCGTCATTTACTAAGCCTGCAGGAATAGAGTATGGAAAGATATTTTCTTTTAAGGTGACTAAGTATCGCTGCAGAACGGCCTGCAGGAATAGAGAAGGGATATCTTACAGCTTAGTATCTGGCTGCACCAAGAGCAAATATAGACGGCTGAGAAATGTCATTGCTCACCGTTAAGCCTTCTGGAGATGCCGTGGTCTCAAATTTACGAAACATCCGGGATGGAGGGTGCCCACTTTAAAACCCCAACAACATATCTGCTCTCAACCCAAGTCCATTCTAAAATACGGTTTTTTTAAGTGCTCATCTTGGAGTATGACATTATGGATATTATAACACTGTATCCTGTCTATTTTTTTAAATGCCAGATAAGACCTGGCCTAGGCATGTTCGTGATAGTGTACCGATGGTGCCTGTGCTGTAGACAGCCCTGTCCAGGCTCCTTGATCGTGCACTGTCAAATGTGTGGCCAATACTTGTGTACATTTGTCCTGCTTGGATTTTGGACGTTGTGGTTGTACAGAGGAACTTAAAGCAAGTTTGTTGTTTTTGCATTAAGGTGCCAGTGTTTCAGTGCTATCAGAGTTTGTAGGTTTAGCCAAAAGGCAAGAAATCAATAGCAGTCCTTTTTCATCTCTCAGTTGTTTTGAGAATCAGCTTTTGGTGTTGGTGTCTATGGTGCTGAATATAGACTGTGCTAGTTATATGACCCCTTGCTTGAGTCACATCGGGATATTAAATGGTGTGCCCATTTGGATGATTTAAAAAAAAAAAAAAAAAAAAAGTATTTGATAGCTCTCCGCTTCTTCTGTGCCAAGACCTTAGCTTCGCTTCGGTAGGGAAACATTTATTTTATGTAACAGAATAAGGTTCTTACCTCAGCGATCAGTTCCAGCATGGTTTTGATGCACTCCACAACCCTCTCAGATTGTCCACCCACCATGACAACACGATCAGTGGACTGGGGACAGCACTCCTGGAAGAGCTTAATGCTGGTCTGTGTGTTCTGCAAGAATACACATCATCCCAATTAAGAGTGATGTCATTTAGGAAAACATCTACAGCTGATATACATATTCAATTACATAAACCAAAACAGGACACATGCTCAACAGCTGTTAATCAAACAATCATCGCATTTAATTGTTTAAAACTGGCCATAAATGCACCTTAGTGTGGAAAATTAAAATTAAATAAATTATTTAAAGCTGTCTAAGGTAAACATCGAATGCTCTACTTAATATAGTTATAGTCAGTCTTTTGATTAAGTTCATTATGAAAAATTGTATATCTTCAATGCTAAAGAATCATAAATATTGACCAAAAAAAGTAGTAGGGCATACACAAACATGAGCTGCTTAAAGGTCAACACGATCACTATTAACGGAAAACGTACAGAGTATACAGAGTATATTTTTCCTACTGCTTACCCACTAAAACAAATATATACAGTGCTGTGTAAATGTACTTGCCCCCTTACAGATTTCTTCTGTTTTTGCTTCTTTGTCACACTTAAATGTTTCAGATCAAACAAATTTTAATATCAGACAAAGATAACCTGAGTCAATACAAAAAGCTGTTTTTAAATGATCATTTCATTTATTAAGGGAAAAAAGCTATCCAAACCAACCTGGCCCTATGTGAAAAAGTAATTGCCCCCCCTTGTTAAATCATGAATTAACTGTGATTAACCATATTTTTTGGAAAGCTGAGTTCAATTTCACTAGCCACACCCAGGCCTGATTACTGTCAGAACTGTAGAATCAAGAAATCACTTTAATAGAACCTGATTGACAACATGAAGTAGGCTAAAAGATCTCAAAAAGCAACACATCATGCCCTGATCTGAAGAAATTTAAGAACAGATGAGAAACAAAGTAATTGAAATCTATCAGTCCGGAAAGGGTTACAAAGCCATTTCTAAGGCTTTGGGACTCCAGCGAACCACAGTGAGAGCCATTATCCACAAATGGAGAAAACATGGAACACTGGTGAACCTTCCCAGGAGTGGCCGGCCTACCAAAATTACTCCAAGAGCGCATCGACTCATCCAGGAGGTCACAAAAGAACCCAGAACATCTAAAGCACCGCAGGCCTCACTTGCCTCAGTTAAGGTCAGTGTTCATGATTCAACAATAAGTAAGAGACTGGGCAAACATGGTATCCATGGGAGAGTTCCAAGGCGAAAACCACTGCTGACCAAAAAGAACTCAAAGGCCCATCTCACATTTGCCAAAAAACATCTTGATGATCCCAAAGACTTGGGAAAATATTCTGTGGACTGACGAGACAAAAGTGGAACTTTTTGGAAGGTGTGCGTCCCGTTACATCTGGTGTAAAACTAACACAGCATTTCAGGAAAAGAACATCATACCGACAGTCAAACATGGTGGTGGTAGTGTGATGGTCTGGGGCTGCTTTGCTGCATCAGAACCTGGGCGACTTGCCGTAATTTATGGAACCATGAATTCTGCTCTCTACCAGAAAATCCTGAAGGAGAATGTCCGGCCATCAGTTCGTGACCTTAAGCTTAAGCGTACTTGGGTTATGCAGCAGGACAATGATCCGAAGCACACCAGCAAGTCCACCTCTGAATGGCTCAAAAAAACCAAAATGAAGGTTTTGGAGTGGCCTAGTCAAAGTCCGGACTTAAATCCGATTGAGATGCTGTGGCATGACCTTAAACAGGCCGTTCATGCTCGAAAACCCTCCAATGTGGCTGAATTAAAACAATTCTGCAAAGAAGAGTGGGCCAAAATTCCTCCACAGCGATGTGAAAGACTCATTGCCAATTATCGCAAACGCTTGATTGCAGTTGTTGCCGCCAAGGGTGGCACAACCAGTTATTAGGTTTAGGGGGCAATTACTTTTTCACATAGGGCCAGGTTGGTTTGGATAGCTTTTTTCCCCTTAATAAATGAAATCATCATTTAAAAACTGCATTTTGTATTCCCTCAGGTTGTCTTTGTCTGATATAAATATTTGTTTGATGATCTGAAAAATTTAAGTGTGACAAAGAAGCAACAACAGAAGAAATCTGTGAGGGGGCAAATACTTTTGCACAGCACTGTATATATACACTATATGTTATAATAATATGTTAGAATATGTTGTTCAAAGTCAAATTCACACTACAGGAGTAATTTTAAAAGGCACTGCTCCTTGCAACAGACCGTGTTGTACTACATGCAGATACACAAACTCTCAAACTGAAATCAGAGGCCCTTAATCATCACTACACATTCAAGAATCCTTTACATGCACATCCAAAGGAGCAGTTTACTGTATTGTCTGCAAAACATGTAACCAGCTTTTTATTGGAGAAACAAAAAGACGTTTAGCAGATCGCTTTGTGGAACACCTAAGGAGCATTTGAATCAACATACTGGCATTTCCAGTAGCCAGACACTTTACCAGCAACAATCACACGCTCGAAGAAATCTCTAACTGTGGAATTAGTCAATTCTATGGAACAAATTCCATAGCATTCCAAAGCATTAATGGATAAGTTTAAATAATGCAAGTAATTATTCAAGCTACAATCTCACTACTATTATCACGTAGCATCCTCATAATATGACCTTGAAAAATATACAGAGGTCATGACCTTGGCGACGTCAATGGTGGGTACAGCCATGACCCTTTATATGTGCATATAATATTACATTATTGTATAAGAAGCTCCCCACATAGGTCACGTCTAGAACCCTCATTATCAATGTACCTCTCTGAGCTCCTTAATTTTGGCTCCCTTTACTCCAATAATGGAGCCCGCCAAACTCTGGTGGATCAGCAAACGCAACTCGCAATCAAAGTCCATCCCACTGTATTGCTGGTACTTGGGGGGAAAAAACACAAGCATTGGTTAACTATACACATTTCAACATTGATGTTTTTTTGTCATTACTGACAACCTAACAATTTAAGGAAATTGTAACTTACCTTTATACCAAAATATTATTTTTGGCTAACTGTAACGGTGAAATTATCTAAATCTATTAATTGATTTTTAAAGACACATCTTGTATAGTATTCAACACATCATTGAGGCTTTAACCACCTTGTATTCATTCATGCCCTGAAATTTTCAATACCAAATATTTTAATACTTAACGTGTTAAATGTTAACAAAATCTGTAATTGATAAATAAAAACAGGTTTGAATATTTAGTTACACTAACAAGTGTACAGCCGTCGGAATCTTTATTTGCCACCTAAAACTAACATTGCTGCAAGCAAAAGCCCTGTCTTTCTTCAACAGAATTTTGTGTTAATGCAAGTCTGCGCTTTCATAAGATATATCAAGTACAACACTCGACTATCTTAATTTGACTCTACAATCAGGACAAAGAAAAACATGACTATCTTTTATCTATAACACTGTAAATGAAAGATGAAAATGGCAATGACCATAGGATCATAACAATAGCTCAATGTGTATGCTCAAGCAGTAAATTACACCCATCAGCCAAACATTAAAACCACTGACAGGTGAAGTAAATAACATCAATAATCTCGTTACAATGGCACCTGTCAAGGGGTGGGATATATTAAGCAGTGAGTGAACAGTCCTTGAAGTTGATGTGTTGGAAACAGGAAAAATGGGCTAGCGTAAGGATCTGAGCAACTTTGACAAGGGCCAAACTGTGATGGATAGATGACTGGGTCAGAGCATCTACAAAACTGCAGGTCTTGTGGGGTGTTCCCGGTATGCAGTGTTTAGTGCCTACCAAAAGTGGTCCAAGAAAGGACAACTGGTGAATCTGCGACTGGGTCATGGGCGCCCAAGGCTCATTGATGCGCGTGGGGAGCGGGGGCTAGCCGGTCTGGTCCGATCCCACAGAACAGCTACTGCAGCACACAAATTGCTGAAAAAGTTCATGCTGGCTGTGGTAGAAAGGTGTCAGAACAACGTGCATCGCAGCTTGCTGTGTATGGGGCTGCGTGGCTGCAGACAGGTCAGAGTGCCTATGCAGACCCCTGTCTACCACCAAAAGCGCCTAAAATAGACACGTGAGCGTTAGAACTGGACCATGGAGCAATGGAAGAAAGTGGCCTGGTCTGATGAATCACGTTTTCTTTTAGATCATATGGATAGCCGGGTGCGTCCTTTACCTCGGGAAGAGATGGCACCAGGATGCACGCAAGCAGAAGAAAGCAGAAGAAGGCAAGCAGACGGAGGCAGTGTGATGCTCTGGGCAATGTTCTGCTGGGAAACCTTGGGTCCTGGCATTCATGTGGATGTTACTTTGACACATACCACCTACCTAAGCCTAAACATTGTTGCAGACCAAGTACACCCCTTCATGGCAACGGTATTCCCTGATGGCAATGTCCTCTATCAGCCGGATAATGCGCCCTGCCACACTGCAAAAAATTGTTCAGGAATGGTTTGAGGAACATGACAAAGAGTTCAAGGTGTTGACTTAGCCTTCAAATTCCCAAGATCTCAATCCGATCTAGCATCTGTGGGATGTGCTGTAACAACAAGTCCAATCCTTGGAGGCCCCACCTCGCAACTTACAGGAGTTAAAAGATCTGCTGCTAACGTCTTGGTGCCAGATACCACAGGACACCTTCAGAGGTCTTGTGGAGTCCATGCCTCGGCAGGTCAGATCAGTTTTGACAGCACGAGGGGGACCTACACAATATTATCCAGGTGGTTTTAATGTTTTGGCTGATAGACGCAATTCTGCAAAATTAAATAAAAGCCACGGAAACCCATGACCACTGCCTAAATAATTTCGATGTCAATGTCAAGGATGGCCTTATTAACCAATGCACGTCCTGAAGTCTAAAATTTTGGAAGCAGATGGTGCGTAATATCTAATCTTGGGGGGATTTTATATTGTATACAATGTCTTTTTAAAAGACTAATATTATTACAGACTTACAATGTAATTCCATTACAAGGATGTTTTATATTTTAACGGAATTGTGTTACTTCTGTTAAGCAACTGGACTGTTAGGAGGGACTAGCACTAGGGGTTTTATGTTTCTTTTTTAAATTAAGAAAATAGGAATTTAGATACATGGTTTTAAATTGGAACCATTTTGTAAGATCTAATGTTCTTTACGAATACATAATAAATTTGTGAGGCATCTTCAGAAATCAGGCTTTTGCCATGGGTAAACTAAAAATATGAAGTTCGAAAGGATAATTTGTTTAATGTGTTGAATGTAATTTTTGACAAGAAAACAAAAACAGCTCACCTCCTCCAGGGTAGGGATAATCTTCAACAAGATCTCTCCAACTGTGTCAATGTCCGCGCTAATGCTTAGTATGCTTCACATCAGTCAAGGCACACAGCATGGGGCACATCGGGTGGTTTCAATCCAAGAAAGAGGATGACAGTAGTTCAGAGCATAAAAAATACAATACACTAATAACGCTTAAACATAGAAAATCTGACCCCTTGTTCAGAGGCACATTGTTAAAACTACTTCTCTGTCCTCCGGTCCCATTTTAACATGACATTTTTGGTAAGGGAGAACATGAAATTGTTACTGTCATAAAAAAAAAGAATCGGAGTCAAAGTAAAAACCAAAATACTAGAACATTAAGTGTGTTGGTATTTGTTTGGGGGGGCAAAGGCTAATGAGGTAGGACTGGTAATGGGCCCCAATCATGACAGAGAAAACTAATGACACTGTAGAGCAATGTCGCCTTAAATAAATCATGAACCCTTGCCAGAAATAGAAAACTGTAAATCATAATAATTCATATTAGATTAACCATAAATTAGCTTAACCATGAAATAATTAAAAAGCAGTCTGGGTATGAGAGATAGTCCGGAGAGTCACAGCGGGTTACGCATAGAAAGCTCCCCATTGAACTGTTTTTTTTTGTGCAGTGGGAAGTTAGATACAGGGACCAAATAAAAAATAAATAAATAAAAAACTCAACATTTAAAACAATAAAATGCATACAAAGAGGTGGAGAAATATTATTAACACTGACATTTTTTGCTGCACTATGACAAGGCTGTGATTGATTTTTGCTAGAGGAGTAGTTGAGATCAAACTTAAAATATGTCAATAGAATCACGACCAAGAGGAGAGGGGAAAAACACCAGTATACCGATATGAAGGTGAACAATGTGGAAGGAATTGCTATAAATACAACACGTTTAGGTGACTGGCACTCGAACAGAGATTGGTTAAAACACAAACTGAGCATATTCTGGAAAAACCATGACAATAACAAAGATTCCGTTTTTTTACTTTAAAGTTAATATTTATAGGATGTCACACAAATCAATTTCTAAGTAGGTTTGAGAACTATTACTTAAACAACGGCTGGATTGTTTTATATTTTATTTCCTGTATTCAGGCAGTGAGAGGGAGGAGCTTAGGGACATACCGCTCAGGCCCACTGCTGTCTGGGACTGACACACTGGCATTGTACTGGGCGTGGAATAGGCAGGGGCCAGGGCCATTCGAACACACAGATGTCAATCAAGTAAGGCGACCATTTAGGGACAGGGGCCAGGGCACGATAATGGGATGGGCCAACCAGGGATTCAGGTGGGCGGGCGCAGGAGGGGCCATCCAGAACATGGGCAACAGAGGAGGAAGTGGGCAAAAAAGTAACAAATAAAAAAACAAGGAAGGGGGAAGAAGGAAGGGGGAGAGGAATACATTTTAATAAAGGCTCTAAACTTTGCCATTTTATGTTATTTTCTTGGTGTTGAAAATGTGTTTTCTGGTATTTCAAAGAGGTGATGAAATTTAAGTAAACGTTGGCAATGGTATACTTAAAGAATGGAAGGGCAGACAGTTAATTTTGTATTGCATAACTTCAAAATACAAATGATGCTATCTCAATAACCCTCAATCCCAAATTAACAGCATCAACAATCTTTGAGATAATTTTACTATCATTTCTGTTTATAAAATCAGACTGTAGTTTAGTTTATTCGTAAAATAAATTAGCCTACTCAAACTTGTATGTTTCCCTAAAGTAGATGAAAGAAGAGGGACTTGAATTGTGCAGTTTAATTATAATTTTCTGAATTTCAAACAAATGTAAGAAAAGGAAAAAAAATATTTCTGTTAAGAATATTTCTCAGTAGTTCATAGTTAACCTAGGGGTAGAAATGCAAAGTTGTCGTCAGATTCACTCAACATAGATCAAGAGACGCATTACTGAATATAAAACTTTAGTTGGAATATGAAAGAATGCAATACGTTTATACCCGTTTTGCTATAAAGGACTAAGAAACATATATATGTACTTACGTCTGTACGAAGAGCTTTGATGTTTTTCCCAGCCTTGCCTATAACAGCTCCTGCATTCTAAAGATGTAGAAAGTCAGACATGGAAAGGAGATGGGTCTCATTAGGTAATAGTTGGTTGAAGTAAACTAGGATATATTACATTGCATCCATAAAAAAAGACTAACTTCTGTAAAGTTATGAAAAATATTGCTTAGCAAGATTATTCTTCAATTGGCAAAATAATAGTTGTGTGTCATAAGGGAGCAAAATAGGGTAACTGATCTCTATATTTTACGAGAAACAGTAAAAGAAAGTAGATTTTACAAGGGCATAATGCGACTGGTGGTGTTTACATGAGTCAGTTGGAATTGTAAGCCTTTGTGCAGTTATAATGCCTAACTTATTAATCTATTATTTAATGGAATGGGCAAGGGCTGAGAAAAACAAACAAACTAAAAAAAAATATATGGGCTGTCTTGCGATTAAAAAATGTAATCGCAATTAATCGCATGGGTGTCCATAGTTCCTCGCAATTAATCTCAAATTCTTTTACCTGTTCAAAATTGAACAAAAATTAAATTTTTCATGTTTTTTATACTCTTATCAACATGGTGAGAGAGGACAAAATATGCTTGCTTTATGCAAATGTATTTATTGTTGGAAATCAATTAACTACACAAAACAAATATTGTCCAGAAACCCTCACAGTACTGCATTTAGCATAAAAAAATATGCTCAGATCATAACAAGGCCAACTCTGCTAAATTTTACATTACTAAGTAATGTGTGTATGACTAAGTATCCCACACAATGTAGTGTGCTCAAACTTTTTTTTAAGTTTAAACGCAAAAAAGACTGAAACAATCCATGTCAAGCATTTACCAATATGCTCAAATCACTTAATTTCTTGACTTGACTGTTGAGGTCAGAGGCCTGTTCAAAAAAGCGTGCTAAGAAAAGTTGGCATTAAAGTCCTAAACCTGACTTGACAAATCGGTTGGGGCTAAAAAGGTTCCATAAAGGTAAATTCAAGCTCACGCAATCAGGCTAATTCAAGATGTATTGAAGTAGTATTTAGTATTCTTGAGCAGGTGTAGTTAGGGCGCCAAAAATCAGCCGAAGAAGAATATGACTTCCCGATAATAATGTGTGTGTCATCACTGACGCATCACATTATTAGAAACCTATCAATTAACACAATACAGCTCAAATGTCCGTTTGAGCTGTATTGTGTACATATTGATAGGATTCTAATGTAGTGTGTTTAAGGTAAACTTAGGCCAGTTCACTTGTTTTGTGTTTTGTTTGTTTTCACAAATTAAGATCTATGAGTCAGTATTATGGATAAGCCAGCTAGCGTTTCCTGACAATGTTCCCCTATCCCGCAATGAATTCAACAGCGGCGCGAATTCCATTTGTACAACAATACTGACGGGACTAGGCTCCTCATCTAGATAACGTTGCGAACGTTACCATTTTGCCAACGATTAACAACAAAAGTTTCATAGTTTAATTTTCTTCATGCTAAGGTAATAATTAGCAAGGGAAAACTGTCATAACCAATGTCATAATTAAAGATTGTGTTTTGGATTATGGATTTGTAGATATAAAATATACTCCCATCTATATCGTCACTAGCTGTTTTAATAATTTACTGTTGAGATGAAGTTATGAATGGGTGAGAACAACTCATTGTCTCGTATTTTTTATTTTGTTTTGTTTAAATTGTGTCCACAATGTGATGTTTGAATGTTTTGTCTTTTGTGTGGACCCCAGGACGAATAGTTGATACTGCGGTAATAACTAATGGGGATCCTTAAAAAACTAAACTAAACTGTTCACAATCACATCACCTGGGTACTTTGGGTTGTTGTGGGTTATCTGTACCGGCATGTTTTGGGAATCTGTACTGTGTTGCTTTGGGTACTTTAGGGTTGTTTTGGGTATCTGTACTGTGTTGCTTTGGGTACCTTAGGGTTGTTTTGGGTATCTGTACTGTGTTGCTTTGGGTAATTTAGGGTTGTTTTGGGTATCTGTACTGTGTTGCTTTGGGTACCTTCGGGTTGTTTCGGGTATCTGTACTGGCATGTTTTGGGTACTTTCGGGTATCTGTACTGGCATGTTTTGGGTACTTTCGGGTTGTTTTGGGTACTTTTGGATTGTTTGGGGTGATAAGCACGACCCGGCTTGAAAGCATTTAATAGGAATATGAATTTTAATAGATACAGATCGCAGCAGAATAGCTGGCATGGTTGAAGGCTAGAGCTTGTCATTTATAGCTTCAGGTTTCGATTGGAATAAATTTAGGAACCTGGTGCAGAGGTCTGTAGACCCCAAATTGGAACCGGTAAGGGGTAAGGTCATTGAACCACTTAACATTTAAAGAAGTCCGTCTAACACAGTAGGTAAGGAGCAAGTGCCATCCCCCTGTTCTTTTCTAAACGTTTGTTTCAGTTAGTTAGGCAGACTTTCTGTTTCTGATATTCATTTGAATGTAGCCTTAACCACATTACTCAGTCTGGTTTTAGTGCTTTGATTTGGCACCGCTCTTGTTTTTTGATCCCTCACCCATTGTAAATAGTTGTACATAAATTGAAAAATTGTCACATTGTACACCTAGAAAAAACTTGTCACCTAATTCACTGTTGTCCTGTTTTTGTGCTCAAAAAGCAATCACTGTGTTATTTTTCCATCTTACTTGGCAAAATTAGTTGGAGACGTAACAAGTGCGCTATCAAGGGTAGCAGTGTTAATATTTCTGATGTTTCTACTACCTCCTTCTTCCCAAGTACCTGATAAGCGAAACTCACTGCCCTCTCCCCAGTAACCAACTTAAAACGCTCTGCAATTTTCACCAACTGCTCACATGAACAGCACTCCACACACCTCTCTAACTCTGCTGTTGTCATGGGTGTGGTGATAAGAATTTTGAGAAGACTACCCGCCCTGCAGAATTTAACAGTCAATTATCTTTGATAACATGTGCCTGCTCTTCTCCACTTCTTCATTGTGTTTCCTCACCCCAATCCTGTGGCTGTCCAGTTGTGTAGCATAGTTAACTCTGCAGAGTATGGCTAGCTAGACCATATTCTCCATATCATGTCCCCTTGAACTATTTAAAAAGATGTTTAGGTAAAAAAAACAGAACACTTTCCACCAGGGAGAGGCAGGGAGGGCGACTCCCTCTATTGGCCACCACTGGTGTTAAATGTTCATTTAAGTTCAGCAATTTAGCGTCTCATTTGGTATTATTATGAAATTGTTGTATTTTATCTATGCTTTTTTTTTTTAAACGTGATATCGGCCATCTGCCGTCCTGCTCTCTAAATATCGGCATGAGTCATTGAAAAACCCATATCGGTTGACCACTAATTCTGGCACTGTATTTGGGCGTAATCAAACAATGAGGAGAGTTTCTTAGTACAGCATTTTTTTTTATATAAGGATAGATAATTGCATAAACAAAAAATAACAAATAGCCAATTGGCAAGAACTGACTTTGCTTTGCAGGAGGACACGAAGCTCCACAACCTCGTCAGAGTTCCTTGAACGCTTGAAAGACTGTTCCTCATCCATTTCCTCTGCAGGACGCTTACCTGACAAGTAAACTCAAATTAGGGACCTAACAATACATTGTTAATAATACCTGGGTGCAAAAAAGTTCCATAATTCTAAGGGTTATTTCACAGAAGGACAACTGGTACAGGAATGTATTTCAACAAAGTGTAATTAAGGAGACTTATCCCTGCTGCCTTCAGTGGAGGTGCTGTTTTCACTTGTTATGATTATTTATTCTAGACCATCTTCTAACCCTGCAGTTTATACAAATCAACCAGTAATGTGCATTGATACATGTTAAAGACGGTAAAACTTACCTTTCTCTGGGTTTATGAGGGAATAAATGGACAGAATGAGCTTTAAGCAAAGTTTCAGCCTGGTAACGTGTTGTAATAATGTGTTCACTTCTTATTTTGGTTGGCTAGACCATTTCTTATCACAGCTTTAAAGGCATTTGGTTGCACAGATTTATTATTTCATGTAGTTATACAGGGTCAACTGACAGACCACGTCTTTTTTGCAGCAGTGCCCTGTTAAACAAGGCACAAACTGAAAAATGAAACAAAATAAAATAAAAACGCACAGGGAGAGAGGAGAGAAACAACACAATGTAGCCACCTTCACAGAAACAGCAAAGACAATTGAGCAAACGGCTTAAGGAATTTGTGGTGGAGGTACCAGTTGGACAACAAGAAGAGGGAAATGAGATGGAGTGTAGAAGGTTGTATTTAGCACCATTAATGCTGGACTAGGAGAAATGTCAGCAAAATTTTATGAAAGAATTAAAAGAAACTTTGTTCAGGCCCTGTGTACTCTACATCCAGGGAGTGAACACTTTATGGATGGGGAGAAAGTAAAACCCCTACAGGACTTAACAGGGAGTACAATCAGGCATAGTTCAAAGTTGCAAAAGAGTTTCTGGTGAATGAACCCTGATTGCCCTATCCATCCATCCATCCATCCATCCATTAGCTATACCGCTTATCCTTTGCAGGGTCGCGGGGGGGGGCTGGTGCCTATCCCAGCCGACACAGGGCGAGAGGCGGGGTACACCCTGGACAGGTTGCCAGTCTATACAGGGCTAGGATTGCCCTACTAAACTCCATTGAGGGGCCCCAATCATTTCTTGCGATGAGGTTCTAAATTCTGCCTAAAGCCCCAGCTCATTGCAGCTCACACGTCATCTACCCCAGTATTTGTATTGCTTTGAAAACTTTTTTTTTTTGTATGCCATTTTCCCCCCTGGCTCCACTGTTAATGTGATGCTGCCAACCCTCAAACATGGTTTATACAATAGTTACCTATATTTATAGTGGCATCTTTGGTTATGTTGCTTCTACAAAAAAAATAGTTAAGCACTACGATAATAGGCAGTTGTGCTATTATTCATAATTACTCAAATGCTGCTTAAATAGGCCTAGAATATATGTAAAATATCTGGTACCATTTGCTGATTGTAATTGAGATGGCAGTCGTTTTGTTAGTTTTTCTTATCACCTATACTTGCCACAGTAATTTTGAAGCTGCATGCACTAATAAAAACCGAGCCATCTTAAAACAGTAAGATCTATTCTTATTCTTGTCTTCCATTCTAATCTTGTGGATGCAGGCTATTTGGATAGTCCTCGAATCATTTAGCCTGTGGATTTTATTAAGCAATGCCATGAAATTGTGTGCCCCTGTGACAATTTCAGATGCCCCCTAAGATTATTTCATCCTGGAACAGGGTTTGTTCACATAACATATTTTCTAAAGTATCAGAGGGTACCCCAAGAATAAGTACTGCCACGTTTTTTTTTATTTTGGCATCGTCTTGTTACCGAAGTATCAGTTCTCGTGACATCCCTACTCCAAACAATCCACTGTCTCCACCAGACCTTACAAGGGGGTCCTCCTTCCCTTGAGCCAAACTATTGATCGGACTTTGCATTTAACTAGGTCACACAGGGAAGTCCATTTATAGCGAATAACATTAGTTAGCCATTTGTATTTGATATTTTATAGATCAGTATTTGAATTTTAACAGTACCTCTTACAATAGCTTGCACAATAAAAATAAGGCATACCGGTGTCAAACGTAACCACACTAAAACAACCAAATATATAAAAACCATATTATGCTGAGGGTGGAGAATATAATGCAAACCCTTATTCGTAATTTCTAGCTCTTTCAGTATTGTGATACTATAAGCAATGTGCAAAATCTGTCCCAAAGAAAAATATTGCATGCAATATAGCATGCCCTAGCAGCTTCAACACATGCTATCCCCTACTAGCTTGGTAACTGCAGCCTTCCACAATATTAACTATGCTTTGTTAAATGCGTATATATTATATAAATTACTTATTGATATTCACATTGCCGGTGGAACGCGCGCACCACCCAGGTATAAGAATATTATGGATCAGATGACATAATATTTGTCACAGTTGGTGGAACATTTTCTGTTAAAACATTTTTATTTGATTTAGAAGATTTCATGTGATTTGATTTAATACCTATATGTTGTCAAAAACTCACAGGGAATTATGGGGCGGGGGGACAAGGGTTAAAACCTGTCGAACATGACAAAAATGTTGAGTAATTGTATCATTACAATTGTCTGCTAAGGCAGGCACCACAACATTTCAATACCTTCCAAATGCTACAATTTACCATTGGTTTCTGTGTTGCTGAACAAGGCCTCTTCTTGTTGCTCAATTTCTGCCTCCATTGTTAGATAGCAGCTGTTGGGGAGGGCAGAGCACCTAGATCCTGAGAGCAGTTAGAAGATGGAAGAGCCAGAAAAAAAAGTAAGGGAATGCAAGCATAGGGATTTCAGAAAAAAAAAAGAAATGCTTCAATGATACCATTGAGATTAATAATCTTTTTCAAGGGAGATCTGGCCAAGACCTGCAGCAGCATACACACATAAACAACACTCAGACAGGCAGATGAGTTGTTGGTGAAAGGTTCTTAAAAAAAAAAAAAAAAAAGCAGCATCTGCGTTTTCACTACACAGCCTGTCTCTATATGTCAACTACGATAGGCTGCATTGAATATCCAATAGGAATTTCCTAGCTATATTTGCCAGGATGGTGAAACTGATTTTGTCCGCTCAGTAATGGAGTGTCGTTTTGGTTTTTTAGTTGGAACACGTCTGTGACTGAAGTTCAGCTCACACGTAATCGCCATTTTTAACTAGAATGTTCCTTTAAAAACGGACTTTCCTGCTGATAATCAAAACTACAATTTAGCTAAAGTATTGGACGTTGATATGGTAAAATTGTCCAATACCTGATCAGAGTACTGGATCAGCCTAATATAGATATCAAGTAGTATCAGTGCATCTCTAACTATAGATAGATGATGCACAGCACAAAAATCCTAAGTAGTGTTTATCATCCAAAAAAACGTATCTTCTCTAGAGCAAAGAATCTTTTGTCTTTTTTATTAATGATTTTATAAACGATTGATTGACGCACCCCCACGTCATCCAGCTCCAACGAGTTAACAGCAGTTAGTACTTTGGCAACAAAGCATACATCACAAAAAGATAGGCTACTATGGTTGTTTTTTGTATGTAACATCGAATAAATATTATGGTCTGTTTAAATAAACTAGTTAATCTTTGTTTTAGAGGTTGATATCTTTACCACTAGACACTGAAAATTCTATAATTGGGTGTTTTGAACAGCCATATTGCTCAAGGAATCCATAAACATCGATATACTGTTAGCCTACCTTTGCTTAAGTTGGGAACATGCATTCCATTCAGAGATCAAACTGCTACTTTGGGCGTCATGACATAATATTGCAAATAAAGCTAGGCTGATTATGTTAATTATTGCTATAACTGGAAATAGTCAGTACAATATATTTTGGGGCATTTATTTGACAGATGAGTAAACTAGCCAATTTTGGTTGACATTAAATTTCTTTAACATTAGCTTATTATAACCAAAAGATTTAGCAAAAAAAATGTTAGCTTGTCACTAGGTTTATTGAAAATGTTGTCAATTATTTAATTATAATTTATTAGATAATTTTATAGACAGCAGGGGGTGACTTTCTTTTGATTGTTGCACACCATCTTTAGATTACTTTTGGTGTGTGGTGGTGACCTTCTGGGTTTCCATCAAAATTAACTAGTCCAAAACATTTTTTAAAAAATGACAAGAAGCCAATTAAGACACTTTACATGAACAGTCAAATTTTGCTATCTCAAATGAACCCAGTGCATATCAGCATTGTTACTGCAGGGCTGCCAACGTCTCAAAAAGCCTGTGTGTGAGAGACAAGTACAGTTGTGTACGCGCGCACTGCACGGCAGCAATTTATTTTGGAGCTCAGGGTCGTCACCGCACGCGACAAACGTTTAGTCATATTTCTTTCTTCAAGTACAAAATCTAATATTTACAGCCGTTTCATAAGTTCTAATTAGGGCTGCCAACTTCTCAGAAAGCCTGTGCGTGCGAGACGAGCACAGTCGTGTGCGCATGCACTGCGCGGCAGCAATTTATGTTGGAGCTTGGGGTCATCAGCGGGCAGACAGTGTAGCTTGGTGGGTGTGCAACCTCCTACATATGCTGAGTTTTATTATTATGTTTGTAATATTATTATGTTAGTAATCACAAGAATTTCCGTAGTGTAATAATGTTTTTGTTGAGAAGATAACGCTTTGTTCCAGCAAGCAAAAACACTATTTGGTACATTCGTAACAAGTAGACACAGACGTTGCATAACTTTATAGAACATTTACCAGATTTACCAGTACCACATGCTAGTAGTCCGTCATTTTTTTTTCTGGAATCAAACATGTTTCAATGACCGATTGATTTTATCCTTCAGTCTGAATTATGTTCAAATCATCTGGTTTGTGTAGTCCCAAACGCACCCTCTCCAGTTTCTCATTTAGTGGCAAAGTAGGCCTACTAAATGAAGGCTAATGCTCAGCAAATAATCAACAATTGAACTTGCGTTAGCTATAGAATGAATCGGCTTTGTAACTAGTTTAATAAAATGGCAGGTCACGCCACCCCATTTCTCTAATCACCTGTAGAGGCAGACGCAATTTCCCCCCGCTGCGCCAGATCATTTGTGGCAGGGTTTCTCTGCTCATGGTAGATATCCTAAATACCTGAACGTATTTTTTCTTCTTCACATTTTCTGAATTACGTAATATTCTGCGGGCTGGATGGGAAGCTTTGGCGAGCCAGATGTGGCCCACGGGCCGCCAGTTGACGAACCCTGTCATACTTATAAGCAGCACCAATAGCACAGACAATTAGTAATCACAAATTGCAAAGCACATAAGACAAGTAAATACACTGGAACTTACCTAAATGTATTTTGAGATGAAAGGCTTGACAATTATGGGCAACTCCAAACTCCTATTGAGAGACAGAAAGAGATATTGATTACCTAAATTGATGGCAGAAAAAAAAACATTTCTGATCTAAAAAAATAAATATGTATAGGATAACCAACGCATGGAGAGTTCCTAAGTATGGAAACAGAATTTCACAAATCAACATGATTGACATTGCCTTGAATTGCCCTCGAAGCCCTCTAAAATAATCATTGCAAAAGACCACAGCAGCTATAAAACCTGGAACCTTTCTCACTGATATAATTTAAAATAATTTATATTTACATTTAAATAATTCAACTCAGTGCAAAACCTGTTTTTGGCATAACAGTTTTTAAATCCAACACTGGATCAAAAGCAGATAAACAGCAGCAAGTACAGCTTGATAATGTTTAAGTCACACATGCCTTAGTTGGTGACTAACATTAAAGTCTGGATTGAAAAATGTACCTTTAGTACCCGATCATTTTACTTGGGTCAGAATACGGAATGTCAAAGGAGGAAGACAGCGCACAATTGCCTTTGGTGAGAAACAGTGTGTATTCAGGTGAGCCTCCAACTGAGCAAATTATACCGTGTGTTTGACGGTCTGACTAATCCTAGCGCTGACCAGAATTCTAACAATAGCAAACACTAATACAATAAGCCGCATAAAGTGATATTATGGTAGACAGGGAGAATTCAGACACGCAAAGACTGATTAATGGGGAAATCACAGCTATTGTGGTAAATATGTGAATATCCTGCTGATAGATCCTGTTTCCCATATATTATACTTCAAAATCCACCAGCCTTTAAAAGCCAGAATGTGAGATAAGCGTAATTTGGGACCCTAATATGAAAAAGTAAACAAATACATCTCGAGACTTACAATTGTTTAATCTGCAAGTCTAGAAAAAAGCTCATGCTGAAGATGGGAAATGTTTTTGCTGACAAAATTTGTCCTGTTCGCCAATCACAAGCCACCATTCATTCATTATGCAGGCAACAGTGTTCCATCTAATGGTGCACTTTGTTTTGCAAGCTTCTGAAAGTAAGATAGGGCTATGTTCAGAACCACCTACTTAAATACTATACACTACTCATATCCAGGGTTGGGGGGGAGGGGGAGGTAATTTTCAAAATGTATTCCGTTACAGATGACTAATTATCTCCTTCAATTTGTTATTTGTAATATAATCCAATGGATTACAAAATCTCAGTAGCGTAATCAAAATAATTTGTCATCAAAACAGCTCTGATTTTCAAAAGGCAGTGAGTGGACGGCTCAATTCGAGCATGTAAAGGCCAGACGCAAGTAATTTCAAATTGAATTGGGGGCATATTGCATCCAAAACCAATTCGTTTTTTATGTATTTAAAATGTTCTCACAAAAAAAAGGTTTGTTTAGGCAAAATAAATAAAACGAGAGGTATGCCTCCAAGGTGTTGGCTAAATAGGGAATTTCCGTTCTTATTCCCTTTCCTCTTAATATTTTTTTTTTTTTGTTAAAGGTAGTTTTGTATAGTCGAAAACAAATCTTACTGTCATCGTATGCGTGCCACCGTTTTTTTTAAAGTCTATGGGCAAAAGTAGGGATAAAGTTATTAGGGTGTATAGACTTGTGACTCAGCGCTAACAAATGGACACGGTCTTGTCTTCCTTAACCATCTGTCTCTCACTCACGCTCACATTGTTTTCCAAGTCATATTTCATTAAAAACACTATTCGGGCTACAAACATTCGGAGTTAATGCCCCTAATGAATGACCTTATATAGGGGCAGGCTGACACCTCGAACTCAACGCAGTTAATGATGACGGCCGGTTGATTTATCAAACGTTCGGTATTTTGAGTTAGAGGAGTAATCCTATCCTCTGCCCTGTTTGTCGCTCTGCCAAGGAGAAAATACTGTACTCTGCTGTTTATTTGACTGTCATTAGTTCGCGACAACCTTGACTTGGCTGATTTCATGCCCTGCCTTTTTCCAGTTGAGCAAAGTGGGTGGAGTGGATGACCGTTCATTTGAGTTTAGTAGGGCGGACATTGAGACAGTCGAGAAATAATTGACTTTGGACTTCCGAGGTAAATGGAATGCAGCATAAGTTCGCTAGGTTGAGGTTTTGCTAAGTATCGGTCCCTTCTCGATTAAAACACGCAAGCAAAAAAAGAAAATAAATACTTAGTAGCACACACAGGTGGGCAGTTAAACACATTTTATTAGTCAAAAAGTACCTACTTTACTTTTTTTGTGCGCCTTCAGCTCTTTATCGTTCTATTGTCTTTTTTGTAGTCATTTTAAGATAGGTTACAGTAAGCATGTGCAGAGCCAATGTGAAAAAGAAAAAAATCCCTTTATTATTTTTTGGGAGGGTGGCGTCATATTAGCATGTCAACCTAAAACATTGATAAGAAGCTATGAGCTAGGCAACTGCAAGGGCATTTTGATACCAAAAAATCTAGCTACATGATTATGAACTAATTCATTCAAGTATTTATGTAAACAATGTGGTGGAATCATGTTTCTGTGAAAGCAACGCACCCTGCTGCTAACGTTTACTCCTGCGCTTGCTGCTGTGCTGTAGGCTAATCTTCATTATAGGTTACATAACTTAGGCCTAAACAATTTCAACGATATCTATCTAAAATATATCCTTATCTTACAGCTTGTAGTCACGGCAAACGTTAGTTGGCTAACTTATGAATTTAACAATGAGTCGGCGACTGGTTAACAGTCTTTTTTGGTTTAGAAGACGTGACCTTAGCTTGTTAATAAGCTAACAGTGTTAGATAGAGCGGAGATTCTGTCCAGCGAATCCCCTATCGTTGTTATCTATATTCACGTCTTTATACGAGCAGGGTGTGCAATGCTAGTGAAGTGCGAATAATTTTTTTATGTCTGATCGCTTGGATTGGCTTGAACTTGAACAAACATACAACAATATGCTTCAGCTGACCAATCAGAGCAGACTGGGCTCGATGGGAGGGGGGCCTTAAAGACACAGGAGCTAAAACGGAGCGTTTCAGACAGAGGGTGAATGGGGGTGCTGCAGACCCAGGCAGTTTGGAAAAAATAAATTGTTTTTTGAACATTAAAATGCGTAAACCTATTCTAGTAGAACTCTTAAATAAAGTTATGAACCTGAAAATTTGCATAATAGGGCCCCTTTAATCTACCTCCAGTGACTCAGTAAACGTAGTTGAACAGTCCCTCTTCTTCAGCTGGGTTATTGGATAAGGAGTTATCAGTCTGCCAACTTATGCAGGGTGCATAAGGGTAGCAATTAAATTATTGAGGAGGACCATCAGAGATGGTTAATGGTGGTTGATATTGTGTTTGTGAGCGTAGGGGCGAATTGTTTATCGGGATGCCATATAGAGTGCAGTAAGGTTAGCATAGTAATTAGCCAGCTGTTGAACGGCAAGTGCTACAATCGGGAGGTAGAAGAGGAAACAATACATTCTTTTTAGAAGCCTGATTTACCTCCATCAAATAGTAGTTTTTGCACAAAACAGATTAGACTGTTACTCATTTCTAAATCATAAACAGGAAATGGTCACGGCCTGAAGGCCTCAACCACTAGGGGGCTGGGCTGAACAGGTTAAAGGACTGCGTTTGTAGTGTGAAACATTCGCGATTTCAAAGTGCACGTTTTTAATATTGTAGACTTTATTTAGGTAAACGACCATATAACTGTAAAGGCAATGAGTTTTTCAAAGTTCAGGAGCATTTCAAATATTTCTTTCACGATAAAAAAAGTAGACTAATGTCAAAGTTGGCCATAGGAGGTTTTGCCTTTTAAGACCGCTGTTGGCTGCACGGAAGTATCAACTCGGTAAAATTTTAAATATTTTTTTGACACTAACACTATAATTTAGACATAACAATTTATTATTTTTTTATTCACAAATGTTTACAAAATAACATAAAATCTGAAGATTTTAATGTCTAAATCACTTTATTTAAAAAAAAAAGGGGATATTATTTTGTCCTGCCTACCATTTGTAGCATGAATTTGCCTGAACTGAAGCGACTATTTGTAACTTGAATTTGCCTGAAAAAAGGTAACTGTTTCCACTTCCTGTTTTTTACAGCTCCATATAATAGCGATTTGTTTACCTGTAACATCGAGAGGGGAGAGCAAACCTACCGCACCATATAGAAATAGGGGAGTTTTTTGAAGACCTATTCACCTACTATGATTAAAAATGTATTCAAAATAAATAAATTAAATCTAACACAAATCGCCTTTGACGATACGGCAAATCAAACACATTTCACTCCAATTAACTTCTGTAATTTTAACAAAGTTATGGTTACATTGATCAACAACTTCATTTAGTAGGCTACATTAGGCAGGTCTATGCAAGAGTTGACAATTTTTTTTAGAAAGTGACAACCATTAGGTTAGACGAAAGATACGAAAGTAACGTTGACTAGTGGCAATCTACGTAGCACGCTAGCTAGCTAGTTACAATACCTAACGCTAACAACAATGTAACTACCGTGCTAGCTGGGAGATCAAAGTGTACGTAGGCCTGGGCACACCAGTATGTTTATGACAAACATTTTCTGTAATTGATCATATCTTCAGTTAAAATAAATATACGGAAGCACAAACCGTAACGTGGGGCCTACACTTCGTTTTTCTTCCGCTCCAAGTCTGATTGGTGTGAAAGACAACTACGCTGATTGGTGGAAATTACTTCTTCACCGACTACTTCTCTTCATTTCGGTAGATTACAAACTAGACGTATCACGGTTCTTCTTTTTTAGGTTTATTGGCGGTTGGCAAACAACATATTGTCGAATTACCGCCGCCAACTGGTATGGAGTTATATGGATCTGGCATGGATACGGATCATATCTTGTCAATCCTATTAATATCATATTGGTCTACGGAAATAGGTTTTGCTAACGCTCATATCCGGAGTTCCTTTGTATAATATTTATCAGATCAAAGTGTATTTTTCTCTCTTTGAGATTTTAATGGCTTCAGCCAGGTGAGTTTTCCCCTTTAGCTTTAACAACATCAGTGATGATCTTACAGAAATGTACCTGAACTGTGACAAGACCAACACAGAGACAATCATGAAGAGGAGCGCTGTCTTAGTTGCAGCTACAGTGAAAACGAAATGTATGACTTGGAAAATGAAATTGATCCAGTAAATAACTGGTTCTGTGATATCAGCAACACTTGTAAAAAATTATACAATGGACCAATATTTGCAATATTTGACCAAACAAATGACAAATAATCACATGCTCTGGACTGAAGTGGTAAAAAACCAAAATTTGAGGAAAAACTAGTTCGTTTCATTTACATGAACTGACTCGAATGATTCGACTCATTCAAAAGAATTAAACTGCACATCACCAGCTGTGTGTGTAGGGCCTGGCTAAGGGCTATAGCCACGGGTCTTTTTTCTTTAGCCACAGGTCTTTATTTTACTGCCAAATATAAAATTTTATGAATATGAACAATGAGAATTTTTTAAAAGCTTAATTTAATCAGGAGTGTGACCTCGTACAACCACCCAATCATTTGTCATTACAAACACGCGCGCAGCTAACGTGACACACACACAGAGTTGCCGAGTGCCAACACCTGTGAATGAGCAAATAGCAAAAAAGAATAGGCACAAACAATTAAAAAGGAAATGTTAACATATTAGATACGGCTTCCGCTTTAGCCAAACAGCGAACACATCATAATCATTTTCGAAATTGAACTTTATGAAACTTTTTAATACTCTCTTATAATAGCTAATTAGAGATGCAGAAGCACAATATATTAGAGGCTTTCCTTTAATAATTCAGTTTCACACAATTCTAAAATTATATTTAGACCTATACTTAACGCTACTCAGACTTTATAAAAACCTTTAAAAAAATCGAAGCTGTGCGTTTTGGTGGCATTCTCACTGGTTCCAGGATGAAGAAATACCAGTACAGTGTTGAGTTGCGAATTGTTATACAATATTTAAAAAATAAATCTGTCTTTTTGTAGATATGGGCATAAGACACTTTTTAACTAAGAGATGGCAGCAAGGAAGCACAGGAGCAGAGGCAGAGAACACAGGAGAATTACAGGATGAGCACACAGGAGGAGCGAAGGCAGAGGGGAAAGGAGGAGTGCATGGAGAAGACACAGGAGGAGAACAGGGAGGCAAACAACACAGGAGAACAGGCAGACAGGATGAGAACAGGCAGGCCACATAGAAGGAGAACAGTCAGACAACATAGGAGGAGAACAGGGACAAAAACACAAATAAATGAGGCTCACACAAAAGATGGAATTGACAGCATAAACCCAGCATATTTTTATTCAGTTGAATAATTTTTTTTATGTGTAGTACTGTGCCTAATATTACATATGTTTTTCACAGTTACTTTCTCACGAAATACCCAATTTTTTGGCAGGATTTATTTGTATACTTGATTTTATTTAATACAGTCGACAGACTTCATGATACCATTGGCTAATGAATTAATTAATTTATAAAAGAATGAATTCCTAACAATTTGTGAGCTATTCATCTCTTTAGGGCTCAACCTCGGGTGTTTCGAAGGTCTAGACACGCCCCTGCACATCAGAAGATTTGGCCCTACCTTTCCGGTCCAAAATTCAGTTCAGTAGGTGGCGGTAATGCTACAAAATTTGGTTGCAAACAGCCGATTAAAATTATAAGAATAAGAGAAAGATTTGGCGCTGGAGACTGAAGAGCCTAGACACACTAGTATCCGAGGTTTGTAAATTAGTGTATGTTTTTGTTTACTTGTCGAAGGTGATGTTAGTTGCTACTGCTGGGGTTGTAATGAAGTCAGTTTCTTCAGCGGGAAAACACGTTCTTCGTCATAACGATAAACTCGTTTGACTGATAAATTTGGGTTATCTGCTAGCAATCATTCACTTTAGTGTGAACAGCTAGATGTGAATTGCCTGGATCTTAGCTAACGTTGTTATATACTAGTATACTTTCGCATACATGTGTTCGCATGTTAAAGTGTAGTAGCCAGGTGCAGGACAAACACAATACTACAATTACAATACTATAGTAGCCACTAGCCAAGGTAAGCGTTTTGGCCACACTGTAGTCCCAATAGTAGTAGTGAGGAAAGCTGCGATGCGTACTGTTTTGAATTGACACATAACGTTTTTGTTGATCTGACTCTTAATGTATGGCCCTAATGTAAGATTTGGAATATTTCTTTGTCTAGCATTGTTTTAGCATTTTGTACCAACAACATGAAAAAGTTGATCCAAACTTTAAAATCCTTAATTTTAAGCAGATTGATCATAAGAATATGTTTTATATAATATCAAACGATTGAGGAACTGATTTAAACATATATTCTTAAATCACTGGCAATTAAATCTTTCCATATTCGTACTGTTAATAATATAGAATATTGTAATTTCAAAACAAGCCTCTGTGGTTGACGGTGGACTTACTGGTAATACTCTATATTTTTTATGGGACGGCCACGTCCAGCACTCCCATGCTGCGTTTCAATAGTAGTTCCACTCCCCCCTCATTTACTGAAGCCCGGTTTATACTTCTGTGGAGGAGCACGTAAACGTCTATGCGTAGTTTGGCAGAGAAGGGGTTTCTGGGAAAGCGTAGCTCACCGAGGCCCGCCGAGGTGTTGACGGGGAGTGCTCCCAAATCCTAACAGCGCATTGCAGAAAGTCGGACAGCTCTGCTTGTTTTAAACATTTTCTAAAAATAAACTTCATTTGATTTGATATAAGAAAATATGAAAAGCAGTGAGCAGCCTTCAGCCTCTTTGTTTATACTTTCGCGGGACGTTCATGGAAGTTTCCGTGTCTCTGCTTCTTCTACTTTTAGACTTACGTTTGCACAGTAGTTTGCCTACATACTTCAACGTAAGCGCCAAATGAACGTTTACGTTCCCTAACGCGCTCACGCAGAAGTATAAACCAGGCTTCACGCGCTACCATAATTTCACTACTATTCGCGGTAACTAGTAAAGTAACGCGTTAATATTCACATTTGAGTAACTAAATTACAGTTACTAAAAATGTAAATGGGGCCGTTACTAATTACTGTTATTTTCCCCGATATTGTGCATTTTGTCGATAGCAAATTAGTATTTTTTTTGCCTCCTGGTCACTCTTTACTGTTTATGCTCAAATGTAACTCTCTCCTGTTTATATTTCTGCGTGCAGTTCGGGAGCTCACCGTTATATATAGCCCCCCTTCTTATGCCCCCTCAAAGTTATTTCATTAGCGTGAGGAAGAAGGTTACAGCGAACCAAACATGCTATTTAGGGTTTACTAATGTTAGTATGTTTCATAATGAATGAATACTTTTTAAGGGGTGCCTCTGGTGTTCTAAATTCATACGTTTTGGTTCTGGAGGAAACTGTGGTAACTAAACTGGTAATGAACGTTTGCTGAGCGCTCAACTTTAGTGGTTGTAGTAGGCTACTTGTAGTTGTTGGCTAGGTAAACTTGGCATACTGGCTAGCTAAAGTCACAGCAACGGCAGCTTGAACAAAACTTACGGTTTGCTCGGCTGATCTGGAGGGTGGCTTGGACACAAACTACGGGAAATATATTGTTACTTTAAACTTAAATAACGTTCATTGCTGAGCATTTTGTGAAACTTATATCATTATGTTTTGTCCGCTTTGAATGTGGGAATATTATTTTGAGCTGGGAATGTAAGCCCTGAGTTTTGAGGCTTGTTGGTTGGCCATTTGAGACTAGAATAAATAAGTTGAACAAATATTTTGTGTGTGGTTTATTCAATTGCTTAGAAAACAATTCATGGTTTATTAGATTATTATTTGTGTTGCTGTTTTAAAATATATGTAGATATTGGGGCCTATTGGCTAATAGAAAGTACCACAGAACGATCACAAGTTAGCAGTGTGGGATAAAAAATAAAGCCTAAACTTTGAGTAAATTGGGAAACGCAAAAGGTACTAACGTCAGTAACGCATTACTTTTTTAAGGGAGTAATCGGTAAAGTAACTTAGTTACTTTTTTAAAGAGGTAACGAGTAACTGTAACTAAATACAAATTTCCAGTAACTAGCACAACACTGTATAAGTCGGTCATAGGATGTTTTGGATTCTTCTTTGGATTCTTCTTTGCTACAAGAACAATTGTAGCAAATTGTAGAGTAACATTAGTTCTGAAATATCTCAATTATACCTTCATGTCTATTTGTACTTCGTGTTTATATTTTCCCCCTTGCTACAAACTGTCCATGTTGGATAATTATTCATAGATGGGTCTACCAGTTTGGTAAGATTATATTTTTTAAGCCTGGAATAAAATCTAAATATGCAGGTTCGAATTTGGTAGCAGTGGGCAGGATGGACCTCCATACCCAAGCTATGGTGCATACTGCTCAGATGTGGCTCCAGTCTTCTTGGAATGTACAGGTACCTTTTACCTGGCTGGAAGCTTGTGTGGAATGGCTGACAGAGGAGGGACCTACCCAGCCAAAGCAGGACATTAACCAACAGGTGATGTCAATTGCCTGATTCCTAGTATACTTTTCCAGGATCACTACGTGGACAAATTTTTTTTTTAAATGTCTTTAACCTTTTGAATGTTCTCCAGTTAAAAGTAACTGTACAAATACGATTTTTAAGAGAAATGGTTAAACACATGAGGGCCCCCCCCTTGCAAAAATAATGTAACTTTAAAAAAAACAAAACATTTCTATCATAATAGTTGTTGACAGGCGGGGGCAGGGCCAGTTTGGACTGCAGGGCCCCCCAGCCTCGCGGGGGCTGCAGGGGTATTCTTTACGGCCCTGTAACCCTATGAGAAAGCCCTGTCAACCTGCCATTTTCACCATGCTCACAGTGTGTTGAAGCGCAAAAAAACATATATAAAATGCCATGCAAAGTGAAATTTTTGCGTTTTTTTTCCAATGATCTACAATAGCAGTTGACGCTTTCCAAAATCAAATGTGTGAATGCGTGATAAATAGGAGGTCTGTCATGAGCGTGTGAAGAGGGTCGTTTGCGTGACTTGGCAGCGCTGTCTTATTTTAATGACGCTGCAAAATAAACACTTTTATTACATTCCCACTTTTTTAACAGTTATGTGATATTGTCTTGCACACGAAAGTAACACCTACAAAACATCATTGCAGGTGTTGGACCAGTGGCTCCTGACAGACCTCCGTGATCTGGCCTATCCCGTTCTCCCTGAAGGTTTACAACGGGTTCAAAAGGTTAAGCTGAGTGGGAGCTTCTGTGTTCAAGTTGACTCAGTGCTTGACATTAGCCAGGGGGCTTATGGCCAGCTGCAACATTTTCGGGGTACTGACTCCACCAATGAAGGGGTGTCGGCTGTTACACAAAACACTTCCAGACCAAGGGATTCCAAGACCAGTCGCATGCTCCTTCTTCAGGTTAGAACGATTTAGTAACCTAGACCTAAGATGATGTATGCATGATATACATGAGTAACCTACTGTGAGTCAAAAACACATTTTAGGCAAATTTATTTTGCCATGAAAACGATTTGGTAACTGTCAGTCTAGCCAGCTACCTCTTTGGATTAAACAAGAAATGTCATTGTACTGTCACAACGTCTTGAATTTTGCTGCTCTTCTCTTAATCCTCATCAGGTAATCTCTATTTCGTGTCACCCATGGGCTGTTGGTTAGTCCAGTCATATAATTTCCAGTTTGTTTAAGGACATAACCAGACCTACAGATTCCTCATCTTTGAGCTAGCAGGCCCTGCTGTTCTCACCTAACTACTACTTAACTTGATTCACACCAGACATAGTTTTTAGTAGGTGAGAATTGCTCGCTGCACCACCCTGCTGTGAATGATAGCTGTCTGCGGAGAGAGTGTCACGGGGAATGAAATTAGTGGAGACTGAATAGGGATGGATGATGTAAATACCATAAAACTGTAAAATGTCGTTGCTCACAGCACTGTCGACATATTTCTATCTAGATAGGCAAAGTCAGTGGTGGGCAGAGCCATGGCTGGACATCGAGAGTTACGCTGCGCAGCGTTTTTAAGCATTTCAATTACACAATTTAGAATTTCTACCATTATTACAGTGCATCCGGAAAGTATTCACAGCGCTTCACTTTTTCCACATTTTGTTATGTTACGGCCTTATTCCAAAATTGATTAAATTCATTTTTTTCCTCAAAATTCTACACACAATACACCATAATGACGAAGTGAAAAAAGTATTTTTGAGATTTTTGCAAATTTATTAAAAATAAATAACAAAGAAATCACATGTACATAAGTATTCACAGCCTTTGCTCAATACTTTGTTGATGCACCTTTGGCAGCAATTACAGACCCAAGTCTTTTTGAATATGATGCCACAAGCTTGGCACACCTATCTTTGGGCAGTTTCGCCCATTCCTCTTTGCAGCTCCTCTCAAGCTCCATCAGGTTGGATGGGAAGCGTCGGTGCACAGCCATTTTCAGATCTCTCCAGAGATGTTCAATCGGATTCAAGTTTGGGCTCTGGCTGGGCCACTCAAGGACATTCACAGAGTTGTCCTGAAGCCACTCCTTTGATATCTTGGCTGTGTGCTTAGGGTCGTTGTCCTGCTGAAAGATGAACCGCGCCCCAGTCTGAGGTCAAGAGCGCTCTGAAGCAGGTTTTCATCCAGGATGTCTCTGTACATTGCTGCATTCATCTTTCCCTCTATCCTGACTAGTCTCCCAGTTCCTGCCGCTGAAAAACATCCCCACAGCATGATGCTGCCACCACCATGCTTCACTGTAGGGATGGTATTAGCCTGGTGATGAGCGGTGCCTGGTTTCCTCCAAAGATGACGCCTGGCATTCACGCCAAAGAGTTCAATCTTTGTCTCATCAGACCAGAGAATTTTGTTTCTCATGGTCTGAGAGTCCTTCAGGTGCATTTTGGCAAACTCTAGACGGGCTGCCATGTGCCTTTTACTAAGGAGTGGCTTCCGTCTGGCCACTCTACCATACAGGCCTGATTGGTGGATTGCTGCAGAGATGGTTGTCCTTCTGGAAGGTTCTCCTCTCTCCACAGAGGAACGCTGGAGCTCTGACAGAGTGACCCATCGGGTTCTTGGTCACCTCCCTGACCAAGGCCCTTCTCCCCCGATTGCTCCGTTTGGCCGGGCGGCCAGCTCTAGGAAGAGTCCTGGTGGTTCCAAACCTCTTCCATCTGCGAATGATGGAGACCACTGTGCTCGTTGGGACCTTCAATGCTGCAGACATTTTTTTGTACCCTTCCCCAGATCTGTGCCTCGATACAATCCTGTCTCGGAGGTCTACAGACAATTCCACCACAGGTGGACTCCAATTAAGCTGTAGAAACATCAAGGATCAACAGTGGAAACAGGATGCACCTGAGCTCAATTTTGAGCTTCATGGCAAAGGCTGTGAATACTTATGTACATGTGATTTCTTAGTTATTTATTTTTAATAAATTTGCAAAGATCTCCCAAAAACGTTTTTCACGTTGTCATTATGGTGTATTGTGTGTAGAATTTTGAGGGAAAAAATGAATTTAATAAATTTTGAAATAAGGCCGTAACATAACAAAATGTGGAAAATGTGAAACGCTGTGAATACTTTACGGATGCACTGTAACATTGACAAAGCTTAGCTAAAAGCATATGTCTTGTCGCTACCATAAAACTGTTAGATTGGCATTGCTGATAGCACTGATGTGATGTATTGCTGTCTTGCCATCCCGGGTGTCTGTCTTGACTTATAGCAATGTGCCATTAAGTGCCAAATTATTGCAAATTATTGGCCGATTGAAATGGTTATAAAGATAGATGGAAAAACACCTTGGGCTACGAATAGATTATATAGGCAAGATATACAGGGTAGTGGGAACAGGGTCAAGAAGACAGGTAGTAGGTTTAGATGCCAGGATCAATTATGAGACATGCGCAGATTCACCTAGGGTAAATGAGGAGAAATGATTATCAGAGCTAGGTGGTAGAAAGTCACCCGCACCAGATGAGACTTGTGCTGTGCCAGAGGGAAGTTTAGAGTTAAAGCAAGTGTAAATATTGGATATTTTATCATAAAAAAACTGAAAGAAGGAATTGGTAAGTTGGGTGGAAAAAGTGGACATGGTGTCTTTGCGGGGTTGAATAAGGTTGCTCACAGTGGAAGAGCGGGTCCGAGAGTTGGAATTTGGAGCGTTAATGATGACAGAGGAATAAGATGAATGTGCAGCAGTGAGTGCATCTTTGTAGGAATACATGTGGTGATGAGATTGAAAGTGGACAGTGAGTCCCGTCTTTGAACACAATCTCTGAAGGCGACGGCCAGCCTGTTTCATGGCTTGTTGCTCTGAAATGTACCAGGGGTATGAGGAAGTGAATGAGACAGTTTTTAAGGGGGCCAATGTGTTGAGCAAAGAAGAAAGAGTGGTGATAAGCAGAGCAGCAAACCGATCTGGGGAGACGGTGGCAAGTCGATGGGATAAGTGTCACTACAAGATGTTGTGCTCTCAAGCATGGCCAAAAAAAACTTTGTTTTTGTATGTTTCTGTTTCAGATCACTGATGGAACCCAAAATCTAGAGGCAATGGAGTACCGATCTATCTCTGCACTCAGCACCTCCATGAGGTATGCTTTGTTTGTATTCAAAGTTTACAATCATAGGTTGAAATCACCAGATCTACCCTTGTGGCTGGGAAACTGTAAACGGCCTTACCATACACACGTAAGTAAGAAAGGGTGCTTAAGGAGGAAGAGGTAGGAGCATCACATTGACCTGTACTTTTTAAGAATGAAGGCCAGTGGCTGGACACAAACCAAAGTCCGCAGGACATCAACCTGCACTGAGGTGGCACAGGCAAGCACTGAAAGAGAAGGGTAGAGCCCAATCAGCCCCAAAAAACATTGAAGGAGAAGATCAGCGACCAAAAACCTAAAGTAAAGTGGCTTTTAGCCACTGAAAATAGTTTTTGGGACTCTGTTAACGTGGACCTGAAAAAAGAGACCTGACCAGCTCAGAGGCATGGTGGAAAGGCAGTTAGCATGCAGTGTCGTACCCAAGAAGACGTGAGGCTGTGCTCGCTGGAAGAGGTGTCTCATACAAAGTATTTTTAAAACGTATTCACAAATTTCTACAAAACCTGTTTTTGCTTTGTCATTATGGTGTTTTGTAAGTAGATCGATGACATTTTGAAATTGTGTCCCTTTTTGAATAGGGCGTGTATAAAAATGTGCAAGAAGTGAAGGGGTCTAAATACTTTCTGAATGCACTGTATAGGTATATATTTATATTAAAGCCTCTACATATACTTTTTTTTTCTTTTCTTCTATGTTTATTCCCAGGCCAGGTGTGAAGTTGCAGCTAAAAGGCCAAATTATTTGCAGGCTGGGTGTTTTGCTCCTGGGACCAGAAAATGTTATGGTGCTTGGTGGAGAGGTTGAGGACTTGAAGGAAAGACATAACCAGGGCAGGGTGCTTAGTAGGGCCCTAGGACTTCCTGGACCAAATGCAGCAGATGCATATCAGCATGATGACTTACCGCCAAGACCAGGTAAACAACAAGTTCCAATTTATGTTGTTTGTTTATGTCCTCATTAAGTGTTCAGCTGTTGGGGACTTCCGGTGACATTGGAATGTAGACGACGTGTTGACCTCGCTCGACCATTATATTACCACCCCAGACATTCACCACCCCAGACAGTTAATACGTACTATATGTAGCAACTAAGCTAAAATGTCATAATACATTCTCATACAACCAAATTAAATATTGGGCACAATACATTCAAGCAGTTAGTAAGACTGTATTCAATATCACATACATTTGCAGACTTGAGGTTTAACCCTCCTATTATCTTTGGGGTCAACTTGACCCCTTTCAATGTTTGACGACCCTACAGAAATGATTGGCATAATTTGTTTTGCTTAATATTTAATGACTTTTCCTAATTTAAAGGGGTAGTTCACCCAATTTCAACTTTTTGATATGTTTTTCATCATATACCAATGTTCAATTTTACATATAGTATTGTCATGTATCGTTTCACATTCAAACAGCAGAATGTATAACGAGTTGGAAAAATTACCCCCTATTGCGTCATAGGGGGTAATTTTTAGAATTTTTAAAACCACAGCCGTTTCCAGCCAGGGGGAGGGCCTTTCCTGGTTCTCAGAGTGACGTACAACCAAAGGCGGGCAATTCAAATTAGGGGGAACGTCATCATCATCGTCATCCGCTTTGTCCGGGGTCGGGTCGCGGAGGTAGCAGTTCAAGCAGGGCATCCCAAACTTCCCTTTCCCGGGCCTCATTAACCAGCTCTGACTGGGGGATTCCAAGGCGTTCCCAGGCCAGTGTGGAGATATAATCCCTCCACCTGGTCCTAGGTCTGCCCCGCGGCCTCCGCCCAGCTGGACGTGCCTGGAACACCTCCCTAGGGAGGCGGCCAGGTGGCATCCTTACTAGATGCCCGAACCACCTCAACTGGCTCATTTCTACGCAAAGAAGCAGCGGCTCTACTCCAAGTCCCTCACGAATGGCTGAACTTCTCACCCTATCCCTAAGGGAGATGCCAGCCACCCTCCGGAGGAAACTCATTTCCGCCGCTTGTATCCGCGATCTCGTTCTTTCGGTCATGACCCACCCTTCATGACCATAGGTGAGAGTAGAAACGAAGATAGACCGGTAGATTGAGAGCTTTGCCTTCTGGCTCAGCTCTCTCTTCGTCACAACGGTGCGATAGAGCGACTGCAACACCGCACCCGCTGCTCCAATTCTACGGCCCATCTCTCGTTCCATTTTCCCCTCACTCGAGAACAAGACCCCAAGATACTTGAACTCCTTCACTTGGGGTAAAGACTCATTCCCTACCTGGAGTAGACAATCCAGTAGTAGGGGGAACGTGCCATGCAAATTAGTCAACACTTGTGCTGTGAAGTTATAGTGTCTAGCATTATTTGCTTGGGTAGACAGGATGAAACACTGCCTTTAAGTGATTTAACCACTTTTTCACCATGTACGTACATGTATTTCTAAGATGTCTAAATGTTTGCCAGTCCACATCACAAGCAGTAGATCTAGCCAAAGCCCAAGCTTTGTTTCTTTGTAACAATTGATCTCCTATTTCATAAGTATACCAAGGATTGCTTTACATTTCTTTAAAAGGGGCATGTTTATTTGCTAACGAATTAAAAAGTTAGAAAATATTCCAGGGCTAATTCATCATCTGGAAATATAGCAATAGAAGACAGATCACTGTCATACAAGTCACGTAATTACGTAAATGACATAAATAAATGTCCCACCAACATTTCCATACTCAAAAGGATAGGAAGGAATGGGAGTCACATCTAGACATTGGAAAAGTGATGATGAATCCCACTTCACTATCTGGCAGTCTAATCGTCGAATCTAGATTTGGAGATTATTATTTACCGGAATGCAAAGTGCCTGCTGTAATGTTTTGGTGGAGGAGGTATAATGGAGGATATAATGGAGGATATAATGGAGGATATAATGGAGGATATAATGGAGGATATAATGGAGGATATAATGGAGGATATAATGGAGGATATAATGGAGGATATAATGGAGGATATAATGGAGGATATAATGGAGGATATAATGGTCTGGGGCTGTTTTACAGGGTTTTGGCTAGTCACCGTAGTTCCAGTGAAGGGTAGTCTTAATGCTACAGCATACATTTCAGCCAATTGGGTGTTTCCAATTTTGCTGTTCCAGCATGTCTGTGCACCTGAGCACAAAGTGATGTCCGTAAAGACATGGTTTGACGAGTTTGGTGTGGTTGAATATAATTATAATTATACGTTTTAAATATTTTTTCAATTCATAGAAAACCAGGAAGCAGATGACTTTAACCTTGATGACCAGGAACTTCTATCTAGCCTGGAGGCACATGAAGAGAGGATGACTTTGGGGTCTAACGTGGACCCTGGGTATGGAACACTAAGTGAAGATGCTTTTAGAAGTGATAACTACATACCTTTATCTAGGTGAGTATTTTCAAGGAAATATATGATATTGTTTATTGGGCTAGACATTGAGACCTGTCTGCTTGTCCGGGGCAGATGAAAAAATAAGTCATACATAGTGAAATACAGAATTGATTTGTCCAACCAAACAGTACAAAATTAATAATAAAATAAGTTAATTTATTTGTAAAGCGCCTTTCAAAACCAACATCCGTTGTACATTTACAAAATAAAATGTACTTAACACAAACTATGTAAAGATAATGTAAAAACTGACTTTCAGAACTCAAACATACACAACCTTTTTTTCTTATTATTATTGCGAGAACAAATAAAAAGTTGCTAATATACTGAATCTCCTGTCAGCGAGAAATTAAGCAATTATGTCAGTGAAACTACACAAACATTGCTAGCCTACTTTGTTTATGACTCGCTGAAACTTAAAAAAATCTACTTGAAACAAGAAAACGTATCATGACACAGTTTCTTAAATTTTTTAACCTTAAAGAATTCGGCTATGAGCTACATGCTACCTGCTCGGAGACCATAACATATACACCTGTATTATTAGAGCTAGAATCAGCCTATTCCAGACCTGAGTCTTATCAATGTTTTAGGCTGACACGCTACTATAACGCCACCCCATCCCAATAAAAGAATATAGGGATTTTTTTTATTTTTTATATTGGCTCTGCACATGCTTACAGTAGAATATATTCAAATGCCTACAAAAAAAGGCAATAGAGAGATAAAGAGCTGAAGACACAAAAAAAAGTAAATTAGGTATTTTTTTGACTGATAAACATGTTTAACTGCCCACTTGTGTGTGCTACTAAATATTTCTCTGTGCTACCAAAATCTTTAGCTTGCTAACACTGGTGCCACCACCTAAAAAGGTAAGCGTATACCAACATATATACAGTATATACTGTATATATACACACACATCCATATGCACAGCATGGCACCCTGGCCACAACTTTTCTTTGTCCTTGTCCCTCAGTGGTGGAATGCCCTCCCCATGTACATGGACCGCAACGTCTTTGTACTCTTTCCGTCAAAACAGACTTGCTCGTTTTGACTCCATTTCGGTTCTTAAATGTAACATGTTGCATCTGCCTTGCACTTACATTTGATACACCAAGTAATTGTTTGTACTGAGAAATTGTTTGTATAGGATTGCAATGGTCCTGTATGGGGCGAATGGGTCACTACTTCTTGATATGTTTAAAGGTATTTAATAAACTCAATATCAATATTTATAAATTATTAATTAATTCATAAATGTACATTATAATCGATCAACTTGATCGAGTCATATTAAATAATTAAGGGGGCACCACCCAACAAATATAGCTTATAACAAGGCTTGATGGGAAACCAGGTCTAATCTTTGTATAATTCATTTATCAGAAAATGTATATTAATTAACGTAAATATGAAAGTTAAACATTTCAGTCTCAATTTTGAAGTAGCAAAAACCACCTCTTATTAGACACTATCTACAGCTGCTTTAAGTTAGAAGTTGAATTCTTGTAAGCAGACATTTCCACGTTTTTCGGATGACAAAGAAGGCATTAAGTACAATTATCCATGATTGTCTGGCTAAACTGTCAGCCATTTCAACGAATGTAAAGTACATTTTGGTCTTTTAAAAATATAATCAAGTAAGACTTAAAAGTATTGTCCGTTAAAACAACTCCGACAAGTAAAAAAATAAAATCTTAAAGTTACCTAGGTAAATGTAACGGAGTAAATGTAGCACGTTACGACCCACCTCTGAATTCAGAAATTGTTTACAAGCTACATTGCAGTGTCCTGTAGCTCTTGTTGTTCCTGTAGCTCTATGATCTTTCTGGCCAACCTAATCGCTCTTTAAATCTCCAATTCTTTGGTGACAGGAAATGTTTTACTTCCGAAGCCCTCAAGTATTCTGCATGTCATAGAAAATTTCAGTTTACCTTGTCAGCTTGATATATTGTTTATAAATGGACGCAAGTTTATATGTACATGCTTTCTACTACTTGATTAGAAACTGGTCAGTAACTGGTGAAATGTTTCTTACAGAAGTTTTTCTGGACAAAGTGAATCATCCAAAGTCCTAAACAGAAGTGGCTATACAGAAAACTTTGTTCAGATACAACATGGGGACAACTATGCAGAGGATTTAAATAATATCACCACTTCCTGGAACTCAGAACAAGAGACACCAGAGACATACAAGGTTGAGGAGCACTTTCTCTGTGAAAACCTTCAACAGACCGGTGTCTTCCAAAACGTCCCTGGAGTCGTCCCCAAATCCAGCAGTTCCCACAGGGAAACGTCTCAGAATGTTATCGTGGCAGGAGCACAAACTAGTTCAAAAAGTTGGACATCACCACCAAAGCAGCTAGCACTGAAAAGTACTGGATCCAGTCCTATGTGTGGGGAAGACAAAAGAACTGAATGCGGGAAGGAAACAAACAACCATAATAGGGGACCACAAGAAGCTCCGACTCTGAACCCCTACTCAGAATCATTGCAATTTTCTGACATGCAAGCCAAAACTCAACATTCATCATTGGTGAAAAAATGCAATATTGTTGACAAAAAAGTGAACAACATATTCCTCACATTGCCACAGACTTTTAGTGATGAGCTTTTGTTTGAAAATACACGTAATAAATCACAGCAATCTGGCCAGGAATCAAGTACAAGAGATCTGATGGGTGGAGATCTTATGAAGAGACAGCCTACAAATACAATCACATGCAACACCTCACATGGCATTGGGTATCCTTTAAGATCAGAAGGTAAAGAAAGGTTGCCAGCTAGAAATAAACCAGCGAATGACTCGAAAATACATGCCGAGAGTCTAAATTCATCGCCATTCACCTATTTATGCCTGGTTCAAGATTGGTTCTCGGAGCATGTTAAGGAAATACGTGTCAAGGCTTTTATTGTTACACTTCTAGGGAAAATGACTAGTAGCACCGGAATGTGGCATATTGATGCCACAATATCAGATGGTACTGCTTACTTAGATGTAGAAGTATCACACCAAGTTCTGGCAGGCCTACTGGGCTTTTCTGTAGAGGATAAGATTGCTCTGAAGCATGATCCATCAAGGAGGGGGGAGTTGTCGGCAGGAATAAAGAGATGTCAGGAAGGCTTAGTGGACATGTGCTGTGTGATGACAATTGTGCTGGAGCAGCAGGGAAGAAAGGCTGTTGTGACCAATGCTAACTTACTCACTGAGGAGGAATGTGAGGTGCTGCAGGAGAGGGTGAGACAAGGAAAAAGAGTTTAAAGTCTTACCTGTTTCTGTAGTAGGTAACCACATTTTTCTATGAATCTTTAAAAAAAAATAAAAAAAAATAAAGGGTTTCTTAAGTCATTCACCACTCTTCAGATTCCACTTGTTCCTATAGGATCGGTAATAATGCAAGAGGTGGCTGACTATTTATGTTGCTATGATGCACAAAATGTGAAGGAACAGCGTTAGGTTAATCTGGTAGTGTTCAAAGATGCAAGACTAGAGAACATCCGGATTTTTTTTATTTTAATCTTATAGCCTAGTCATTTCATAATGCATGAAATTGTAAAATGCATGTAACATATTATATTATGTCCATAAAATGAGCAGATATTTGGACTATGATTCATTATTACGCGAAGTAATTTCAAAAGCATAACAATTTGTTTTCTTGGCAAATATCAAGCAAAGGTAAGTTTGCGACGAATATAATATAATTGTAAAGATAATCATTTAAGATTCCTTATTAGAATGTTGCCATTTTGGGGACAACATGATCTTGATTTGTGGCTTGCAGTGATATTAAATTAAAGGGACAGTTCCTCCATTTTCCAAAACGGTGTATGTTGTTCTTTAGGCTAAATTAACTGAGCATAATTTAACAAGTTCGGGACTTTGGATCAGTCTAAGTGAAGTTAATGTATTTTTCCAACTACAGGCATTGAAACGATTAGTTAATTGTAAACCACAATACCCATAGCTCACTGCACGAGTCTTTTCTTGTCACCTCCCCAGCACCAGGGTGCGGGTGTGTCAAAGCTATGTGGTGCATTAATTATTCATGAATGTTGAAATCCGCTCTCTTGAGTTTCGAACTTAACTATAACAGTGTTGTGTAACAGACTTTTACAAGTCCTCTTGTGAGTCTTGGTCTTGCACCTCACGAAAGCCAGTGAAGTTGGCAGATGTTGGTAGGGGGATAGATACAGTCTTTCTAAATATGGGAAAACAATCTGGATTGTTAAATTATAATCCTTCACAAGGGGTACATCTCTGAAATTGGCCAGTTACTCACTGTTAATGATTTAAGATCATCTCCCTAAAGCACCTGTAGGCTGTATGGCTACCTGTATGAATGCAATGCCATTGGGTTAAGAATAACTAGACTCGAACAATAATTTCCGCTGCAACTCAAGTGGAAAGTGCTTCTGAGATTACATAAAACCTTTTTTTTTTTTTATTATACTTAAATGTAACAGTAAAGTATTTTAAAGTTAGAACAATACACTTTTTGGAAAATAACTGAATTACAAGAGCTTATGAACACATATGTTGTGAAACTAACCAGTGGCGGCTGGTCATTAAGGGCTGCCCCACCAACAAAAAAAAAGACAACAAAGAAACAAATACAAGGGAATTGCAAACTGAATGGCAATGAAAAGTTCCCAAAATTAGATGCTAGTAATCAAAACACCTATGACACGGGAAGATCAGAACATGATAATAGGATCACAAAGCAGGTGTGCTATATGGTGTAGCTGCGTCTGCACAGAAACAACAGAGATTGTTGATAGAAATACAACCAAAACATTCAGTCACACATGCGCTTTATGGTCTTTTTATGAGAACTGGTGGGGCCATAGATATAGTAAACTTGCGCGGCGTCTCAAATCGCATACTACTTTTTCCCCCCAATATGTTTGTCACTTTTACTTCACAAACATTACAAAATGTTTAAACTTTGAAGTTTCTATTTTAAATAGAAAGGTTTTTAGTCCTGTTTTGAAAGAAAAGGAGAGAGTGTGGAATCCTCAGATGGTATGGGAGGGCATTCTACAGACGGGGGGCTGCACCACTGAGTGCACGGCCACCCATTGAGCGGAGATTAGTTTTGGTGGTAAGGAGAAGCAGGCCCTCACGAACTCTGTTCTTATCGTCCCCCCATAGCAAATGGCAGTGCTAACACTACCAGCCCATGGCCAAGAACAAATTCATACGGTCCCCCCATAACAACAAGATTACAGCATTTAAGCAAATGTAGCATCAACGTGCATTTGAAAGGAATCCATTGTGGATATTTTAACAATCATGAAATGTAGCCTAGATGTCCTGTGCTGGATTTCGTTTTCTTTGAGTAAAAAGTTGTCAACCATTTCAGAACTTTTAAATGCTTTTCTGGAATGCATTCTGAAGGTAAAAATGTATTAATGAAAGATAAAATGCATTCTGAAATGGATTTCAAAATTGTAAATGTATCTGGCATACGTTTTGGCCAATACAAATGTATTTCAAATGTTCCTTCCTTATTGGACTGTCTGGCAACATACAGCTCAAGAAGCTGACAAAGATAATCAATACTCTCTGCTAGTATTTATATATTTCCAGCAGATAGGCTACATGTCAGGGAACGCCAAAGGGTTTTGTCGATCTTTAAAACCTCTTGCCTTTCTAAGAGATCCTCTCACTATTTGTGCACCGAGGTCCACAGGTTCTTATTGGAATAGTGAGGCCATTTTCTAAGATAACTGATAGTCAGTGGGTTGAGCTTTTATATGTGCTGATCTGTTATCTCAAACAACCTGCTCCGGAGCAGGTTAGTTGTGCAGCTTAAGTTACCATAGCGATGTACTCTGGTAAAAAGTTAACATGTTCGGGTTGGGGTTAGAGAATTAGACAGTGTTACACCGGAAGTTACCTTGCTAACTCCAAATCGTGCTTCATAATATAAGCCTCTGGTGTTACCAACACAAAGCACTGCAAGAAAAAATACAATGACGCTTCAGATTTTCTTCAGATGACCTCAAGGTGGTGGTAAAGTATACATTTTACGGCTGCAGCTTCTGAGAACGTGAGGTTGGAGGGGTCATATTGACACTGGCACATAGACAATTGAGAACACAAATGACATCTTGTTTAACTCAAAGGATACTACTGATAATAACATTTTGTTACTTCATGTGTAACCGCTATTCAAATCAACTCTTAGTAATTATCAAAATTGAACATCATACTTTCAGAAAAAAAAACTATATATAAAAACAATAATAATTAGACTGGTCCTTACCCTTTGATTTTCTTTAGGTGAGCTGTTTGAGGTGGCAGCCATTTTGAAAATACATGTTTTTAGAAAATCCCACCACAACACGTGTCTTTGACAGACTGTCACCAAGGCTCAGTCTTAAGGGGGCATATAAACTGGATAAAAGAGTACAGTTATACAATTTTTTTTATTACATCCAATTGTATTTGTGCAGCACTGACTCATACTAACTATGAGGTAGCATAGCCTACTTACCATTGATCTCAGGTCTAATCACGATGTATTAGGCCAAAAATGACACACATGTGCGCACACACACTGTCTGAATGGGGCTCTCTTGTTCTCCCTCCCTCTGACAGATTTTTTGCAAAGTTGGTATAACATTATATCAGTCAGTCTCTAAATCATGTTAATTAAACCATCTATGGAAGTCCGTTGTGAAGAAAATAGCAAAAGCTGGAAAAACTGGCAAAAACAGCTGACTTAACTCCCGACTGAAATCGCGATATCGACCCTACATGGCTACTTAATTTTTCAGTAGGCATCCTTGAGATACAGATTGCGAGAGATTGTCGGAGAACGCACTATCGGAGATTGAACCCTGGTTTATACTTCTGTGTGAACGCATTCATCGAACGTAAACGTTAATTTGGCGCTTACGTTCGCACAGTAGTTTGTCAACATGCTTCAACGTAAGTTTAACGTGCCCACTAGGTGGCAGTGTCGCATTCAGTAATTCAGAAGGTACTGAAAACCGTAGAAGAAGCACAGACACGGAAACTCCCGTTCATGTCCCGCGAAAGTATAATCAAAGAGACGAAGGTTGCTCACTGCTTTTCATATTTTCTTCTATCAAATCAAATCAAGTTTATTTGTAGAGCATGTTTAAAACAAGAGCTGACCAAGGGCTGTACATTCACATACATACAGTTAATCAACAGTTGTTACATATACCGCCTAAATGTACAACAAGACTTGCTAAGTGCATAGAAAACCACTAATATGATTCTAAGGCTGATTTTCAATAGCCTATCTGCTCCATTTCATTGTGTCATCTGCGTTTTCATTTATTTTGGATAAAGCCAAAATATTATATCTACTTGCTTCCTACCCTGCTCAACCAATCAGCGATTGTTTGACGCACTGAGAAGATGCACTGAGAAGACGCACATGAGGCAAATCGACTTATTTCGGAAATCGATTTGAATCCACTCGTCGACGAGTCGCCACAGCACTACTCCCAAACTGCACTCAGAAATGTAAACAGGAAAGAGTCACGTTTGAGCATTATCAGTAAAGAATGATCAGGACGCAAAAACAGTAGAGCGTTATCAGGAGCCAAAAAAAAAGACAAGTTTGCTATCGGTAAAATGGGGAAAATAACACTAACTAGATACGGCCCCATTTAAATTTTCAGTAGACCTAACTGTAATTTAGTTAGGCCTACTCAAATGTGACTAATGCTTTACTTTACTAGTTACCGCGAATAGTAGTGAAATGGTCCCAACACTGTTTATAAGGAACGCAAAGTTATTATTAAACAAATAAACACATAGATGTGGGGGGGGGGGGGGCACTTAAGGTTCGCCCATAGCGACGGGCCTGGTCTTTGAAAAGCTCGGAATTTCGAGTTTACAGATAAGAGTATCTGTTGTTGTGTTTATGGTCACATGGAGCAACAGACCAGTCCAACACAAAATATTTTACCTGGTTTCAGGTAAGGTTAGGAACTCCTACATGAATACTGCAGGCATGTCCATCATGTTGTAAAGACATCGGTCTATTATTAGGCCTACACTTGCATTAGAAGACACATTTGTGCATCACATCTTGCGTCCCAGGAGCCAAGAGAGGCTAGTATGCAATTTACAAAAAAAGGAATGAACATGCATTTGCAGAGCATGATAATGGTAGGCCCTATGCCTACAAGTCTCCACATTCACACTGCATAGGTTTCCTAATTTTTTGAGTGTGTGTGTGTGTGTGAGAGAGAGTAAAATCCATAGAAAAGCCTTTCACAGTTTAACAGGCTACACACTTCGCCTGAGCATGGCTCAGCTTTTTCGCTAGCTAACCAATTCTTCAGGAGGAATTCCACAATTATTTCGAAATCAAGGCATGTCTAATAATTTAATTTAAGCCAATTTTCAACAAAGTTGTATCACTGACTAAAGTGTATTATGGTGTACCTTGCTGTGGCCTTAACAGATTAAGTTTATGACGAAGATTTTGCATGAAAAATTAAGGGCCTGTTTGCTTTGACTAGACTAGATGTCAACTATCCATCCTTGGAAGCCCTTGAGGGAATACTTTAGCAAAGCGCACAAATTGGTTTGACCATCCAATCATTTCTCTGGAAAAATCCTGAAAAGACGCCATTATGTTGGAAATTGCAGCTTTGAGCCAATCCAGTGTGTCAGCTGTCTAAAGAGAGAGAGGGAGAGAGAGCGCGAGGGAGAGAGAGCGCGAGAGAGAGAGAGAGAGAGAGAGAGAGATGCTCGGAGCTGGAAGGAATTATAGGTTATCGTTAGAGAGGGTTTATATTGCCTCACTGGCAATCTGAGATTCTTACTAACAGTAAAAAATTTAAAAAAAGATAATTAATAAAAATAAACAATACACATAGGCCTATATATTTTTTCAGCAATCCTACCATCTGTCTTTTCTTTGTATAATGTTTTTTCGTCAAGGTTGAGCGCGTCCAATCGAGTTTCAATTGGTGGTTTGTTCGCTGCTGGATATTTACTGGAACTGGTCCAACCCGTCCTGGTCGGGCGTGGGGGATCAACGGAACCGAGATGAGTGCCCGGAGACCGGGTTACAGGCTGCCCCTGCCAGGTTGGTCCTGGATTCTGGTTGGGGTCATTGCGACGGGCGTGTGGAAGTTAGTGGGTGCATGCCCGTCGTCTTGCTCTTGCAGTGGAACACGGATTGCTTGTTTGGACCAAGAGAGGGGAATCGTGGCTTTCCCTGTCCTGCAGTCAGAGCTTCAGATGGAGAATATCACCGATATGTGAGTATTTTTTAGGCTGGAATTGTATGGGATAAAATTGTGCCTCTGTCATAGTCGGACCAGTGCTAAAATGCAAAACCAATACAATATTTAATTATAAATTATGAATTGGGCTACAGGTAATCGGACCAATTTCTATAGTTTATTATTATTTATTGTTTACATTTGAATGTTAGGTTAGGTTCCTTCTGCATTTAAGTGAATATTCCATTAGCAACCATCTTTTTTTCATTGTCAGTTATTCCTCCCAAAAAATATATCTGATGGTGCGCATCATATTGATGTGAGGACGTTTATCTCCGCAAAAAGGCACGATGCCAGTGCGAGTGTTTGACCTAGAGTTAAAAAACACGTTTTTCAAACATTTCTTGGTATTTGCACAATGCTTTTTCCGCAATTCAAATAAAAAAACAAACATGTCTTTAACTTGCGCTAATTTCATACCTTATTGTTATTATGGTCGCGTGTCCTGGGGACGTTTGGATGTATTTTACATTTACTTTGTTTTGTTTTTATCCAACCTTTTAGCTATGCTGACATTATTACTGTTGATCTGTTTGAGACTAGTCGTGGTCTTGCGCACGTCTTTCATTATCTCCAGCACATTAAGTCAGAACATTTCCCACATGCATATCGAGATGAAGCTGCAAATCATGTATACAGGTACATATAGGCCCAGGTGTGTGTGTGTGTGTGTGTGTGTGTGTGTGTGTGTGTGTGTGTGTGTGTGTGTGTGTGTGTGTGTGTGTGTGTGTGTGTGTGAGAACAAAATAAAGAAATAAAAAAATGGATATACCCAGGTTTAAAACTTAAAAGTTTAAATTATTTAAAATCATTTAGTTTAGGACGTACCGAGTATAAAGCCCTTCTTTAGGTGTGCAGAAAGAAAAATAAACAAGATGCTGTAGCTACGTAGCCGATATCCACGACTTCATGACTGAAACCAAACGACAAAAATTGACTGCCTTTAAAGTAATGAGAAAGTAAAAACTTCACAAAAAGAGCAGGAATCAAACACCCAAGATGTGCATCTTAAAAAGATTGCTGCCATTTCTCAAAACATGCCACTTACCCGAGCTGAACATTCAGTTTTATCCAAGTTTTGTAGGCTACCTACTAAAAAAGTATCTGATCAATTTACACTCAACACACTCAATGACACTCAACACTTTATTCCGATAAATGCTTCTACATGCCCACTTTCCACAAACCAATTCAGATGACAGACCCCAACAAAAATAATCTTGGCCCATCTGATATTTTTGATCAGTACAAATCCACAAAATCTTCCTGGACACCACCCACCTTCCTGGACAATTTGAAGCATTAGATTTTTTTTATTATAAACAAGTGTGAATGAGAAATCCAACAAATATAATTTAGCAAACCCACTAAACATTGTAATCTAAACAAAGAAGAACAAGCTGCACTGCTGAAGCTACAATAACAAGATGACATTATAATAATTATAATAGCTGACAAAGGAGGAGCTGTGGTTGTATGGAGTAAAGACCTTTACATAAATTAAGCTCAGCAACAACTCTCCAATACCCTATTTTACAAAAAGATTGACAAAGATCTTATGTCTAATTACCAGATCACTGTAATTTCCACTATTTATGATGCCATTCTAAGCAATCAGTTACCAGCAAGTGCACAAAACCTCATTGTAGAGAATCCTTGATGCAGTCATTTTTATTTACTTCCAGGAATTCACAAAACAAACAACCCAGGCTGTCCAATAGTATCCGCCTGTTCCAGTGTTAAAGTACAGTAACGCGTTACAGTAATTTCACTAACCTACTATTCGCGGTAACTAAAAGTAATGCATTATTATTCACATTTGTGAATACAGTTACTAAAAATTTTAAAGGGGTTGTTGTTGTTATTTTCCCCATTTTACCAAAACAAATGTCTTTTATTTTGCCTTCTGGTCACTCTTTTACGGAGCCCCTACGGAGCCCCTAAAGGGCCATGGAGAAGGAAAAAAAAGATGAATGTTTTGCGTTCCCTCGCAATACCTTTGCGTTCCCTCGCAAAAGGTTTTGCGTTCCCTCGCAAACTATTGTAGTTTTTACTGCAAGGTTCCAGGTTAATATGAGAGAAGGACACCAAGAGACACAAAGAGAAGTTTGTCAATTAATATTAGGCAATTTTATTGGACTTAATCTTTTGGACTCAAAAACAAAATTTTGAGTTGTTATTTTTTTTATAAGCTTATATAGCTTGTTTACAAGCTTATACATTTCCTGTGTTTATAACGTTTCCTATCCTCCATCTTAGCCAATAACAATAAGCCTGTCACCTATTTAGCTTGGTATAACGCTATTCATTGTCATGTGATTGAGCCAATATATTCATCAAAATATAATGTTTATGTTGATCTCTAAAACTAATTGAATGTGATGTTCTGACCACATGATCACACCAGTCATTTTAAAGGGATGAGCAATGTTACCTCATATTCACCTAAACCAAACTAATCCATGTGGTAAGTCAATAACATAGTGATTAATATGTGGCCCAAAACAAAAGTAGGTAGACCTAAACGGCACAACGTCCGTTGGTGGTGAGAGAGAGCTCCAGTCCCGATCTTCAGCACTCCTATGCCTCAGGACAGTTGAAATCAATAATCGTATTTCAGGTCAGAAACGGGGGAACTGGAGGAGACACAAGGAAGGCAGCAAGTACCACAACCGTTGCTGTGACCGTGAAGACACAAAAGGACTATAAGAAACACACCAACATATTTATTTCAAGTAAAAAGTATCATGCCAATTCAGATATTGCCACTTGTCCTTGCCTCTCAAACACCATTAGAATGGAAAAGCTAAAATATCTGCAGAAGGGCTTGTGAAGGAAAGGACATTGCGACAAGACTGGAGTCAATAAAAGCAGATCGAGATCATATTCAGACCTATTTAACAAGACAATAAATAGCCTGTCACTCCAAACGTAGGCTGTAATAACCACATAAGGTCAAAGTTAATTAATGTTGTTGTCATGTCAATTAACTTCCAAATTCTGCGAAGTGCTGAGAAGTTTCATCTAGCTATTTTGACCCTTGAAAACACCTGGTAGTAAAAACTACAATAGTTTTGCAAGGGAATGCAATAAACGCAAAAGTTATTGCGAGGTAAGGCAAAAGTATTGCGAGGGAACGCAAAACCTTTGCGAAGGAAGGCAAAGTATTGTGAGGGAACGCAAAACCTTTACGAGGGAACGCAAAAGTATTGCGAGGGAACGCAAAACATTAATCTTTTCTTTTTTCTTCTTCATGGACATTTAGGGGCTCCATACTCTTTACGGTTTATACTCAAATGTGACTCTTTCCTAAATATTTCTGTGTGCAGTTCGGGAGCTTACCGTGAGGAAGACGGTTACAGCGAACCACACATGCTATTTAGGGTTTGCTAATGTTATGTAAATCTGTATTGTTACCTAAGTATGTTTCATAATGAAGTACGTTTTGGTTCTGGAGGAAATTGTGGTAACTGGTAATGAACGTTTGCTAAGCGTTCTATCTTTAGTGGTTGCAGTTGTTAGCTAGGTAATGATGGCATACTGGCTAGCTATCGTCACAGCAGCGACACCAGCTTAAACAAAACTTACTGTTTGCTCAGCTGATCTGGAGGATGGCTTGGACACAAACTGTATGGGAAATATATTGTTACTTTAAACTTAAATAACACTCATTGCTGACCATTTTGTGAAACCTAAATCACTTTATTTTGTCCACTTTGAATGTGGGAATATTATTTTGAGCTGAGACTGTAAACCCTGAGTTTTGAGGCTTGTTGGTTGGCTATTTGAGGCTAGAATAAATAAGTTGAACAAATGTTTTGTGTGTGGTTTATGCATTGCTTAGTAGACAATTCATGGTTTAGTAGATTATTTTTTGTGTTGCCGTTTTAAAATGTATGTATAAATTGGGGCCTATAGGGAATGGGAACGTGACTTCACAACAACCAGGTCGGCCATATTGGGAGGATACGAAATCAACCACTAGGCGCTACAACGCATCTAGCTCTACTCAGTCTACGATATTGGATGAATTATGCATGATTAGCCAACGTTTTGTTATCATTCAGATAGCATAACATTACTAATTAGCTAGCATATTTGTCGCGGATTATTGTAGTTGGCATTTCGCTTGTAGATTTGAAGGTCCTGTACCCACCCGTTGGTAAATTGGACATGACAGAAGTCTCCAAAGACTTGGCATTTTTCGTTTTGTTGCCTCAAATATTTGAATGGATTGTTTGAAGGTTTGCATCATTTCATCCAGAGAACATGCCTACAACTTCCCTGAAGATGGGTGGCAAACAACAAATAGGACAAATTCTTTCAGCGTGCATATCCATCCATCCATCCCCCAAGGTCAGTACTTTGTAGAGCCGCCTTTTGCGGCAATTACAGCTGCAAGTCGCTTTGGATAAGTCTCAAAGAGCTTGCCACATCTTGCCACTGGGATTTTTGCCCATTCCTCAAGGCAAAACTGCTCCAGCTCCTTCATGTTGGATGGTTTCCGCTTGTGAACAGCAATCTTTAAGTCTGACCACAGATTCTCAATTGGATTGAGATCTGGGCTTTGACTAGGCCATTCCAACACATTTAAATGTTTCCCCTTAAACCACTCGAGTGTCGCTTTAGTAGTATGCTTCGGGTCATTGTCCTGCTGGAAGGTGAACCTCCATCCCAGTCTCAAATCACAGGCAGACTGAAACAGGTTTTGCTCAAGAATATCCCTGTATTTAGCACCATCCATCTTTACCTCGACTCGAATCAGTTTCCCAGTCCCTGCTGCTGAAAAACATCCCCACAGCATGATGCTGCCACCACCATGTTTCACTGTGGGGATGGTACCCAAAGGTGATGGGATGTGTTGGGTTTGCGCCAGACATAGCGTTTTCCTTGGTGGCCGAAAAGTTCCTTTTAGTCTCATCTGACCAGAGCACCTTGCTCCATACATTTGGGGAGTCGCCAATCATGCCTGTCAAACTCAAAACGTGCCTTCTTATTTTTAACATTAAGTAATGGCTTTTTTCTGGCCACACTTCCATAAAGCCCAGCTCTATGGAGTGTACGGCTTATTGTGGTCCCATGGACAGATACACCAGTCTCTGCTGTGGAACTCTGCAGCTCCTTTAGGGTTACCTTTGGTCTCTGTGCTGCCTCTCTGATTAATGCCCTCCTTGCCCGGTCTGTGAGTCTTTGCTGCAAACCTCTCTTGGCAGGTTTGTTGTGGTACCATGTTCTTTCCATTTGAAGATGATGGATTTAATGGTGCTCCAAAGATCAAAGATTTGGATATTTTTTTATAACCCAACCCTGACTAGTACTTCTCAACAACTTTGTCCCTGACTTGTTTGGAGAGCTCAAACTTGGTCTTCATGGTGTGATGCCTCTTGCTTAGTGGTGTTGCAGCCTCTGGGACCTTTCAGAAAAGGTGTGTTTATACTGACAGATCATGTCGCACTTAGATTACACACAGGTGGACTTCATTTCATTAATTATGTTACTTCTGAAGGTAATTGGTTGCACCAGAACTTTTGAGGGGCTTCATAGAAAAGGGGGTGAATACATATGCACATGCCAATTTCCAGATTTTTATTTAAAAAAAACATTTTTTATATATATTTTTCCCATTTCACTTCACCAACTTAGACTATTTTGTGCAGATCCATCACATAAAATTCAGATTAAAAACATTTAAATTACAGGTTGTAATGTAACAAAATAAGTAACTAGCCCAGGGGTTGAATACTTTGAAGGCACTGTAGGACACACCCTGGGTCTCCAAAGACTTACATTGTTTAAATATTTGACAGTTGTAGGGGCTGCCATTCCACACTGACTACTGTCCCCGACATCACCGGGTGGCTGTCAGATTCCTTTGATCGTTTAATGTCTCTTAATTCGTATGGATCAGTATCATTAGCTAACTTTACTTTTGTAATATATCGCTCCCTTGCCTCTGTTGAGAACGTATCTTAATACAGCCATTTCTCTTTTGCGCGTGATTTAAGCATTGATGATGATTATTTATGGTTATGATAGATAACAGCTTGGTAGCTAAGGACGCTATCCTCCCAAGATGGTGGCCCCACCTCAGAAAATGCTCCGCGATTCCCATTCCCTATTGGCTAATAGAAAGCATGACAGAACGATCACAAGTCAGCAGAGTGGGATAAGAAAATAAAGCCTAAACTTCAAAGAGTATGAATAAATTGGGGAAACTCAAAAGTTACTATCCCTAGTATCGCATTACTTTTTCCAATGGAGTAATTGGTAAAGTAACGTAGGTACTTTTTAGAGAGGTAACGAGTAACTGTAAGTAAATAAAAATTTCCTGTAACTAGCACTAGGACTAACACTGGCCTGTTCATGTCCCACTGAATTGATCTCCACATTTTTTACCAAATGGCCGCACAAATCCACTTTTAAACCCCTCGTCGAATCACTGCACACCTTTGTCAGACTAGTTTTTTTTTTGTTTTTTTTACAAATACTGGACTTCAAATATTGGTAATTTTTTCAAAGAGAAATACCATTGTGTAAACATTCATCCCCAACAATGAAGGTTTAATTACTTTAAAATACTTCCTTGATACACGGCGTATCAAAGTTATTCCTACATATATACTCCTAAAACTGGCTGAACTGAACAATTTGCACTACTTTTCTTTCAACACAAAATTTTACAGTCAAGTACGGGGTGTCAACATGGGAACTGAAATGGGACCATGATTTGCCTGTTTGTAGGGTCAGTAGAAAAAACACATTGTTAATCGCGGTGAGAATTACCTGGAAGGACTTGTGGGGAATGGAATCAACAAGAATTTGCTTTATTGTTAGGGCAACCTATGACCTACTACCAACACCTACAAATCTTAGCCAGTGGGTAGGTGAGGATCCGCTCTGAGGGTACAGCTAATCTCAAACACATAATGTCTGGGTGCAAGACTAGCCTTAGTCAAGGAACACATACCTGGCGCCACAATCAAGTACTTCAGTCTTGGGCTGCAGCAATAGAGCAGAGATGCTCAATAGTTAATGCCCTGCCCATTGGAGCAGAGGGCAACATGCACCATATTCGCTTTGTCAGGGAGGCAGTTCCGGGAAGGAAGTTATATAGACCAAAACAAAGAGCCAGGCAGCTGAGGCGAGCACGTGATTGGAAAATGCTAGCAGATAAGAATAATAATAACTTTTTATTTATATAGCGCTTTTCGAAACGGTTACAAGGTGCTTTACAATACAAAATAACAGTAAAATAATAGAATATAATAAAGACAGTAAAATAAGGTAATAAGAATAAAAAAAATAAACAAAATAAAAGGGTGGCGGTTAAGAGAAAGCTTTAAGGATAAAAGTGAGTTTTTAAGAAGTGATTTAAAAGAGGAAACTGCGGTAGCCTGCCTGAGATCACCAGGCAGGGAGTTCCAAAGCTTAGGGGCTCGAACAGCAAAGCCTCTTTCACCCTTACAGAGGAATTTGTATCTTGGAACTATTAAAAGAGCCTGCCGGAGGTTCTCATGCAGAAATCAGGTTTTTAAGGTAAAAGTAGATTGCAGATATAGGCAGGCACCAAACCCTTCAAGGCTTTGAATGCTAGCAGTAAAATCTTAAAAAACAATTCTAAAACTCACAGGTAATCAATGAAGGCCTGCAAGGATAGGTGTAATGTGGTCTCTTCTTCTAGAGTTAAAAACCTGTTGCCGTCCAACAACTAGGAGTTCCATTAGAGATTACAACAACCAATTTAAGACCAGACTTATTACTGTGGTCCAACACACAGAAAACTTGTGTACTTTGTAGAGCTAACCATCCCGAAGGAAGAAGCGATAGACAAGGCATACAAAAGAAACACGCTATAGCGAATTAGCAACTGAGGCAGACAGCTGGAGAACTTCCTGTGGAAATTAGATGTGAAGGTTTGTGTCAGTATCAACAACCAAACTACTTAAGGAAATAGGGATCTGCGGCAAAGAATTGAGACAGCCAATAAAAGCTGTGTCAGATGTAGCAGAAAGAAGTAGCCAGTGGCTGTGGCTAAAAAGGAATGATCCAATATGGGTGCAAAAGTAAAGAACATCATGTCAAAAACCAAACAAAGTAATTACATCTCAGGACTAAGGAGGTATAAAGGTAAGTTTTCCTGCTGAGCGGGATTTTACCAAGCTAGCCGGAATAGAGCAGGGAAAGATTAGGAATGTATCAACAACACTTGGAGTCCGCATTACGGGGCCCACGTTTTCATGTTGACTTTGGGTTACACTTCAAAATCTTTCAAAGGTCTGAGTGTTCCATGTCTCAGGTTAGCAGCTGGAAGTGGGTAAAGGATATTTGTATAAGGTATTTTCATAAATCATGAAGTTAGGGTTACATTCTCACAGCAATATCGCAACTGTCTGAGCATTCCATGTTTCAGGCCAGCAGGTGGTAGGTATAGGGTATTTGTATAAGTCATGAAGATAAGTTTACATTGTAAAATTCTTGATTCGACTGTCTGAGCGTTCCATGTTTCAAGCCAGCAGTTGGAGGTGTGTGATTGGTATTTCTTTTCTTTTGATTATCTGGCTGTGCCGAGAGCAGATATAGAGGGGGGTGGCTTTGATACGTCATTGCTCACTGGTAAGCCTTCTTGAGGTGTTGTGCGCTCAAATTAACGAAACATCCGGGATGGAGGGTGCCCACTTGAAAACCCCAATGACATGTCTGCTCTCAACCCAAACCTGTTCTAAATATTGCTTTTTGAAGTGCTCATTAAGGAGTATGGCTTAATCGATATTATAGCGTCGTATCTTGTGTATTTTTTAAATGTATCAATAAAGTATTTTTCCCATTCCATTTGCATTTCCATTATTAATTTGTACAGTAGCTCAGAAATCCCTTCAACAGAACTAAGTGTTAATTTTTGCAGTTCACAGTTGTTGTACAGCCACAAACTGCACGTGTTATACAATCATTTGTTGATGGGTCTACCAGTTAGCAGGTATGTACCTAAAGAAGTAGTGTTTGCTCTCTTTACAATCATGTAGAAGATGTAAGAAAGCATCGTCTTCTCATAAAATAACTCACAATTTTTGCCACACTGGGTCACAGTATTCTTTCCGACTGAGGTACTGGTGCAGCATTAATCTTTGCTTTTCTAACATTTGATTCCTGTAACAGGCAATTATTTGTACATTACAATTACTTGTACATTAAAAAATGTATATAAATGTTTTCCTCTAATAGATACATTGCAAACCAGAGCAGCTTTTCCTCCATCAACGATAAAGACCTGCATTATTACCACAACCTCAGAAACTTGTAAGTCTCATTTTCAATCATAGATCATTTCAGGATGCACATATCTATTGGTTCAATCAGTAGAATGTACGTCTATGTTTTGAGACAAATGTATTTTAGCCCTGTAATATGTACACATTACTGTGAATTCATCAATCTGACAACTCTCCAGACCACCACCACCTAGCGACTAATCATATTACTTTAAAACGCTGCTTTTGAGACTGGCTATATCAGTTCGTTTGTTGGATTGGACTAAGACTATAAAGTGAGCTAAATATATCATAAACAATTCTACATTTTAATGAAGATACTGTAAAAGGTATGAACTTATGTAAAATGCTGACTAAAAGAGCACAGAAATGGCACAAAAATATCGCTATCGCTCAAAGTAAACAAGTGAATTAAACATGCCTTACTTACTTAGACTTAACCTTTAGTCCTGGTGGAGCCCTGGCTTGTATTACTGTAGTAGCAGTCAATAACATTATTTTGATTTTGTTGCAGGACTGTGACAAACAGCAGGCTGACCTATGTCTCCAGGCTGGCGTTTCAGAACAATCTTAAACTTCAGTATCTGTGAGTTCCTTCTTCATATAATTAATTTATTCTTTGAAAGACTTTTTACTTTGTTTTTAAAATGTGAATAGTCCGCCTTACTTTTTCACTCAAACTTTAAGATAAGATTTGTACAAAAACTACATTTGGAACAAAACACATTGCCAACTTGTAAGTTCACTTAAAAGAATAATGACAACAGCTCAGGGGAAGGGTGGGAGGGACAGGGCAAACGTTTTTCCTAGTATAATTAAGGACTTTTCTCGTCCCATTATTAGTGGGCTTCTCTTAGTACCTCGATTGACAGACAATTTATAGTTATTATAATAACTGATACAGCTTATTTGAGTAATTTCTTCTTCTACCTAAAAAAAAATCTTTTTTTTATCTATAGATGGCCATTTTGGTGTCACACCCTCTCATAGTGTCACCCGGTGCTGTCCACACCCCGCATCCCATAGTTGACGATACCTACACATTTATCCAGGAGATGTGGCAGGTTAGGTTACAAATTTTATGAGTCGACACTAAGTGACCAACGGCCTACTACAGCTCCCCCGGTATTTCGCAGCATTGCTGACTTCTCCATAGAGTCCAGGTCCCTAGTTGCAGTTGGTGGGGGGATAATCAGGCACTGATTCCCGCTTTTCTTTAAGGTCTGACGGAGGAAGTAAAGGATGAGTTGGTGACCAGAAAGGATGTCACTAATTGGAACTAATTTCATTAGCCATTTGAATTGACGTCTTAGAGTTTGGATGTTGGCATCAGAGAACATGAGAGGATGAGTGAAAACTGGCTATGCTTTTCACCTCTAAGTGCTCAGTCAGACTCCATCAAGTGATTGTTAGTTATTATGTGATGCGTCAGTGATGACGATCAAATCTTGTCATCGCAAAGTCAGATTCCTTTTCTTCTTATTATTATTATTATGTGATTGCGTTAGCATGATGCAATCCTATACTGTTATCGCAAAGTCATATTCCTATTATGTGATGCGTCGTATGACGCACACATCTAGTTATGGTAAAGTCTTATTCTCATTAATATCATTGTCGTTAGGCCTGTTTTTGGGGCCTTAACTACGCCCGCAGTTTTGACTATCGATTCCATTCCAGTGCCCAAAGGTCTTTGATAATGCCATCCAGTGCGCTAACATGTAGCTAAGTGATTGGTTCACGTGTTATAATTTTTACTATTATTTTTTATCGGTTTTTGGCCCCATTGAAATTTCTGGGGCATATACCACCATCTAGCGTTGATGTTATGTATTTGCATGTTGTTACATTTGTATGCTGAATGTCTTGGCTACGCCGAACACCAGTTCTTAACTGAATCAATTAATGACTCCATCTCGTTATTTGACATGTGAACATGACGTCAGAAGTGGGATAGCTACGTAACTCATAAATAACAAAAACACCTCGCCAACAGTTCAGGACATCTGCATGAATGCGCCTGTGAGTATATGTAACGGCGTCTCCGTATCGCTAATAATTCCATAGTCACTAGTGAGTTAGATAGTTTCTAGTTAGCATTAGCACCTAGCCATGGATAGACACTTCCCCCTCCTGTTGTAATGAACGACAGTTGCATAGTGTTTCATGTTCACTAGCAAATCAAGAAGTGAGTGTTATTCAAATAGTAACTGCTTAGAATAGTCAATGATGCAGTAGTAGTTGTAGTAAGAGTAAGTGGCCTACTCTCAAATCAAATGTTTTCGTTGTGCAACAGGGCTAAAGGGCTTATGTGAATGAAACGTACAGACTACACGGTCACCGGGGTTAGCTAACACTAGCGTTTTAGCTGTATTGTGTAAATTGATAGGTCCATTTTTAATTTAGTTTCTTTAAGGTAAACTTATACCAGTTCACATGTTTTGAATTTTGTTTGTTTTCACAAATTAGGATCTATTGAGAAGAGTCAGTATTAGGGATAAGCCAGCTAGTCTTTCCTTTCCTAGTGTTTCGCCTGTGCATTCGCCGCTGCTGAATGATAAGTGCCGCTGTAAAAAACGTTTTTTGGTTTTGATTTAGTGAATGCTAACATCACAATTTTGATATGGAGTTAACGTTATTTCCATGGAGTCTAACCTTAGCTAGCATGCCTGTTATTTAAAATTCCACTTTTACAACAATACTGACGGGACTAGGCTACTCGTCTATAACGTTGTGAACGTTTCCATTTTGCCGATGATTATAACAGTCCCTTTGCCAAATTTTCATAGTTCTGTTTTCTTCATGCTAAGATAATACTTAGAAAGGCAAAACTGTCATAACCAGAGGTGTGCATCTTCACTGGTTCGAGTACAGTTCACCTGTCAACGATTCAAATGCAGAGCGATTATGCATCTCACATGCACTCTCAATTTTCTGTATTAGCCTACTGCACGTGGCTACTTTTTCATCAATAATACTAGCAGAAATGCAGAGAGGTTGACTCATTCTTTTATCACATGTCGCAAAGACTACTGCAACATTTTATTCTCCAAGCAAGCCAATTCTTAAGCTGCAAATGGTTTAGAATGCTGCAGCCAGAGTTCTTAATAGGACTACAAAGAGAATTTTTTTTAAACCTGTTATTGTTTTGCAAATGTGTTCTTAGGCTATTTCATTACTTTTACAAACATATCGTTTTTTTTTCAGTACTTTGAAATAGGGTTTGGCGGTTTTTCGATTTAATTCGAATTATTAGTTAGCACGAAGTGTAAAAAGTCTGAATGGAGACAGTTGCAGTTTAAACTAAGCACAATTGACATAGAAACGTTACATTTATCAAAACATTTTAAGTTTATGACCGCCGACGGAACTCGTTGCTTTAGTAAAGAGAATACTCTCTGCTGCATGCATGGAGTCGCCTTACTATGTAAAAAAAGCGCAAAAATTTCTGATCCGTGTTGCTATGCTTTTAGTACCTCACGCTATCAAACACCCAACGTGCAAGGTACAACTATATTGGGTCTAGCGTGCAACACTAATAGCCTGCAACGCTAGTCTCATTGATTCATGATGCATCATATAAAGTAATAAAATTGCACCATGTAAGATGCATAAAGTCAAAATTAGTACTAGGTATGTAGGCCTAACTGTGGCTGCACAGGCGAATAAGCGGGCAGTATCGCATAAAGCCTGGTTTATACTTCTGCGTGAGCACGTTAGCGAATGTAAACGTTCATTTGGCGCTTACGTTTGCATTGTAGTTTGTCTACATACTTCGACGTAAGTTTAACGGGCCCACTCAGGTGGCAGTGTTGCATTCAGTAATCCAGAATGTACAGAAAACCGTAGAAGAAGCACACACACGGAAACTCCCGTTCATGTCCCGCGAAAGTATAAACAGAGACCAAAGGTTGCTTACTGCTTTTCCTATAAACATAGGCTATACTATGTACAAGCTAAGTGATTAGAAAACCACTAATATGATTCGAAGGCTATTGAAAATCAACCTATCTGCTCCAGTCCAACTGTGTTATCTGCGTTTTAACTTGTTTGGATACAGCCAAAAATATATCTGAATATCTACTTGTTTCCTACCCTGCTCAAACAATCAGCGATTGTTTGTCGCACTGAGAAGACGCTTCGCGCAACGCGCTGTTAAGCCTGGTTTATACTTTTGCGAAGGAGCACATAAAAGTCTCCACGTAGCTTCACAGAGAAGGGGTTTCTGGGAAAGCGTAGCTCACCGAGGCCCGCCGACGTGTTGACGGGGAGTCCTCCCAAATCCTAACAGCCCGTTGCGCCAAGCATCTTCTCAGTGCGTCAAACCATCGCTGATTGGTTGAGCAGGGTAGGAAGCAAGTAGATATTCGGTAATATTTTTGGCTGTATCCAAACAAATTAAAACATAGATGACACAATGAACTGGAGCAGATAGGCTGATTTTTCATAGCCTTCTATTCTTATTAGTGGTTTTCTATGTACCTAGCTTGTACATAGTATAGCCTATTTATATAGGCTATATGTTACAACTGTTTTCTGTATTGTTTGATAAACTGTATATGAATGTATTGTACAGCACTTTGGTCAGTTCTGCTTGTTTTAAACGTTTTCTATAAATAAACTTGATTTGATTTGATATAAGAAAATATGAAAATCAGTGAGCAACCTTCGGTTTCTTTGTTTATACCTCACTTTCGCGGGACATGAACGGGAGTTTCCGTGTCTGTGCTTCTTCTACGGTTTTCTGTTCGTTCTGGATTACTGAATGCGACACTGCCTCCTAGTGGTCCCGTTAAACTTACGTTGAAGTATGTAGGCAAACTACTGTGAAAGTAAGAGCCAAATTAACGTTTACGTTCGCTGAAGCGCTCACGGAGAAGTATTACCAAGGCTTTAGGATTTGGGAGGACTCCCCGTCAACTCGTCGGCGGGTCGCGGTGAGCCAGGCTTTCCCAGAAACCCCTTCTCTGCGAAGCTACGCAGAGACGTTTACATGCTCCTTCGCAGAAGGAGTAATTACATTTTCCTATTAGAGCAGCTATGCTAACATTTTGACTAGAAACCTATGATTGATAACTTAGCAGGAGTGTCAGTTTCGGTGCACACATAGACACGTTAATAACGCAAAAGCTTTTTTATTTATTAAGTAAAGAAGATACTAATTTAAAACCATGGCTTGGTATTTTCATGTTTGTTTCGAGAATAAACAAGCAAAATCGAGATTTTAATCTAAATCGTCCCTAATTTCAACAAAATCGTGATTTAATTTTTTAGGCAATATCGCCCAGCCCTACTTTGAAACATATTTTTGTTTTCTTCTCTCACTCTGTCATGAAAAGAACATTGAGCTTGTGTGAAATGCACTATACAAATACTAATTATTATTATTTTTACTTGAGAAGGGGGCACATGCCAAGCTCACTGAAAACCAAAGTAGCTGAATTGAAATTACCTGACATAAATTCTTTAATTAATTTCCCTTTATCCTCATGCAAAAATCGATTGTAAATCCACGTTTCAAAGCGGATTTTTTAAAATATATACGTATATATATATATATACATATATACATACTGTATGTATGTGTATATATATATATATATATATATATATATATATTTTTATTTATTTTTTATATTCCGTGGGAGCATCCCAGGGAGTTCGCATCCCAGAATAATGCTTTAGAAGTTATCCCCTGTATTCAACATGAACAGACACCCTTGTTGGACACACAGACGTCAGCTGACTCGCTCTGGGGCTGGCAGCACCACTGCTGTGACAAAATCCTAGGGCAAACACTGTGTGCACATTTTTCACTTAAAATTTTCAGATAGAGAATGAATTCACTTTGCTTCAGCCGTACATTGATTCCATGACCCGAACTTGTTCAATATACTTACTTAATTTTGCCTAAACAACAACATATATTATTTATGACAATTGGTGAGGTATCCCTGTTACTGTTAATTACATTTGGTCTTTGTTGTCCACTGACTACACAAAGTAATGCTAACAGCCAAGACGTGTGTAAAGTTTTCCCCAAGTGTTTTTATTTTCCCATATATTTCCTTAGGAAATTGTCATAAGCCTTTTGTCATGTGTACAACTGTTTTGTACCTTTTGATGCTAAAGGAATCTGAAAGACAACAACCTGTCATCGCTGTCCTGGAGAATATTCAGGCATCTAAACATCTCATACATGTAAGTTTACAATTCTGATCCCTTTTACACCCCCTCACTCTCTAGCTCTGTATTTCTATTGCTATTGGTCTGTTTCTCTGTGTGGATTTAGGATTCTGTCTGGGAACCCTCTCCACTGCTCTTGCGAGAACATGTGGATCAAGCTATGGCTGGGAGATGAGGCTGAGGCACAGGAGTTAAAATGTATTGAAGAGGGAGGAGGACGAAAACCACTTACCAGACTCACTTTACCAGCATGTGGTAAGGTCACACATCTGTACAAACAAGAAACAGTAAGAGTTAAAACAGGGTACACAAAATGAGTAAATGTATTACATTTAAATATATAAATACATGCATTTAATCAAATCTTTAAGCAAATATTTTATATGTCACGGTCCATCATATTCCCCACCTACAATTTGTAAATTTGTTTGAGATCGATCGGTTGATGTGGGCCTAAACGTTTGATTTCCAGTTTTTGTTCAAATACAGTAGGACTACTCAACTGTGTTAATTTTCTCCGATTGCAGTACCAGGCTAGCTGAGAAGCAATTCTGCAAGTGACAAGTCATGCGCAGTAAAGCAAGGTGCCAAGCCTGACGTGCTCCACCAGTTCTTAAAAAAAGACAGTAAAGCACTTGCGCAATAACATTTTGGTTGTATTTCTATTAGCAATCTCCATTGTTTCTGAAATTCTGAGCCTCCCCTCCAGATGGTCTACCTTCGCAAACTGCGCATGCTCATATTGAATTTTCTGACGTATTAAGAAGTTTCAACACACCCCTACAATTTGTGCTACCGTCTGAATTTGAAGTATGCATTTACTTCAAATCACAGGGTAGCACATTCTGAGCAGTCATTTCTCCATGTCAGAATGGGCTACCAGGGCTTTTAATGGGTTAGAAAAGTATGCATTTACAAAAAAACACAGGGTAGCGCATTATGAGCAGTCATTTCTCATTGTCAGAATAGGCTACCTCATACTATTCAATTGAGGTAGCCCATTTTGAGGGGAGGCTCAATCTTTCAGTTGTATCTAATAACATATGCTACTGGGAAGCCCATCCTGAGGGAGAGGCTCAGAATTTCAGAACACCAGCCCCACTAAATAGCACACCCGCTTTGCCATCCTATTATCTAGTTATGATCTTCATGACTTGCCATACGCGTTTCGAGGACTAGCATCTTATTTTAATGGAGGTAGATTTCTATATAAATTAAACAAAATTTGTGTTTGTAAATATATTCCATAAACACACAACTTTCAGTTTGTGTTCGTAAAAATAATCCACAAATGCGTTTTTGCCATCACACAAACACCTCTCAATTTCGTAGGTATCAACTTGTGTTTCGTATATCATCATTTGAATTAGTGCAAAAAAAATATATTCACAACCACATATAAAATTTTCAGATATGTTTCCAATGTTCACGTTTACAAATCAAAAGCTTTGCTTGTGCACTGGTGAATGATCTACATTTTGCGATCAAAGGACACGCTTGATCTGCTTGGATTTTTGCACAGAATTTTGAGAAACTGGCTGTTTATCAATACCAAGAACATTGACGACATGTGTTCTTGAGAAGAATGTTCTTGCCAAGTGTCCTTATGAGAATGGTCTTGCAAGATTGCGAGGTTGGAGAACGCACTATCAGAGATTGAAGCCTGGTTTATACTTCTGTGTGAACGCGTTTATCGAACGTAAACGTTCATTTGGTGCGTACGTTCGCACAGTAGTTTGCCTACATATTTCAACGTATGTTTAACGGGCCCACCAGGTGGCAGTGTCGCATTCAGTAATCCAGAATGTACAGAAAACCATAGAAGAAGCGGTTTGCGGTTTCCAGAACAGATATTTCTTTTACGTCAGATAATTTTGGTTAGGCTTTCTAGATTGTGTCACCCCCATTATAATAATAAGAATATGACTTTGCGATAAGAAGATGTGTGCGTCATACTGACGCAAAACAAAAATGACTTCAGACCTTTTTTCACAGCACCCGCTCAAAACAATTTAAGTAAGAACCCTTGTCTTGTAGCCTAATATCTCAGACCAGTTGATAAAATCTTCACAAGAAAGACGTAAAATGCTAATGGAAATGTTTCATAATGATGTCCAATCAGGCAATAGATACAGTAGAGCAGGAGGCAACCAAGCAGGGACAAACTTACACAGACAGGTAAGTTTGTTTAGATTTTGTTTGGCAACATTATGAAAGGGTATCTCTCTTGTAAAATAGGTATCTAATTGGACAATGCCATGGATAACCCCAACCTGGCAGTGTTGTTGTGATAATTGTGTAGTTTTGGGTATAGGTAGTTAGGATTATGGAAAAAATTATATTTATTTTTTGTGAGACAGACTGTGAGTCAGTGAGGGTGATAAAAGAGAAAGTGCCATGCAGGGAGAGAGACTTCAGATGACAGTAACACACCACGACAGGGCCAGGTATAGGGGGAAAGTGTCACAGCATTGTCCAGTTACCTCAGTTATGGCACAAAGCCTTATTAGCCACACCCACAATTTATGGAACCACAAACTCTTGCCAACAAAGTGTTGATGTTTACTATAAGGAAAGTGGTACCTAGATAGAAAATCCTGTCTCCGTTGAGTGTATTAAAAAACAAGTATGTTTGATTTAATTTCACCACCATAGCGCCTATCTGATCAGGCAATGACACATGTTCCTGCTTCTACAGCTGACTATTTCAGAACAGAATACTTCTGGATGTTGAATAGGTTCTGGATGTTGTGAGTACTCAATTTACAGAACGTTTTGAAAGTGAAGGCTTGCTTATGATCTGTAAACTTAAAAAGGTACTGTTGACAGGAGTGACAGATGATCTGGTGCTATAATACCCAGAATTGAACAGGGTTTCTCTCAATGTGCAGTTAGGAATGTTTGAGTCCAGGTATGACTTTCAATCAAGTAGTGAAGCTGCAACCATTTTACAAGGAATCTTTCCAGAAGTCTGTGGCCTCTTTGAGGTAATAGAAATACGTGTGAGGTTGCTCCTTGTTATGCCTGTTTCTTCTGCTGAAGCCGAACGATGTTTTAGTGGCCTTCGGAAATTAAAAACCTGGCTCCGAAGCCCAATGACACAGTCTCGGCTCAACCGAAAGCCCTTCTCCAAACTCTCCGAACAAGCATCTCCGAACTCCTACCACACCAGGGTTTTTGCTTTTGTGACCACCGAAGCTGCAGCCCTTCGGGCCACCCAGTACCTTTCTGCTGCTTCAGGAGACCCCTGGGCCAACCAAGCCCGAAAGGCCTCCTTCTTCAGCCTGACAGCCTCCTTCACCGCTGGTGTCCATCAGCGGGTTCTTAAGTTGCCGCCATGACAGGCACCGACGACCTTCTGACCACAACTCCTAGCAGCTGCTTTCACAATGGAGGTTTTTAACATGGCCCACTTGGATTCCATATTCATAACCTCCCCCGGGATGCCCTAGAAGTTATTCCGGAAGTGGGAGTTAAAGACCTCACGGACAGTGGCCTCAGCCAGACGTTCCCAATTCACCCTCACTACACGTTTGGGTTTACCGGGTCTGTCCGGCAGCCTCCCCCGCCATCTGATCCAACTCACCACCAGGTGGTGATCCGTTGACAGCTCAGCTCCTCTCTTCACCCGAGTGTCCAAGACATACGGCCGCAGATCTGACAATACGACCACAAAGTCGATCATCGATCTGCGGCCTAGGGTGTTCTGGTACCAAGTACACTTATGAACCTCCCTATGGTGTTCGTTAAGGACAACCCATGACTGGCACAGAAGTCCAGCAACAAAGCACCACTCAGGTTCAGATCGGGCAGGCCATTCCTCCCAATCACCCCCCTCCAGGTTTCCCCATCGTCACCCACGTGAGCATTGAAGTCCCCCAGCAGAACTATAGAGTCCCTAGATGGTACCCTTTCCAGGACCCCACCCAGCGACTCCAAGAAGGCTGGATACTCCGATCTGCCGTTTGGTGCATAAGCATAAACAACAGTCAGAGCCTTCCCCTCGTAGTCGCATAGAGGCGACCATCTCGTTCTCCAGGGAAAAGTCCAACACAGCGGCGCTCAGCCAGGGGCTTACGAGAATCCCCACACCTGCCTGGCGCCTCTCACACTGGGCAACTCCGGAAAAGGAAAGAGTTCAGCCCTTCTCCAGAGGTTTAGTTCCAGACCCAGTGCCATGCGTAGAGGTGAGCCCAACTGCACTGCTCAAAGAAAATTAAAGGAACACTTCGAAAACACATCAGATCTCATTGGGGGGAAAAATCATGTTGAATAGCTATACTGATATAATAATAATTAATTTTATGGATATGAACTGGGTAATGTGTTAGGAACGAAAGGATGCCACATCGTTTGATGGAAATGAAAATTATCAACCTACGGAGGGCTGAATTCAAAGACACCCCAAAAATCTAAGTGAAAAAATTATGCGGCAGGCTAGTCCATTTAGCTGAAATTCCATTGCAGCAACTCAAAATGGTACTCAGTACTGTGTATTGTCCCCACGTGCTTGTATGCATGCCTGACAACGTCGGGGCATGCCCCTAATGAGACGACGGATGGTGTCCTGGGGTACCTCCTCCCAGATCTGGACCAGGGCATCACTGAGCTCCTGGACAGTCTGAGGTGCAACCTGGCGGCGTCGGATGGACCGAAACATAATGTCCCAGAAGTGTTCTATTGGATTTAGGTCAGGCAAACGTCTGGGCCAGTCAATGGTATCAATTCCTTCATCCTCCAGGAACGGCTTGCATACTCTCGCCACATGAGGCTGGGCATTGTCGTGCACCAGGAGGAACCCAGGACCCGCTGCACCAGCGTAGGGTCTGACAATGGGTCCAAGGATTTCATCCCGATACCTAATGGCAGTCAGGGTGCCGTTATCTAGCCTGTAGAGGTCTGTGCGTCCCTCCATGGATATGCCTCCCCAGACCATCACTGACCCACCGCCAAACCGGTCATGCTGAACGATGTTACAGGCAGCATAACGTTCTCCACTGCTTCTCCAGACCCTTTCACATCTGTCACATGTGCTCAGGCTGAACCTGCTCTCATCTGTGAAAAGCAGTATACCTACAGTAGTTGGTACTGCTCCATCTCCCGCACAAGCTGTGGTTCCTTCCCCGCCAGAGAGGTGACATTCCACCAACCGTAGAACCAGTCTACGATGCCAGGGGTCAGCACGCCTAGGTCCCCTCCTATGCCTGCCACCCGGTTCGCATTTTAGCCTGGATTATATATTTAAATTCTTAATATTTGTCTAATATTATAGTTTGCTTATTGTGTGTAAAATATGCAGCTCTGATAGACTTATCCATGTTTGCGATTGATCATAAGGTTAAAACAACGCCCCATTCTTACAGCTAGAATGGGTCAACTTGGGTTAATTTACCGATATAGATATCCACCTTTGCGGTATCAATTTTGCGTGATTGCGGTTGTTAGGGTTAGTGAAGCCAGATAACGAAAAGATATCCTGGATATGTTGTTCTTGCTTTGTGGTATAGGCCTCTGGTTTTAACAGATGTGCTCTTTCCTCCGCAGTTTTTGTACATACGAAATAAGTCTCTCTTTGTCCTCCATTTTTGTGCGAAACTACCCTTTTCCTTCAACCCTCTCATGAATGCATATACATGTGTAGGAAAAGTTGTCCTTCTGCACACCTGTGGTCGATTCGTAATAATAATAGTAATGATTCATTTTATTTGTCATTGCACTCTCTGACACCCAAAGACGCTTTGTACATACCATGCCATGTTTGTAGGCGCACATAGCAACAGAATTATGCCTAAAACGGGTGCTAACATGTTATTACATCTGCCCAACAGTCTACACCGAATTATATTGTATGTATCGAAAGTATTCTCAAAAATGTTACTTTGAATTAAGGGCATTATGTTTCATCATAACTTAATTTCTCCGCAAGATGCTCTGTGGATTTGAATGTTTACTTGGGTATATTTGAGTTTGTTTTCATGCAGTGTTGCCATATTGCGCAATTGGGTTAATTTAATTACGTTGGGCGGATAGTTACATTTTTTTAAAGTTTTTAAATATAAATGAAATAATACTGTATATTACTAATAATATTGTTTGTCATGTTATGGTCGTAAACGGAAACAAAATCAGTAACTTGTCCACTCCCTCATATTACTACTTCAAGTGTACTTTGACTGTTAGTTGGATGTATGTGTGCCTTTGAGAAAAAGAGATAATGTCTAAGAAAGCCTGACATTCTATAGTTTTAATAGGGCATTGTAGCTTTAATGTGGCTCAACTGAAATTGCAGGGGATGTATTTGTGGTTGTTTTAGCATGTCAGCAGTGTTCTTAGCAATTAGATTTACAGGCCTCGTCCAACAGGCCAATACGCAGTTAGCTAACTTTTTAGGAGGTGGAACAAATTTTACTCAATTACTATTTCCTAAAAACATAGCTTGATGTATAACCTTAGATGTAGAGAGACTGTGAAGCTTTTGTCGCAAAGCTACACATGATCACTACATTAAGTTATGCATACACTGATCAGCCACAACATTACAACCACTGACAGGTGAAGTGAATATAATTTATCCTCCCATTAAAATGGCACAAGTCATGTCAAGGGTTGGGATATATTAGGCAGTCAGTTCTTGATGTTGATCTGTTGGAAGCAGGAAAAATGGGCAAGCATAAGGATATGAGCGACTTTGACAAGGGCCAAATTATGATGGCCAGATGACTGGGTCAGAGCATCTCCAAAACTGGAGGTTTTGTGGCGTGATCCGCGGATACAATGGTTACTGCCTACCAAAAGTGGTTCAAGGTAGAACAACCAGTCAACCGGTGACATGGGCGCTCAAGGCTCATTGATGCACGTGGGGAGCAATGCTAGCCCGTCTGGACCGATCCCACAGAAGAGCTACTGTAGCACATTCAGTGCATTGCAGCTTATGGACCTGCGTAGCCGCAGACTGCTCAGAGTGCCCGTGCTGACCACTGTCCATCACGGAAAGCGCCTACTATTGGCACGTGAGCCTCAGAACTAGAGCATGGCGCAATGGGACCTACACAAAATTTAGCAGGTTCTTTTAAAGATGTTAAAGTTCAGCGCAACCAATTTCGCTGGGGTCAAAGGGAAGCTGAGAACTGGACATGTTTATGTCTATTTGGGGAAAATCCCATACTATAAATTTTGAGAGAATTACATTTTAGTAATGCAAATTTACTTTTACTTGAGTACTTTTAAATAAGCTACTTTTTTTACTTCTACTTGAGTAATATTATTGACTTGTAATTTTACTTTTACTAAAGTAACACTACTTGTACTTGAGTAGGATTTTTCAGTATTCTTTCCACCTCTGCAAAGTATACAGCTGGAAGGCGTATACTGGATTTATAATGTATTTATTAATTACGTTAATGTTAATAGAAATAGATTGTTGTTTCTTTTTGACGTAATATAATTACAATAGCTCAGCAGACAGTGGCATTCACATGGTCAAATAACTTGAGTGTTTGTGTTCAAGTTTTGACCTGTATGTTGGAACCAGTCTTGTTCTTTTTCACTGTGCAATGGCTCTGAAATTTCAGTATCAGTTACCTTGGAAGTTAAATAGATTAACTCAATAGTCCATAGGAACGTGACTCTACTGTACTTTAAGCTGGTTTACTCAACGAGCAATAAAATCGTGGCCAAACTTGGGAACATGTAAAATAACTACTAAAATAACTACTCTACCTAACAGGCCAAAGGAATGTGGCAAAACTTTGAAACGTGTAAAACAGTTGCTCTACTTAAGAGGCCATACAAGCGGCGCCACATTTATCTCTTATCAATGGACCTAACAATGGATGTGTAGTCCTCATCCCAAAATCATTGCGGGCTAGTCACAAGCAACATAATAATATAATACTCACGAGTAAAACTTGCCAATTAATTATTTAATTAATTCATAGTGTTGGTTCATGCAGGAAAGACTGCTTCATCTTTCCAGTGCAGATTATCTTGTTTAAAACAAAAGATACATTCTGTTTAACATTTTAAATGGAATCACAACATTAGAAGGCCAACCAGAGTACCAGAAAGCCAACCAGCAAGTCACATCCTTGAGTCTTCCATGTTGGAACAGTGTACATACATCGTTGTTCCAGAACTCTTGGTTCCTGCCGGCCATTCCTAGTACAGTATTTTTCTTGCCTTTGGGCTTCAGCCTTCCCCACAGAGAGATCCCCAGTGGCTTATGTTGTCTCTCTGCTCACGGGCCGAGCCAAAGACTGGAAACTGCCGAATGGGAGAAGGAATCTTGCATCTGCTCATCAGTCAAGTGGTCTCGGCTGATCTCCGGAAGGTCTTTGACTATATTGTTCCCGGACGTGACGCATCTCAAGGTTTATTCAACCGAATGCAGCGAGGAAGGTCCGTGTCCAACATCTTTCTCGAGTTTTGTACCATGGAGGCAGAGAGCAACTGGAATACTACTGCACTCTTTCTGGCTTTCTAAAGTGGACTCTCCAACTGCATCAAGGACGAAGTGGCTGAGATCTTCCAGCGGACCTTGATGTGCTTGTTGCCATCTCCATTGATGGCCGTCTTAGGTAATGTAGGAGGGAGAGAGAGTTCAGTCTGCTGTTTCACAGGCTCTGCTTCACGGGTTCTTTCCTAAATCGACCTCTGGCGAGCCCAGCAACTTCCCAGAGCCCAAGCAGCTCAGCTGGAGAGACCCACATGGACAGGGTCCTCGTTGACTCTGGCGCCGACGCCAACTTGTTCGACGTGACTTTTCTCTCAACTGGAGATCGGTCTGGAGGCTCTTGTGAAGCCCATTCTTGCCAATGCACTTGACGTCTCTTTTGCTGGCTAACCCATCAGTCGACTCTTCTCAAAATGGGCATGTCAGATAACCACCGTGAAACACTTACCTTTCACCACAACAGCCTGTCATCTTAGGGTACTGGATTAGGAGACATAGCCCATGATTAGATGGTGTCGGGAACTATTCTGCAGTGGAGTTCTAACTGTCATGCTGTCATGTCTCAGATCTGCCTTGTCATCTGCTTCCACTCTCTGCCTGTTCCCTCTGAGTTTCCAGATCCTTCCAGAGGTCCCGAGTACCTGGACCTCAAGGAGGTACTCAACAAAGCTCAGACTACCTCATTGCCACTGCATCGCCCGATTGACTGTGCCAGTGACTTCTTCCCAGGCAATGCTCCTTCTAAGGGTTGAATCTTCTCATTTTTTGCTTTTACCAAGAGTATTAGAGAGGTATAGTCAATAGTTATCTAGCAGCAGAGATCATATGCCTTTCCTCATTCCCTGCAGGGGCTGGGTTTTTCTTAATTGGAAACAAAGACCAGTCCCTACGCCATTGCATCAATTACAAAGGACTCAATGACATCAGCGTCAAAAAAAGGCCCCCTCTCCCACTGATCTCATCTGCTTTTGAACTACTGAAAGGAGATACTATCTTTTCTAAACTTGATCTCCGGAATGCTTACCATCTAGTGAGGATCGGGGAGGGAGACGAGTGGAATACAGCCTTTTATATTCCTAGCGGACATGTGTACCGAGCAATGCCTTTTGGTCTTACCAATGGCCCTGCAGTTATCCATGGGTTGCTTAATGATGTACTCCAGGACCTGCTTCATGTTAGTGTTTTTGTGTACTTGAATGACATACAATTGTTTTCCAAGTTCCAACAGGAACATGTGCGTGCAGCGTCGAATCCTCATGAAGCTTCTGGATGACCAGCTTTTCGTGAAGGCAGAGACCCGCGAGTTGTTTGTTTATTTAAAACCGGCCCACTTCATCATTAGACTTGCATATATCCCACTGAAAAATAACGTTAACGTGTGATCAGATGCGGGTTTCTAAATTTGAGAAATTAATTAGTTCAAGTGGGTTGAGGCGGATGACTTAAGCGTGCTGGCGGATTCAGATGATGTCAGAGCCGATCCGTACATCACTAATGTCTGGCTTGTTGTTGTGGCTTCTTGTGTACAATTTCTCCCACTCTGTCTAATCTACAATATTTATTTTGTGTAACATCTACACTGGATTTGACTACTGTTTTCCCACTTGTCTCCTACTTTTTTTGGACTTATATAGTTGTTCCCATGGCAACACTGAGCCCATCTAAGGTTACAGTGAAAGAAGGTGCAGACTTGGTGCTGACCTGTAATACTTCGGGAGCCCCTTCACCTGAACTCACCTGGAACATGATCCCACTTGTCTCCAAAAATAAGGTTAGAACTCAATTTCTTTCAAAAGTGTATGATTCTTTTGAATTTGCGTTAACTTTGACAGCCCTAATATATATACAGTGCTGTGCAAAAGTATTTGCCCCCTTACAGATTTCTTCTGTTTTTGCTTTTTTGTCACACTTAAATTTT